>JBCFYV010001109.1:0-57838 GCA_039000515.1 Timema cristinae | reverse complement strand
CCCCCGTGTTGCGGCGCTGACAGGCGAAAAAACTGGAGAAAGAAGCGCTCTGGGTGTCACGTAAATTTTCCCTACCCCCGTATTATCTCCCTTTGGCCCTTGTGCGCAAGCGTCAATGAGGGTAATCGAGCTAACTGGTATGGTGACTCATGGAACTTGTTCCCCCCTGCCATATTTTCCCCCAGTGCAAAATGAATAAAGCGTGACCCGCGAGGAGCAGGAACTCTTTGATGTTTTAGGAGGTAGGTCTTTTAAAATGTAAGTGTCCGTTTGTTGGAAAATCTTTTATAATATGTAACCGGGGGAAAGCTAAATTGTTATTTAAATTATGTAGGAGCGAATTTGGATTTGCTTGGATAATATTTTTTTGAAAAATTTTTATAGTTTAGTTTTGTTATAAATCGGGGCATTTTTTTGGCTTATTGCTTAATTGCTTAAATTTAGATTCTATGATATTATAAACAATTTAAAATTTGTTAAATTTTGTGGGTATATAGCACAATATTATGGTTGGGTTCCTGTCTTACTGTGTAGTTTTCTAAAGGAAACTTATATGTTTTGTTATCTTACTTTCAATTGTTCCCCAGGGGAATTTAAATTTAAATGTTTGCCAACCGTTTTATAAACACAGTATGTTTGTAAGAGATATATTAACCCTTTTAGGTAGGTTCCCCCCGTCACGGGTTGTGGTATATTCAATCGTCTTTTTTTTTTAATAAAACCCAGGTGTTGGTCAGGGCATAATCCATAGGTGTATGGATAAGTTGAGATGTTATAAATAGACTTGCAAATATACACGTTTCCCAACTTTCATTTCTTTTTAATTATTGCTCGTTATTTTATTTTTGGCAGTTATGATTAGTCCTTTAAATTTTATGAATTTTTTTATATTTGATTGAGCATGAAATACTCTGAAATTCTTATTTATTAATTTTACATAGTTCTTTTTTTTATTTAAATGTTTTTTTTGAACTTCCCCGCAATTAATAACGAAATATTTTTTAACGTTTGGATTAAGAAAAAAAAAACGGCCTCTAGGCCATGTCATCTTCTATACGGGTTTTTATGTTTGTATAAGCATTCCCCTTTAAATACAAAAAAAAATGTATAATTAAATATTTCTTTTAACTGATAGGTTTAAAAATTTTGGTTTGATATTGGGGCCCGGGTACTTTGAGTGTAGATCAAATTAAGGTCCCTGGTGTCTCATTTTATTATTGTGCTTGTTATTGCAACACCTTCTTTGAGAAGAGGTTGAATTTGTTGAAATTAGTAGATATTTAACATGTACACGATTCTTTTGTTAATTGAACTTTCGTATTGTAGTTTAACATTAAATGATACAATTTTTATTCGTTTTTTTTAACTGACGCGGAGCCTGAGTGTGTTGTTCAAAATGAGATTTTCTCTTGATTATTATACGTACGACCTTCTTTTTATTAAACCTTCCCCCTTTTTCTTGGCCTGTATTCAGTGTAAGACCAATAATAGGAGACTACTGGCAATGATGCTGAGAAAAGGGTGTTTTTATTGGGTAAAGGAACCCCCCACATCCCGATTTTCAATTGAACGAAATAAATTATTTTAAAAAGAAAGTTTTAAAAAAGTATTATATTGAAATTACTTCTGAAATCGCTTTACATCCATAGATGAATTATTAAAAGGACAATTTACTACAGTTTTTAAGAAAAATTAAATTTATCCTGCTTTGTAATATTTAGTGGGTCTAAAACAGTATTTACAATGTTTAAAGGTAGTCTGGTATAGTTTATTTTTTGGTTTTGGGCCCCCCCAAAAATAAAGAAAAGTCAGGATTTGGTTGAGAAATGTAAAAGAAGAATTAAGGCCCTCATAATAGCAAACATATGCTTGAAACTTTAGAAATCTGTTGTATGTATTGCCCCCGGGTTTCCCACCTGAGGAAACTAAAACCGGTGTGCTCCAAAATGTGTTTGTTTTGTTTAGTTCTGTTTTAACGTGATATATCTTCAAGAAAACATTTTTAAACTCTAAAGGAGTATACTTTGGGCTATGAGTAAGTTTCAAAAGAATGTCGAATAAAGAAACTTTTTAGCCCAAAATAAGCAAATAATACAAAAAGAGGTTTCACAAAAATTAAGAAAAAAAAATAAAATTTCACACAAATTCATTTTTTAGTGTTAAAAAATACTTTAAAAAAAAAAATGTTTTTTCCAAAATTAATAACCCCTTTAATCAGTTAATAGAAGTGTGGAATAGCTATCAACATTAATGATTTTTCAAACTATTAAAAATTTTGGTGAAGAGCCCTGCCAATGAATTACTTTTCTGAAAAGATTATTAGTAAGTCATTTATTATAAGTTTAAATTAAATCAAAAAAGGCCTTAAAAAATACGAGTAAAACTCCGTACTATTAACTATACAATGAAATTATTAAAAACATTATTGTTATGAAGCGACACCCTTGTACTTAAAGAATTTTATATATTGTAATTATTTGTTAAAAGTCTTTTGAGTAAGCAATTATTCCTTTTGGGAATTAGAAAAATTTTCACCCAGTCTGTTTGGTTTAGCTTATAATTTAAATGACTAAATTTAAAAAGAAAATCACTAGAGGATTAGACGGCGTATTAGTATTAATCCATAGCCAATGCTGCGTAGAGCGCACCACTCTCCAGTTCCGTCACAGGCGCACCTAGGTTGTAGCCTCTAGTATAGTATTTCCCTACTCTATATAGATGGGTAAAAAAAAAAAAACTTTTCTAAAGCTAAATTAATAAATGGGGTGTACTTCCCAGATTATCTCCTTCTCTCTTATCTAGGGACTTTTACTAAAAACTTGTAAATATGTGAAACAAAATAATATAAACTTTTGAAGAAAACATCCCCAACGAGCATAAATGAAATAATATACACTGTCACAGAAACATTGTGAATAGAGGACTATATCTGTCCCCCAAAGAGCATAACAATCAATGTCACATTTCAAATACTTTAATTAAAAAATACATTATTTGCTTACAGCTCAGAAACCATTGGGCTTATAGAAATATGTTTGAATTGAAAAATTTATGTTTAATAGTACTACAACTTTCAATAATAAGTAAATTTATATCTCAAATATTTGCGGAGTTGGAAATTCCGCTTATGTACAGTTCCCTAAAAGTAATTTTCAGGGGAAATAAGAGATGATATTAGTTTGTTTTGTTCATCAGTGTTTTAGATAGGAAACAACATTCAAGGTGGGGATGCAGGGATCACGAGAAAAGGTCAATGCTTTTGCACTTTTTATAGCAAAGCGTTTTTGATAAAACAAAATAAAATAGTGCTTAAAATAAAACCTAGATTTTAATTTTTTCACTGGTGATATTAATAGTTGTTTAATATGTCTTTGAGAATAGTGGCATTATCTAAAAAAAAATTAAGATAAAATGTTTTCATTAAAGGGATTCCAGGACACCCTTGACAAATATTCAACAATGGGAGGTCTCCTTGTAAAGAAAATTAAACTGTAGGTTTGTATAGAAGCAATATATGATTTATTTTGACCAAAAACTATTTATCTATAAAACTGCAAAAAAACACTTACTACCTTCTCTCACATTCCCACACCTAAGGGGAACTCCGCAAAATATCTAACAAAACGTGTACTTCTAACATCCTTAAATCTGATGGTAGCCCAGATTTACAGGTACTGTACTTACAGATTGGGATTATTACTTAAATCGAGTTTTAGTAGATACCGTACTTCCTACAAGCCTATAACCTAAATTATCGTTTGAACGTAAGACTTCTGCCAAAGTATGTCATTCAAACAATAGTTTTTAACTAACTTGTTTCATTATAGTTATCAACTTTCAACATATTGTACTGTATTGTATAAATACGAATACAATATTTAATATATTTTAAATATGTAGTTATTGTCCATGTTGTTTACAGTCTGACAAGACTACACTTATATTTAAAGTTGGCTATTAGCCTGTATACCTGTATATTGGTTTTTGAGACCATATTATATTGAAAGTTTTATAAATATCATGAATAAGCTATCTTAAAACTTGATTACAATTTTATTTGAATGACAAACTTTGTCTACTTGCCATTAGTTCAAACGATCCCTTAGGTTATAGGCTTGTATAAAGTGTTATTATACTACCATTTTTTTTTTTTAAAGTTGGCTCATATCTTGTATATTGCTTTCAGAAGACCATATTATGTTGAATGTTCAATAACTATAATGAAACAAGTTAGCTAAAAACTATATAACATTTGTTTGAATGACATACTTGTGTAGAAGTCTTACTTTAAAATGATAATTTAGGTTATTACTTGTAGGAAGTACGGTATCTACTTAACCAATTTTAGTAAGAATCCCCGTCTGTAAGGTTTTTTTTGTATCAGAATACTATCATATATTAGTATTTTGGAAGGATGAACGGCCATTTAGAATGGAAGTAGAAATTACCTTCTGGAAGGTCTTTTATCCTAATTAAACACTATTATAGGATAGGATTCTGGTACAAGATAAGACTTCCAAACGAGCTTCCTTCAAAAATCATCGTATATATTAGCCTACATCAACTTATTTAAAGAAGATACTTACCAACTTTGAACTTTGTTATGTTCTTAAAGCTTTTACTAACACATTTGTTTTTATTTAACTAATCACACATTTATGTGTCTCATATATTCAATCCAATTAATGAACGATATAAAAATGCCACTTTGCCTGAATGGGTGTAAGAGAGAAAGCGATACCCGAAACTTCCTTCTCTCTTACACAATGATAGGTAGACGGCAGGACGAAAATTTCAGCCACAGATGTCCATCCAATAATATTAAATACTATCTCAGACACAACCCTTCTCTTAGATTCCAAACACATGGTTTTGACCAATTGGTCGGTACGTGTAGGAGCTTGCTCTCGTGCTCCCCTTCAGAGTGCATCAGAGCATGGTAATGTTGATGGTGGCCTGTGCGTGAAGACAGGTCCCTGTGGTGTATGACGAGGAACTTGATGCGGGTCCCACACCATGGCGCCTGTTGTAGGTCGTAACGGGAAGGCCAACTCCAACCAGGAGAAGGCCGATGCTGTCGCTGATCTTTTAGAGGCACAATTTGTACCAAATGACGACCATCAGACCCAGTGCACATTGCGCACGTGGCTCAAGTCATCGGTGTCGTCCCGTAAAGACCCTTGGATGAACCTGAACACATGGAGGTGACAGAAATGTCGTGGGCGTTAGCCGCTCTAAACTAAAACAAGGCCCACGGACGCGACATCATCAATAACGTGGTCCTCAGAAAGCTGCCTTGGGAGGCGATTAACTTCCTCATGGAGTTATTCAACGCCTTATTGTTTCTGAGTCACTTCCTCGAGCTCTGGAAGCACGCCAACATCCTCTGCTTTCATAAACCGGATAAAGACCAGGCCCTAGCTTCGTCTTACCGATCGATCAGCTTGCTCGACTGCTTGGGAAAGTTGTTCTAGAGACTACTACTGACGAGTTTGACCCAACAAATTCGCGAAGCAGGCATATTGGTGAACGAGCAGTTCAGCTTTCGGGTGGGATACGCTACGTCTCACCAACTCGTCCGACTCGTGGAGCAGGTCACGAGGAACTTCAACAACAACAGGTTGACTGGTGCTGTCTTTCTCGACGGGGCAAAGGCCTTCGACCGTGTTTGGCACGAAGGTCCCCTTTTTAAACTCCTCTCCTTGAACCTATCCTTTTACCTAGTTAAGGTTGTACAATCTTATTTATCCCACCGCACCTTCTCCACTAACTTTGGGAACGCCACCTACCAAGTCAGAAGCATCCGGGCTGGAGATCCACTGGGTTCCCTCGTGGGCCCGGTGCTCTTCAGTCTGGATGTGAACGACATTCCAAAATCTCCAGACACCAAGTTGGCACTGTATGCTGACGACACGGCTCTAGTAGTGGAGTCGTGGCGAGGGCAGCTGCTGGAGAGGTGACTCCAGACGCACGTGATGCAGTTGGAGGAGTGGCTGACCACCTGGAGGACAAGTATTAACGTGGAGAAGAGCACAGCAGTGCTCTTCACATGTAAAATAAAGTTCTACAGGCCAGCCCTACTCCAGCTGTTCGGATAACAGATCAGATGGGCAAACAGTGTTAAGTAGCTGGGACTTACGCTGGACACCAAACTGACCTAGAGACAACACTGTAACGAGAGACTCAACAACAAATCAAAGGTGGGAATCCTAGGCCCACTGTTTAACAGGCGTAGCGCCCTATCTACTAGGAACGGTCTGACACTGTACAAGCAGTTGCTCAGACCAATCCTCGACTATGCGTATCCCACTTGGGGCAACCAGGTGGATACGTATATGAGGAGGATGGAGGCTTTCCAGAGCGCGTGTCTGAGGAGTATTATGGACGCACCTTGGTATGTCCGTAATGAGACTCTGCATCGTGACTGGACAATCAAGGACCACTTGACAATCAAGGACCACTTCCAGAAGCTGGCGCAGTCCTTCTACGACAGAATTCCCGTGCCACCAATCCTCTTATTCAGGGGCTTGAGAACTACATACTCGACCTGGTGGGTGCCATCGACGTCCCAAAGCCCTGCTCGGAAAAGCGAAATGTGTCAACAGTGGTTTGGGAGGCTTTCACCCAGCCCATCATGGATTAGTATCTTCACACGTAACTCTTAAAACCCTTATTCAGTTTTCCAATATCCTTTTTTCCCCTAATATTAATAATAATATGTTTTTCTTGTAGCAATTATTGCTCCAAGTCAACAGAATGGGGACAGTCAAGTATAAACATCACTTACCAATACCACTAATCTTGCCGAGCACCTCGCGCAAAAAACATCCGACTACACAAACCACAAGCGAACATCTGCCAAGACTGAGCCAAGTTCTGCATCTCGCCACTAGAGACCGGCACCACCACTACCATGATCAATCCGCCCAACTTCAAGAAACGAGAAGAAGGTGGTAAACTGCCAGGCTTTGCCAGAATAATATAGAAAGTTCTTCTGCCGACGCGCCCCCTTCCTTTGTGCCTATCTGTTCGATGAGTGTGCCATATAAAGACCATCCGTCGAGGAAGACGTCACTCTTGGACTTGGCTGCGACCATGTAGGACTAAGCGTCGGCGTAACGGACATATTGCGTTAATGTAAGAATAAAATCCAATTTCGGTTTAAATGTAAATTATGGGAACTAGTCAAAATTCTTTTTTAGATCTTTTTATCAAATTTATTATAAAGTATTTGCGTAAATCTTCGTCTTTGATTTACTTTATAATGAGAGTATTGTAAAGTCAGACATTTTCTGTGTTATTGATATTAGGCATTATGCGCGAACTTTATACTCAACCGATTAACTTTATTTGTTTCTCAGTAGTATTTAGGTTATATGAGTGTAATAAATATGAAAATTTGAGAGTGTTGTTAGATCAGAACTTTTCAATATTATCCATAATGATTGAAAGTCAAACATTTCAAAATTAACTTTATTTCGTTCAATTGCAAATGTGGCATTTTGGTTTTGGTAAACATTAAGGTGGGAAAGTGTTTGAAATATGGTGCCGAGATTTTCAATATTAGTAGAATGGAGCATTGCACTAGATTATTATATATATCAACTTAACTTTATATTTTTTTACTAGTTTCTCGATTGTTATTTTTAGGATAGTGTTGTTAATATCTATTTTGTGCCAAAATTGTAACAAAAAAAAAACTTAAAGGGGTAATGTTAGGAAATATCTCGATATTTATAATAGTACTATAATCCTTGTTTAGGACATAGGCGAAGGCTATTTTGAGTTATGCTAGTAGGTTATTAGCGTTAAAGTTAAATGGTATTGACATTAGGTATTTTTGATGGAACTAAAACTTTTAGTAACATGTGGCATTTTCGCAACAGGTTCAAAAATGTGTTAGTTAGGAGAGATCATTTACTGTAAGACGTATGATCATATTAAATTAATGTTATGCATCAATATTTGTATTTACGTAATATGTTTAGGGTACATAATTATAACGTAATGATTAGAAGGAAAAGAGTAAATATTTATGGAACAATGTTTTTATTGGATAGTATATATTTATGTTGAGAATGCTTGCTCACTCACGACTATTATATATATAACTGAACTTTTAAATGCTCTTCAAATAATATGCTTATTATTTAATAAAGTTTGGCATAAATTAAATCTAAAAGATTCTAAGACTTGAATTTATTCTATTACATAATTACGCCATATTATCCCTATGTCTAGAAAAGGTGTGAGGGATTAGCCTTCAACCTTTTTATATATTAATATGTTAGGCAACCTGTGAAGGTGGACCGTAGTTTCCGCTACTCACAAGAGTGAGTTGCGTGCGCTGGGGACATGCTAAATGTCCAGCATTTTATAACTCACAATTTTAGGATATTCACTCTACGCGCTCCTCTATATTCTATTTTATTTTTCTTTAACTGTAGGTTTTGTTTATATTTATGTATTGAATCCCTCTAGTTTGTAGCTTAGGGCTTACATTCTTTGTTCCAGAAACTTTGCGAAATGAAATAATCCGTTTGTTTTAGTATCCGAAACCACACGGTGAATCCAATTGGTCGGTACGTGTTCGATATTGCTCTCGTGCTCCCCTTCAGGGGTCATCAGTGCATGCTATTATGCAACTGCGACTACGAAGAGTACTCTTCTTTCTATAAGCTCACTTGTCAGCCATTCACGGTTTCACGTTCTCACGCACCAATTGGAACTCCCATTTTCTCCCATTGACAAGGCCAAGCAGCAGTGAAGGGTATTTAACACGTTGGTTCCTTGTTCAGAGGTCAGTCGGTGAGTGGCTACCCTACCCGAGTGTGCCACCTTTTCGAAGGAGCAAAAATACATTATGAAAATCAGAAAGAACAATATTCTATAAAATCCTCTCGCTCCTTTACCTACCACCGTGACTCACGTTGCTGGGACCGTCACCCTACCACCCCACCCCAACTCACGTTGCCGGGACTTCCTCATATTCCACCGCGACTCACGTTGCCGGGACATCCTTCTGTTCCACCGCAACTATCGTTGCGGGACACACTCGCCGACATTTTTCCTACCCCTACCCACACGTGTTTGAACACAACGTCACCCAGAGACACTTCGTTGCGACACAACCAGTTACCCCTTAAGCCACAACGAGGAATAATAAGTTGAACATTTAAAAATTATGGTTTTTAAATTGTGAAATAAGTCCATCACTATATGTCTAGAATTATTGTAATATGTTTGAGTAGACGAAAAAGTTTGGTTGGTGCAATTATTACGTATTTTTAGACAACTTGGAAGGTAATTTGTAAATTAATTAAAGGGAAGATGGAGTCGAATCAGGCATAATTCACCTACCTTTCAGGTTTTATTTGTTCATTCTAATACTTACACTTAGGCCTAATGACTTGCAGTATAAGAAAGAGTGTGCATTTAAGGAAGTTTCACTCGCACTTGCCTGAATAAAGAAAGAACAAGGGAAATATAATCCCAATGAATTTTGTCATCATCTAGCTCTGACTTCCTGGGTTGTATTTATGATTATTGGTACTTTGCTAATGTACACTTGTCATAATGATAACAGTCATAAGACACATTATAATTGCTAAGATATTCAGAGTTATAGTTATATTCTCTTCACTCCGTCTCTGGTTCCTACAATCTTATATACTTTTTGGTCATTTATTTATGTTATGATTATTGGTAATTTATTCCAATAGATTCAAAGACAAACTAACTCTAGTTTACAATCACAAATGCTTTGCCCTGTCAAAAGCAGAATCTGGGACTCTCAATTCAGGATGCAGATGGGATGCTTACAAAACTAAGATTTACAACCTTAACTTTTGAATTACTCTTGGTAATCTTGATGTTGATATCATAATAATAGTATAGATATACTTTGATACAGAATGTTACACACAAAATTTAGCTCCTTTAAAGAATGTAATAGGTTTTCACTGACCAAAAATAAATAGCTCAACACTTGACAGCTCAACAACAACTGGATCTACAACTCTCCTAAAATAAATACACCGTAATTTTGTTTTTTACTTCTCTGAAGAAAACTGTCTTGATAAAAAGGTATATTTTTAATTTTTAGATTATATTCTTATTTTATTATTTCATCTTTGGTTTTCGTTGCACCACAGAAATATTAATTTACAAATTCAAGTCTCCAAGTTTTTTTAAGAACATTAGATTTCTGGTAATCTAGAAACTCTCCCCTCCCAAGGGGAGTTAGTTTACCCTTCATTCCTATTGGTTGTACGTCAGAGTAGGGTTAGTTATGTGTAGAGAGGTGGAGGAAACGCAACGTGATGGACCTGCAATGTATTTGTACCAAAAATCGCAATGTAATGGACACGTGATATATGGACATGCGATTTAATTGTATACACCTGAAATGTGTGCAGTGTATTCGTATTCGAATGATTACTCGAAATTTTCCGTGATGACAATGGTGGGCAAAGCGACAAAGTTTCTTGTTAAGAACTACAGTGTGTCCCTGTTATGACAGAATCAAAATTGTGCACAATGCTTATCTGTAAAGCCATTATAAAATAGTAAGAAACGGCCTTTTCAATGAAAATTTTATACAAATATCATTTAATATTTCAACACTGCTCAGTATTAACTCTTTATCTCCATTAATGTTTAATCAGAAATTATTCACGTGTAATAGTGTTCGTTAAATTTACGATTTCGAGCTGACGGTATCACAGAGTTGATGGGCATGTGATGCACGCTCTTAATGAATTGGGGATAACATTGAAATTTTACAGACAGAGAGAAAACTCCAGATAACCAAATAAATCTTAAAATCTTTAATTTCTAAGAGTGATTTGGAGAAAAAAGTGTTAAGGGGGATTCAAGACTAGCAAAATTAATAGAAATAGCTATTTATCAGTGTGGTAGAAAATTGAAATTTAGAATTTGGCTAACGGGCCTCTGGAAATAGGGGAGGTGGGCATTAACAAAGCAAATAATTTTGGGCGTGGTAAAAAAAATTATTATTATTATTATTATTATTATTATTATTATTATTATTAGCACAACTACTTACTACCTGTTCGGGTTATACGCATTTACGCTAGTGTGTAATGGTAGGGTGATGGTGAGATTAAATGGAGGACCTACAGTTCTAGCGTGGAATCCGAACCACAGTGGAGGCCTGGCATTAACCACATTCACAAGTTGTGATTAATACAAGTCTTGTCATAGAAAATTTAAATTTGGAACTCAAGAAGAAAGACAACTCGAGATAACCAAATAAGTCTTATAAATGTTCATTTCTAAATGGTAGTTAAATAAGTGAAGGTGGCGAAAAGTTAAAAATTTCCAAAACTAATAGAATAAACTACTTCCTAGTGTTATTATAAAATTCTGAAGGAAAGTAAAGGGGCAATGCAATATAGCCATAAAAGTCTAATCATTTTAAGTTTTAAGTAGGACCTAGGGAAATAGGAAAGGAATGGGGTTAAAAGAAAAAAAACTTTTAGGCTTGATAAAAATAATAATTTGGCAAGCTAATATAAGGCCCCCAGTGGCGGACTATCCAATAGGTACAGTTGGTGCGCAACTAGAGCCCCCGCATCGCGGGGTCCCCAATTTGTAATGGGTTGGTTAATTTATATAGTAATTGATCTACATTTCAATTAATTTTTATCTCAAATAAAATACTATCAAATAAACGTTTTAAAATCAATTTTTCGGGTGGTTTTGAAATGGTTTGTGTAAGCTCCGAATACAGACATGAATCATTTCGATATCATTTCAAATATATCGTTACTTTTAAACAACACTTATCTGTTATTGGGCATGTTGACACACAACTAGCAAAACAAATAGAATCAGTAGAAACATACTAGCGAGAAATATCAAAGTGAATAATTATGTCAGTAAAATTATTGGCCAACTTGGAAATTGCATTATGTGGAGAGAAAGAAAAGACAGATTCAAACGGAATTTTTTTTAATGTTGTATAGAGTATCTGGATGAATTCGATACCTTTTTGAAAAATCATTTTCATACAAATAATAGTATCCCATGCAAAGCTATGTCAATTATTTACCACATAATGTGTGAGTAGCTGGTAGGATCCGTCACCCCACTGTTCTGATAGGCTGAATTTAGTCAAGTGATCACGCCCCTTGCTCTCTGATTGGCTGTTGGTTCTCCCCTCCACTCCTTTTGACCCTATCCAGCCCTCCTGATCTTCTTCCAATCCTCCTGAGACCCTCCCCTGACCTCATTTCCAGTGTTCCAGACATGTTTGTTCTTGTTTAATATGTTTTTTTATGTATACTCATTGCTTTTTTATTTGTGCTCAATGGTTATTTATGTATGCTCATTGCTTTTTTTATTTGTGCTCATTGGTTAGCTATGCCTGGGTAGGATTGGGATGGAACGTTGGAGTTTTTTATTTATTTATATATTGGAGTGCAGTCCACGGCGTTGGGCGTTCCTTCCTCGTCATCAGAGGGAACACGGAGTAAGAAGCTCTCCTGACGGCAGCGTAGCGAAGAGGGTGACCGCCGAGGAGCTGACAGCGTATCACGGCCATAAGGCCCCTTTCACTTTTACTTCACTCCCCACTCTCATTACATCGCCATGGCACAGAACGAGATAAGTTACAGTGACTGCTCCCTCGCTCTGTTGTACTGTGTTTCACTTCCCGGAGCAAACAGCACGAACCTCTCCTGATGACTGTTTGGGGTAGAGTGTGATAAATGGTTCCCCTGCCTTGAGGCCCCTTTTACTTCCCCTCACTCCACCTATCCTTCAAGACATATGTCGCAACCCCTTATGTGGTAATGGGTTTTCCTGGTGTCGTCATTGCAATGTCACAACCCCCTATTTGGTAATGGGTTATTCCTGATAACAGGCGCCAGTTTGGCGGATCGACAAGACAAGTCGGGACGAGAATAGAACGTGACGTTGAATGATGTTACAATGGGTTTTCCTGATGACTGGCGCCAATTTTGCGGCTCGACAAGACGGTAATAGATCGTGACCCTGAAAGCGTGGGCTAAGTAATTGACTTTAGCAACCCTCCCCTCGACAATGGGTTTTTATATCATTAAACGGTCGCACTTCCTGACACCCACCAATTTCGAAGGGTTTTTGCCGATCGACTAGATTTTTCGAGACCATGTAGAATGTGTACCAGCATTTGCTTCAAAAGTCGACCACTATTTCATCGCCCGTATAGTGACGCCTTAGACCATGCGACCATCGATGCAAGTATAAAATGCATTGTGACGGTAGATTGCTACCAAGAACCTAGTCCTTCTTACCAGTGATAGTGTTCAAATATCGTCGGCCGAAATTATGGTTTCCTTATTTACCTTCACGCAAATGAGGGCACACTTATATTTTAAA
The DNA here is from genome assembly GCA_039000515.1 of Timema cristinae. Lineage (NCBI taxonomy): Eukaryota > Metazoa > Arthropoda > Insecta > Phasmatodea > Timematidae > Timema > Timema cristinae. Next base: position 44,452 of record JBCFYV010001109.1, on the reverse strand, counting down.
TTATTCATAACTAGCAATCCCACACGGCGTTGCCCGTGACCCACCGTGGTATTGTGTTAAAAAATAGCCTAATTACAAATTTAAAAATCCTGCTTCGAGGAGCATTCTGACCCCTCCCATACATCTATGTAAAAATTTTTAGATCTCTACGTGCGGTAGTTTTGGCTGGGCACCGCACATGGTGCTATAAGTACCGAGTATCAATAAAATGGATTTTTTTTAAATGCTTTTCCTACTTAACACTAAAGAATATATTGTTTTGTTCGTTTATTGGAATTCATAGTGTTAGATTAGAAAACCAAATCTGTCATTTGGAATGAGAATACTAAGGTGATGTACCACCCTCCCCCCATGTAGACATTAGATATACCCCCTCTCCCCACCTACAAAGCGTTACGTAGTTTATGGATGACCACTAATGTACTTTTCGTTTGCCCTGAAACTTGCATTGTTCCACTATAGCTTTTTTTAAAAAATATAGGGCGATCATGTAATTCACTAAGGTAAGCCTGCTACCTTTCAGGGTAAATTAAATTTACGTATGGTTCTTTAAAGATATATATTATCTTGCACGCATCGTCAATATCCAACCTTAATTAATGAGAAAGTATAATACGTTGTCCAATCAAACTCATCGTAGCCAAACAATTTCAGGAAATTAAGAAAATGCAATCAACAGTATCGTTATTTTGTTATTAAATAGTCATTTTGGTTATTTTTAAGGAATTGCCATTAAATATAGGTAAATGAAAATGCGATATGTTTAGAGAATAGCTACCTTTACTTTTAAAGTAATTGATATTTTAATTTCAATTTTCACATCAATGTTCTTTTATTTGTCTACCTGCTATTGGTTATTCATACTAATTCTGTGTAATATACACAAATATACACACTATAAAACATATACACAAGACAAACGTAACTAAAAGTATTCCCACGTCACAGTAGCTATTTATAGCATCACTTAGTTATCTTCAGGTTTGCTGTTCTCAAATTGCTGCTGTTTATATTTTCGCGAACTGCAAGCAGTTTGGGGCTTATAGTTGTACACGTCCCCCTCTCCCCACCATATCCTATTTCCGTCCTTTCATTCTTATTACTTTTAAGACTAATTTGCGAAGTGTTCTTGCAACTGCCGTTCGAATAGTTAGCGGATGACAGATTTTGCTTTTTCCTCATCTAAAATACTAACACGATTACGCAGTTCTCCCCACTCTCACCATTAATTCCTATTTCCACGTCCACCCAGCTTTGTTGCCCTACTATTGAAAAAGAATCAAAAACACTTTAGTGTTTTATTTAAACATTAGAATGGTGGCAAAAAGCTAACTCGTATTTGCTGTTTTGTTCAAACTGTAAACATGTAAAAATTTTTGTCAACTTTTGGAGTGAGGGGGTTGACTGCCCTATCCCCCAATGGCTACGGACTTGCTAACAGCCATTCACAAAAATAGATACTATAATATACTTTTTTACATAAATATTGTATTTAAAGATTTCCAATAATTTATAAGAAGAAAGAATAGTTTTAACTTTATCCAGAAGGACCTGGAATTTAAAATATAAAACGCTTAGTATTATAGTTCATTTGACATTACTACCAGCTTCAGTGGTACAATGATCTGAGACACACTGGTTCCCAAATGGTGTAGTACGAGATAATGGTAGAAGTGGCTGGAAGATTCAATGACAATCAAAGATTTAGAAACATTCTCAAAAAAGTAAAATGCCAAACATAAATACGAAGGTAATTTTCTTATTTTTTTGTTACTTGTGACACAATACGATAAATTAATTGTCAATTTTTTTTTATCTTTGGCAAACAAGGATGTTAAATTTTTTTAAATACTTTTGGAACAGCATATATTCCAAATATTATATTTTGAAAAACGAATGTTTGTCTCAGATAAGCTGCAGAGTGTATCTGAACGAGCGTCTCAATTTATTGCTCAAGAGACCAAACCACTTACAAGAGTTGAAAATATGATTCTGTCTACCACTGGCTTTATTGTGAAAACATTGTTTGGTCATCAATAGTTGGAAGTGTTAGAAGCTAGTTAGAAGAGTTAGAAGCTAGGACTGAGCAAATTCCTTTGTCTGATAATTCAAATAGCATTAGAATAGGCGTTAAGACTTCAATACCAGCTAATATTGAGTAGCTTGTTTACAACAGTATTAAGGATTTTAAATTTGCCATTCAAGATTATGAATCGACCACCATTAGTGGAAAAGTACAGGTTTATTTAGCTATATCAGATTGATTCAAAATAATCACACAATTTTTACGTTGAAAGGAACTTGAAACACATAACAGGGACAATATATTTTCCAAATCTTGTTTGAGTATTTGGAAAAAGTTTGATACTTCATGATATTTGAATTTGTAGGGATGGTTCCCCATATTGATAGGGAATGTGAGAGGCTTGTTGTCACTCATAAACATAAAAATTCAAATGAAATAACAAAGCACGATTTTTTAACGCATAGAGGCATTAGTCGTTGAGACCCTTGAAGCCGATTTGAAGTTTGTTCTAGAAAAGGCTGTGCGCATTGTAACCTTTAGCAAATGCAAACCAATAAAGGCACAGTTATTTACTCAACTATACAAATAAACGAATATGAACACTTTTACCCAATTCTGCACACCGATGTTCACTGGTTGTTTCGCGGAAAAGTTTTACATTGTCTTTTGGAAGTGAATAACAAGCTATGAAATTTTTTGAACAAGGAGGAAACTATTGCACCTATTATGGATGAGAATGACTGGTGTGCAAAGCTGGAATGTTTGGCCGATAACTTTTCCCAGTTGAATGGGCTCAAAGCAAGTATTCAAGGTGGTGATAATAATATACTCACTTTCTACGCTCTTGCTTGCAACAATGGTAGAAAAAATTGATCAGTACTTTCTATCGTTGTCTAAAGATATATTCCAATGTGTTAGAGATCCGTTGAGATTTCCAACTGTCCACATATGACACTAGACGAGGAGAAGGAAATTTACAGCATTTCGAGTGATGGCACCTTGAAATTGAAATACTGGACTCTTTTTTGGGTCTACAACCAAAAACAATATCCATTCATCTATCCATCATTATCTTTAGCTTCACGTATTACTACCCGATCGGGCTATACGCTATCTCTTTATTATTTTACATTTCTTGTTGTGAAAAGAAATGTTCAACTCTGACAATTATCAAAGATCAAAAAAGATTAAACACTTATTTGATTTGATGAGGAGTTGAGAATTTGTTTGTGTCAAATTAGACCTAAAATAAGTGAGACTGCCTGTAAATAAACAAGTTTACATCTCTCAACGAATCTGTACATTTGGTGATTGAATTATGTTATTATGTAGCCTCAATGTTTTATAATTTCTGGATGGCTCATGAACATATTATAAAGCAATTGTGTTCTATGTTATGAATAAAGCACCGTTAGTAGTTGGTTTTTAAAAAGTTTGGGAACCACAGTTCTAAAATGTAACTCTTACTATAGAACAGACCAGGGGCTCCGGAATATATTTGAATGCGAAAGGCTCAACTGAGAGGGTGTCCGAAGGGCCTGACCAGGTAAAATTATACATTGTGTATGACTTTTTAATATATTTGAAGAAGCTTTATTTTTCACATATGTGTGTCTTTCTTTGTCATTATATATAGTATCAATATGGTAGGAACTTGTCTGGAGAAGAACATGCTAACTTTTTTTTATGACAACAATTAAAAAGTATGGGTAGGCCCCATCTATATTTTTATTTTATAAAAATGATACTATTTAGTAGTATTTGGAAAATAGAGAATCGGAAGCTCTCCCCAAAAGATTTCCAAAACTTGGATGCTCTTGTAAGCTATTTAGAGTGGCCCACACTTGTAAAAATTTACGAAAATTAAACTCTTCTAGAAGTTATTTGGAGTGTTTCTCACCCAGAAGATTGTTTAAATTAAAAATTTTCCAAAAGCTACTTAAAGTGTTCTTCACCTAGAGGTATTATGAAAATTTATTACCTGTAGGTGCTATTTAAAGTGCGCTTCCTCTAACAAATTTTTGAAAAGTAAATGCCTCTATAAACATTTTTAGTGGTTATTTAGTGGCAATTTTTTTTAAATGTGTTGCTTCTATAAGTTATTTTGCGTTTTTAAATTGTGATTAGACTTTAGTGTACACAACCAAATAAATATTTCTTACATGTATGTAGATGCTACGGGTCTTACTGAATGCCAGGGTTATCCAGGACTTACATCAAGGATACTGTAAGTGGAGAGCATAAGACACCTGAGAGGAAAACCTTTGCATATCAAATTGTCTTCCTATGATATTTAATTTAGGGAAAACTTTTCAAATACAGAAACAATGTTCGTTTGGAAGTTTTTAAGTAAAATCACAATTCTTGATGGTTCGTATTGCAAGTCAGTTATTACTGGTACACAAAACATCCATTACAATGCTTTTGTTGTTATCACATTTTGAATTTAGTCTGAGCCTCTCGACAAATACCCTAAAGATAATAATGTAACTTATGGCTGATGATTAAACATCAGCCCTACATTCTGGTGTCCTTTCATTTTGAAATAAATCATCCATGTTAACGGCTGATTAAAATTTTAAACCCAGCTGATTTCTGCTGATAAAATTTATTTATCTTACACACTTTCACACATCGCTGATAAGACCTACACTTTAAAATTCTTTTACATCCCCAGTTTTTCCAGACCAACAAATATTTAATCTCCCAGTATTTTATAATAAAAGCTATTGGCCAACATACATAATATCATAATTTTCTTTGTCTTCTATTACATTCTTGTCCCAAAAATCATCAAGAAATCACATTAATTGGGGATGAAACTAATAGATTGGACTTCGTAATGCTCTCTACACAAAAATTATTGCAAAAAAATAAGTTAAAAACTCCAATCACATTTTATAATTTATCTAACTTCTCTGTTTTCCATGTACAGTCCGTTTAATCTGAAAGGTAGGTTAGTTTCATGGGCGTAGGGAGAATTTAGTTTTAAGAGAATCCCAAATGTAAATCTATGGCATGATGTTGAGACTTCTGAGAAATAAGAAAATTATTTTGAAAAGTGGTGGTGGAACATTATTTGTAAGGTGGGGCGAAGGAGAAAGATCAAGATTTATTTAGTTAGGAAGTTTCCTCCCTCCAAGTTAATGTTTAGAAATCGGATGTCCTAAAATATTTTTTTATGGATTTTTCTTCCTCCCAATAAATGTTTGAAAATTGGATACCCTACAAAGTATTTGAAGTGGTCCTCCTCAAAAGTGGAGTGTTTTTGAAAGATTTACTGATTTAAGAGAAATTTAGATTGGATCTATCCCTATTCGTTTTTAGTTCCTTTAATCTTAGAGGCTATTTAGAGTAGTAGCCTTCTTCAGAAATGTTAATCGCACGAAAAGCTATTAAAGAGATCCTCGCCTTTTTTTCACCATAAATTTAGAAGCCTCTAGAAGCTATTTGAAATAGTCCCCCCCGTTCCCTCCATCCCAACTCATTTCTGAAAAGTGGATGCTTTTAGATGATAAACTACAATCTATGAAAATTGGATTGCCGAATCAAATTAAGATAAATAGTTCCAAAAACATTATTTTGCGATCAAGTATAGTATAAAAATAATCAAATACTTGCAGATAATAGTGTTGGAAAATTTGATACATCTAATTTCAACAATTAAATATTATAAATGTTTGTTTCTTTTTCTTTGACCTCACCTACTCAGCACTTGCTGGTCAAAATTACTGTTAATTTTAGGCTTAGATATCCAATTCCAAAAAACCCTCGGGGCAACTCTAAAAGAACACTGGATGACAAGTTTTGGCCCGGTCGGTAAAATATCTTAGGCTCTAGTTGGAGGTACACACAGACAGACGGACGGAAATTCAAAAAAACACTTTTTCGTATTCGGAGGGGTCATGAGACATCGAGATTCATCAAATTATCGAGTTCGATTTTTCTTTACGATCACAATACTTTCACTGCCTGTAAGATAGTTAGAAAGTAAAATGGGTACGGAACTTCGTATGTAATTTCTCGCGCTATTGTTTTAAAATGGAGATATATACTCAAAACTCGTAATATATGAGAAACGAAATAATATACACTAGCAAACCAAAGCATAAATTGCATTTTAATCATATAAACAATTTTTGAATCCCTGTTTTAAATTTTATAATTTTATTTTTAAATAATTAATGTCCTTGTTTGTATGTTTGGACCAATAGAAAAGGATTGATATTGGGTCCACATGGGTCAACACTTATTATTAAAATATCTACTTCCGGTTAAAATTTTAACTATTTATTAGGTGTTGCACATCTCCAGGTCATCGCATTGCTATTAAATTCATCATTTATAAATTTGGCCAATAAAAAAATTAAATAATGACTATTGAGTCTAAAATGAAGGAGCTAGATCTTGTTGTACAAACATTTCTCCTAAGAGAGTAGGGAGTATCTTCATGTACTAAGGCAGTGAGGGGTAATGATTGTCCCCACTCCTCCCTCCCTCTCGCGCCTGATCCTCGTATGTTGGATGACGTGCGCGCGCGCTCCTCTCTCTATCTCTCTCTCTCCTTATACATGCATACATGACAGAGGTAGGGTGGGGGAGGGGGTGGAGGATGGTGATGGTCCCGTGAGCCGACGGTTCGCGCGAGGGGGTGGGTTGTATGATTGGCCCGTCTCTCCAGAGGGGGGTGGGGGGAGCCGCTCGAGGTACGGAGGCTTGGGAGTTTCTCCTCTCTAGGTCCGAACTTCAATCCTCGGTTCCCTACAAAGACATTTTATAAGCTCCTGGAAACATACATATCTTTCTTATTATAAATGATCTTTTTGCTCTGAATGAAACATGCATATTCTCCTTATTACAAAAGACCTTTTTTACTCAGAACATAGTCTTGTTACCTCTCAGAATATAGCCTTAAATGGATACTCTTCTATTTCTATGTAATGTTTCTCTCTTAATAGGATCATGGACTTAAATAAATAGTACAACTTTTTATTTAGCGAGTATATTCTTAAGATTATGATGATACATACACACACATATATATTCGGTACAAAGAATAAATTCTCTTTCTCTCTCGAAAAAATATAGTCTTTCACTCGATGCTTACAAAAAATCTCTTTCTCTAAAATCTTACATATAGTTTTTTTTCAGTCTTGAGTAAACACGTACATACGTCATAGAAGGCGCGCGCGCACACGCGAACGCTTCACCACTTGAATAGTTCGTACTTGTCTTCACCTAGATATATCAGTCCTCTCTGTGAAGCGTTTAAAGCGACTCCTGTAGCTCGCACCAAAGTTTTGCCCGGAAGATGCACTCTGCCCACATAGTCTAGCGTTATGATGTTCGGTTCATCTTCCTCCTCGCTGACCTCTTCATCCCCTTCTAGACGACGAACGTTGTACGTTCGATACTTTTCAAGTTCGGAGATGCACTTGACCCGATCGAGTTCCTCGCGCTCGATTCGATCCAACTCGGTGCAAAAAGCGTTTTCCTCCTCCTGGAGAATTTGCTGCTCGTCCCCTTCCTTGAGATTGTAGACGGGGCAAGATGTAGAACAGCGTTCGACGGACTGACTCGATTCCCACATTCCGGGATTATGGCAACCGAGCCAGTGCACGGAAGAATCGCAGCACTGGCTGTAACCTTTCTCGGCTCTCGCGATGTAGTATTCTAAGCCGCCGTTCGAGATCTTAATATCGCTCATGTCCTCCAGACGGTAACCCAACTGTCTAAACATATCGAATGTGATACGTCTCCCTACCTCGTGGCCGCTTTATATGCTCGGGATGGAGGGAAACGCGCCCTCCCTCCCACCCTCCTTCTACACTATATCCTTCGCATCGATCCACGAATTGTGTGTCGAGTCGAACCCCCACCATTTGATTTATACTCTATTTCCAGAACGTCTGACTATATTCTCTACAAGGTAAACATCCGGATACGAAGTCTTTCTAAGCTCCTTACCATATAAAACTCCTGTGATAGGATTACCTTTCATATCTTTGCGTAGGAAGGTCCTTGGATTAGTCTCGACGACGTTACGTATTTTAAACAGTTCGGTTGACCAGTTCGCGGTATAACCCTTTTCGAAAACGTCCTTATACTTGCTGATACGAACTATATCACCCACTTTAAAAATGTTCGGCGTGGAATCCGAGATCTTGAGACGTTTATAGACGGTATGTAAATGTCTATCATCCTTGACGTCTATAGGCCTCATCTTTATGGTCGAGTGTACCGTACGGTTGTATTCGTTCAGTAAGTAATCGATCATATCGATCCATCGATAGGATCCTTTAGCCGTGAACCTCTTCCACATCATGTTCTTGAGAGTACGATTAAATCGTTCCACGACGCTAGCCTTGACGTTGCTGTATGTAGAATAATGATTGATCCTCTTTCTCTTCATAAGCGTTTTCAATTCCACGTTGTAAAACTCTGCACCATTATCCGTTTGGAGATGACGTACGGGAGATAAACCTTTGCCCGTCACCTTGTCGAGGAGGAGGGCCATTGCGGCGCTGAAATTCTTACCCGTCTTAGTCTTGACAGGTGCGGCCCAAGCCCTCTTGGAATACACATCGATGACGGTGAGAAGGTACTTGAACCCTTATTCGATCCGGAGTAGGGTATCATCTCTACCAGATCGGCCTGAAGGAGCTCGTTCAAGCCTCGTACGCTAACATGTCTTCACCGTCTTGCAGGACGATGAAGTTCGCTCGCAATCTCCCACTTGACGGAGGACATGATTGTGATAAAATACCGAAGAGATGAACGTCTTTATACGTTGATTCCGGCCTCGCGTAGTTCCTCAATGATAGAAACGATCTCGTTCTCGTGAGCGGAATAATCGGCCTCGGTAGATGCGTGTAAGAGTCGTAATCGATCCACCAATTCATTAGGATCGTCCCAATAGGTATAATCGATCCCTCTCCCTGTCTCCATCTTGTATTCACCCTCACCCTCAAGCTCCTCCTCAAACATAGGTTTTATGATTAACGAATACTTTGATCCCGCACGCATCTTGATACGAGCGTACGACTCATTTATCAACCGATGCCCGTTCGTTTCTTCGAGCATAGACTTGTATACTTTCAGATCGTCCTTAGTATAATGAGCGGGTGCTCTTCTGAAGAGTAATTCTAATAGCCCGCGAGTATACGGTACCGTCTTATGTTTAAGAAATATTGTACCGTCTCTCACGTTGAATACGATACGGGTATCTCGAGCTTGGTAGAGTCACCTTCATGACGGACTCCGTAGGTCTTATCGGAATGCGCGTGAGATGAATAAAGATAAGTATCCAATAGATGGTTGTTTTGCAATCTCTCAGGTGAGGCTTCCATCTCCTCGGGTTCGGGTTCGGCGAGCGCCTTCGCCAACTTGTTTAGAGTATCTGTGATAGGTTTGAACGTTTCATTCGCGACGTGCTCGGACTCGTGTCGTGCATCACGTAGTTGCTTATACTTTCGTTTAATAATCTTACTCGCTTTTATGATATCCTCCGTGACCTTCGTCGACATGATGTAAGGTGCGAATGTCACTTACGACGAGGAAACGGTTCATTATATCTAAACGTAAGTAAAACCTAATTCGACGTGTAAAATCTGAGCATTTTTCTATCATGAAAGATATAGATTCATCTTTGGACACCTCGAAAGGTGGATCGTTGATAATTTTAAGATTCAACAAGCAAATAATATTTTCAAGTTCATGACCATCGTTGAAACGATCACCGCCCTCTTGAAATTATAACCGCGTTCACCCGTTAGAGTCAATTCGAAATGTCTCGCATCCTTCCTCATAGGTTTCGAATCCAAGTAGATGTAGATGAAACTACGATTAACCGTAGAGTCTACATAAGCTTTAGGCACGGCATCTGAAGGTAATGAGGGCATACCTATGTTTCGCAAAACTAGGCCACTTGCATCGTAAAGCCGTTCGGTATCTGTCCCCTTTACGTATAGTATAACTCTCGCTATCAAATCGTTGTAAATGGTTCGTTGTATCACGAAAGTTTCCTCTAGGCTTAGCATCTTTGAACCTAAAGCGTCAAGCGTCGATTTATTTTCGTCGAGACGATCTTCATGATGATGAGACAGCTTCCGCACCTCCTCCATCCCTTGACGGATACTCTTTTCAAAGTCGGCGTATTGTATTCGATCGTTCACCAAATTCTCGATCAACCATTCCATCTGTCCTTTGATGACGTCCTTGGCGGCTTTGAGGGTGACTATCTGCTCGTTACTATGTCTCGCATCCATCCTATCGACGTAAGACTTGTTACAGACATCCTTAGATGCGCTGGGCGTCTCGACGTTGACGATCCTCTTCGATCTAGCGTCGTAATAGCCTTGAGAGTTTAGAGTCAGATTTCCTTCCGTCTCGCCGAGAGATCTATATTTGTGGAGACTATGACCGAATTTAGATATGGACGACATGATGTCTTATCGTGTACTGAATATATGTTCATGTCAATCGTGCAAGATAAAGGTATCGAACACGTAGCGATATCGTCCTTTATCAATCTCATGATCTTTGCTCAACACCAGAAAATCGTACTTGTGTTTTTTCCAACACAGTGAGCACACCTCCTTAAATTTTTGGAATGTCATATCCGTGTTCACGTGATCGTCGTAGACGTGTCTCAGATTCGTATCGTCCATCCTGAATAGGATGAGAAGATTTGCGTTATCTCTCAACATCTGTTTCGGGATGCGAGAATACGTCTGACAGAGATAGAAACATTCTATAGCCTTATGCCTACCCATACTGAAATAAGCCTGTATATTAAACTGTTTATCGCAAGCGACGTCGTCGAAAATGAATACAGAGTCGGGTTCGGCCTCGGACGGAGGGATAATTTCCGCGTTGTCGGAATACGGGAAATAACCCATACCTTCGACGAGCGAGAGAACCTTCGATAAACATTGATACTTGGGCTGGTATAACGATTTAGAGTAAACGTACACGTTCTTGAAGCGTAGACCGTTAGGTTCCTCCAACAGATTGATCATGGCGTTGGTTTTACCGCAATTAGAAGGTCCGCAGATGATGCAACGGATAGTATCAGGTAACAACGTACCATGTCTCTGAGGTAAAGATCTACCCTCATCGTGATCGTTGTTGTGTACAGTTAAAGAGTCTGTCTGTTTCTCGAGCCGCATGTTGAATAGTTCATCTATATAATGCGCACACCTATATAAAAACGAATCAGTACGTGTCATGAGACGATGAAGAGGGGGAGGATTGTTGGATAAGATAATCAATAATCTACCGCTTGAGGCGCATATACCTGGATACCAGTACTGCGGACCGGGGACAAAGTTGGAAAAACGATTGAAACGAGGTGATCCCGGAATAAACGAGTTAGACCGATACTGTAAAGAACATGATATCGCCTACTCCAAGGTAAAAGATCTTGCAGGACGTCATACTGCAGATCGCGAACTTATCGAGAAATCATGGAAAATATTACTCGCGCCTGACTTGAAGTTGGGCGAGAAAGCTGCTGCGTGGGCGGTCACCAACGCGATGAGAGCTAAAGTCAAAATGGGTTCCGGTCTAAAGAAGAAGAAGAAAACTCAACGTCGTCAACGGCGAGCTACTACTACTACTACTAGACGCCGTAAGATAAAGGGCGGAATTCTACCTTTACTACCTTTGATCGCAGCGCTTGGAGCCGTCGCCGGAGGGGCCGCGGGAATCACGAAGGCTGTACAAAGAGCGAAGGCGAATACGAAAAAATTGAACGAGGCTCAGATACATAATCGCACCCTTGAAGCTATCGCCATAGGGAAAGGGATGTATCTACAGCCTTACCCGAAAAGAAAATGACTACCTAAACGTGCCCTTACTGAAACGGATCTGCGCAAGTACGCCGCCGAGTTAAACATCCCCTTCTTTAGAGGAGTATTTGCGAGAGACGCTTTACCTAGCGGTCCTCCTTGGAAGATAGAGAGCACCATCATCAATCTTGATAATGATTGCGGTAAGGGTAGTCATTGGGTGGCGTATAAAAAAACGGCGGGCAGGCGGATTACTTCGATAGTTTCGGTGAAATAAGACCGCCGCTCGAACTTGTTCGATATCTCGGTGGAATAATTATCACATATAATCATACTTGGTATCAAGAGTACGGGACCGTTTTATGCGGGCATCTTAGTTTAGCTTTCCTTAAATACTCGCTTTGACGTTCGATATTAGTAAATATGTCTATGACGCTTACACTGACGGGTCAGAGTTCAAATCTGACAGAGAACTACTTCCCGCATATCCCGCTCGGAGAAGAGAATCGTGAAGAAGAATGGTTCATCGGGCTGATCAATCTGGCCACGTTAAGTTCCATACCAAACATCGACGAACGTAATAATAAATTTTATTGCGACGTTAAAGAGTATACCGTCCCTCCGGGCACCTATGAACTTGAGGCATTGGATCAATTCTTGTGAAGAGAAGTCGCGTGTAACGTAAAGCTCTCGATTATCGGTGACCCTAGCACTTTAAAGAGCTATATCACTTGCAATAAACCTATTGACTTTACCCGACCTGGCACGTTTGCGTCCTTGCTAGGGTTAGACTCGGTCATACTTCCTGCAGGGAAGACGCACATATCTACCAATACCGTGAATATTCTTCACGTGAATGTGATCCACGTAGAATGTAGTCACGCTAGCGAGGCTTACTTCAACGGAGAACCGAGTCATACCTTGCACGAGTTCAGCATGACCTTCCCGCCGGGCTATAAGATAGTGAAAGCGCCTAACAATATCATTTACCTTCCGGTAACGAAGCGAGTAATAGAGTCTATCGCGGTACGACTTATCGACGAACGAGGAGATATCATCAACTTTAGAGACGAGACGATATCGCTACTTCTGCATCTGAAACGAGTCGGCGGAGATGGGACTTGTACTAGATAAAACGAGACGGCGAAGTCTTCCTCGAAACATTGAGAGAAGGACAGTGAAAGTGTTAACACCTGCAAATAAACTCTATTTAACACGTCTAGGTTATTCGTTACGAAAATAATGGATGACGCTGCGGATATTCTGAACATTGGGGAGTCTGCCGCTTTCGATACGGCCTTGACCAGTTTCCAGTATCATTCCTACGCCTCGTATATTCCCGGCCCGTTAGCTAACAGGAACGAGCTTAGGATATCTATCCAACAAAAAGGGTTGTGCACGTTACCTCGCCGTTCTCTATTACATATCAAAGGGCAACTAATTTTGAATATGGGAGAACCTGGAAGTACTTCGAGGATTGTTAATAACGGGATACTGCATCTATTCTCAAGAATCGCCTATGAGATAAACGGGGTAGAGATTGATCAATCGAGAGATGTAGGCATTTCGACTCAGCTTAAAAACTATCTATCTATAAGGAATGGCGTGCAGACTCATCTTTCAAACGCTGGTTGGAGGTTTGAAGGAGTTCACGTGCACGCAGAAACAAGCGTCTTTTACGTATGCATCCCTTTACGTCTCATACTAGGATTCGTTGAAGACTATTCCCGAATACTGATCAACGCGAAACAAGAGCTGGTGCTAGTTCGTTCGACCGGCGACAACAACGCTTTACAAAGAGCCCCACCTCCTGCCGTGGAGACACCCTTTAGGATCGAGTTAAGTAAAATATATTGGCTTGTACCGCATATAAAACCGACGATATCAATCTTCTCAACCTGCTTAATTTCATCAAGAGTGGGAGGATCATCGAGCTACCTTTTCGTACTTGGGAATTGTACGAGTACCCTAACGTACCTACCTCTAATCAGCATGATTGGACCGTGAAAACGTCAACTTTGCTGGAAAAACCTCGTTACGTTATTTTCGCTCTTCAGACCGGACGGAACAATACGACAGCCGCAGATAGAAGTATTTTCGATAATTGCAATTTACGTAATGCTAAACTCTATCTAAATTCTATCATGTACCCTTACGAGGATATGAACTTGGACTTTAGACAAGATTCCTTCTCGAAATTATACGAAGACTATGCTAATTTCCAGACTTCGTACTACGGAACGTGCGCCTTTTTACCTTTACTTGACCCTTATCATTTCAAGTCTCACGCACCCATCGTCGTGTTCGATGCTAGCCGACAGGAAGATACTCTCAAGGACAGTATGGTGACGTGTCGTATAACGTTCGAGACGGAGGAAAATATCCCAGTAAATACCAAGGCATTTGTCTAATCATACACGATCGAGTGGTCCGCTATAACCCTTCAAGCAGTGACGTTAGCAAGATAACATCATAAATGAGACAGCATTGTTCAAGATCGACAACCTCCCAGCGTCGAACAGGTGGTATGGTGAGGAGGGGGAAGTTCAATACACATCACAAGTATCAATCTATATTAAAGGAACTGGGAAGATGAGTTTGCTATAGAGTATCATCAACGCTGATAGTGACAAGTACAAATTAGGTAATCTCCGAGTAAGCTTAAAAACGAGTGTTCCGGTACCTGCATCACAGAAAAAAATGTCCGACTGCTCCGCGAATGTTTTAAGAATTTTAAGTTTGATCGGACAAAACTTTTGCGATCTGACCAAGAGTGCGATGCGGAACGATACGAGTTTGGTTATTCCAGCTTTGCTTCATATGATAGTCTTGATAAACGAGTATAAAGGGTACATTGATTTCAATAAGTTATCATGTTTCTGCGGTCAAGACGAGGTTGACACGGTCAGACGGAAGAAGAAAACTACTGACGCTTCTAAACGTACGCTTGGAAAGAAGAATAAAACTTCTGAGGAAGCGAACGAGGGGCCTACGAAGAAGAAGCTGCGAGACGAGTTGAGCGAGCACTTTTAAGTATAGGAATATTTTTTTAATCTAAAAAAAACCTTTTTCACAACTACTTGCAATGTATTAAAGATTATTTAATTTATTCTTTAATCTATACTATTTTCAATAAATTTATTTAAGTATAAGTTTAATAATGTAACGATTATTACTTTTTCTTTCTATCTATAAAACATTTTTTCCATTCTTGGAAATAAATGTATTTAAGTATAAGTCTAGGAATGTAACAAACTTTTTTAAATAAAATTTTCATTCTTGGAAATAAATGTATTTAAGTATAAGTCTAGGAATGTAACAAATTTTTTTTAAATAAAAAGAATTAACGATTATTACTCTTTCTTTGTATTCTTTGAACTTTTTATTCTTGGGAAAAAATTATATTTAATCAAGAGGGTTGGGGGAGAGGAGAGGTAAAAAAAATAACAACACTTACACACACACACACGCACACACAGAAAACTCCATTTAATGAATATAATGATATACAATTTTTTAAAACAGATACATACTAAATTAGTATATTTTTTCTTCTTCAGTTAAGTTACAGAACATGAATATTTTTTTTCTCAAGTCTTTTAGAAGCACTAACATTTTTTCTACTGATAAAGGTATAGCTCTTTTTTTTCTTTTTTCTGAATATACATTGACATTAATTATTCACTCTTGTATTAATCAGCATTTAATGATATACATACTACATGAATTTTTTTCTCAAGTCTTTTTAGAAGCACTAACATTTTTTCTAGTGATAAAGGTATAGTTCTTTTTTGTTTTTTCTGAATATACATTGACATTAATTATTCACTTACACTTACACTATAGAGACGTGGGGGTTAGTATCAATCAGAGTCTCTTGGGAGGAAGTAGATGCCTACTCACTTTGATATCATGATAGAATATTAACTGTACCGGATAAAGTTGTAGATCATGAATATACAGAAGCACTGTATTAATAACTGACACACTTGCACTATAGAGACGACGGTCCAGCTTCAATCGACGTCTCTTGGAAGGAAGTAGATGGCTGCTCACTTATAGAGTAATGGCTCCAAGGTAATGTTTTAACTGAGCTAGGTATCACATATCTTTTGTCGTCGATAGAACATAGCGCGACCCGATTGAATTTTTGAGTGTAAAGTTTGAATCCTACGGCTCTTATTGAACGAGCTCTCTCATGACTACCGTCTCATCGGTCAGACAATTACGATAGTCCTCTAACGAAAGCGTTCTTAACGCGCTACTCTTGACACCTTTAGACTTGAGCGTCTCGCCATCTCCTTGTACCGCGAATGAATAGAGTTTAGGGCCTAAAACTATGAACTCGGTGATGATCCGACCTCGAGTCTCGTCTTTTAGTTTACCGAGCACTCCTTTATCCACTACAGGCATGCCGTAAACATTGTCATGTCCGTAGGTGGAGGTGTCCAGGTAGTCATTAGCTAACGGGATAAGTCGCTGGTACGCGTCCTTAACAGTCATGTAGTAGAGAAGTGAGTCTGTATCTGTGTATTAGAGTTTTAACGCACCTGTAGGGAAGGCGGGAACCATAACCTGGTATTGTAGACCGTACATGACTAATTTAGAGATTTCCAAAATGGCGAATCCCGCATAAATCGGCATATCAAAGTAAATCTCCTGCGGTTCCATCTCGATGATGACCAGGTTTTCCGACACGATCATACGGTTTTTAAAGTTTGGACTGGCTATGAGGTTACCCGCTCCAAATTTCCGTCCCCACGTGGTAGTTATCTTTATCGTACTGTAGGCCCTCTTGTTAGATATAAGACTACCGAATGCGGTATTGTTCATCAGTTTGAAAAACATGTTTTCAAACTGATTGCTCGCTTTACTCCTCATTTCCGCGTTCAGCTTGACATACGGAGCCATCCATGGAGATTGCTTGAAACTGAGAACCCTGTGTACTCTCGTCAGTTTCAATCCATTCACCAAACATAGCTTTAGATGACGGTAGTGAATGACGTACCTAGTCTTATCAGCTAAAGTCGTTAACAATTTCTCGTGCTTCCCTACGGGTTGAATCCCTTTCTCGGGACAGAACGGCAAGTCAGAATGAGCATCGTGTACATCTCGTGGATATTCAAGATCCACCTGCAAGATATACCCCGTCTCCGCATCTTCCTCTAATTTTAACACGCCCAAACGGGCAATTTCATCATCTTCGAGCCACCTGAACCCCCATAGGGTAACGAGTCAACATACTAAATGAATAGAGTCCATTTGCGTCTAGATAAACGAGGTAAGACTCTGGCTTGGAACGGTCGAATGAGTCCATATACCGATTATTCGCTACATAGTGACGATTAGCCACGAAACATACCCCTCGTCGAATAGCCCCCTCAATGAATTGATGTATGTCCACATCGTCGATTAATTCGAGCCGTACCCGGGTTATTCTCAATACAGCTTGGTAGGCGAGACTAGGAGCTGTAAGAGACCATCCGGGATCGAGTCTATACGTCTTCATGCAAAGAACACGAAAGTTCTCAAAGACGTCAGCCAGTAGCGTTACGTCCGTATACAGGTAGAGGTTCGAGTAGTCCCAAAGATTCTTACATTCAAATAGCCGCCAAACCTCGCAGGCGTGATCATAGTCTTCCTGAGAGATATGACTATCCGTAAGCGCGTTGTAGAATTTATCTTTGCTCGGTAACTGAGCCTTGTTCAGTCGCTCAAATGAATCTATATAGTCATAGGGGAACACACCTTTACGAGTGACTAGTTTGAACCATTCATCATCAGGATGACACTTACGAGTGATTTTAAATTGCTCGGATTCGAGATAAGATACGCATTTCTCTAGGGAGGTACATTGAAAGCTGAAACTATCTATAATTTTAATCGTGACCCCTCGAAACCTGTGCCGAATATACTTCATGATTACTTTGAATCTTCCCATAGTCTCTCCAATAACTCTGACTTTTCCCGGATTGACGAGAACGCACTCCCCCGTGAACGGATCAGTCTCTCTACGTTCGACAAGTGATTCAAGAAGGAAAAAATTGTCGTAGCAACGCGCTTTATGGATTACCACGCTCAGATGACTCGGGTTCTTGTAATTAATACTACACGCCGCGTGACTGCTCCCGCGATAAAGTCCTGTCAAGTGGCAATGATCCATAACACGGATATCATCATTCGCGTAGGGTTTTTCGCATATATGACAATGGGTGGCCGTATTATGAGCATCTCTTTGAGCAAGTGTTAGCGGCGTCATCGGAACGATGGTACAATAACAATCTAGTACGCGATTTGCTGTATCTACAAGAGCCTCAACAAATTGATCTGTACAATCTTTTCCCGTGAAGTGTCGGTACTCTGAGAGATTATCATCAAAATTACATTTAGTGTACATACCTACAGAATACGCTAAATGAGGCTGTACATTCTCAGTATAAGAAAATTTCGTGTCAGGATCACACGTCTCTATCGGCACGAGTAATCTCTCCAAGTCAGCGTATACGATAAATCCTGTTTTCTCCTGCTGTTTATACTGTGAGAACGCTAGGAATTTATTCTCCCCTTGAGGGAATGTACTCCTTACCGCGCCAAATTTTATACACGTATCTTTATGTTTTGCAAGTTTGTTTTCAGTCAGAAAAGTGGTCAGACATCGGTCGCAAAAGTACCTACGTCTTGTGTCAGACGTTGGCGTTAGTTGCGGGTTTATTAACAGAGATAGATTTTTGATCGCGCTGAAATGATATGTTTCTGTTCCATGCACTCTTATCATTAATTAATGAACATGTCTGGCTCGCTCTTTAGCGCTGACGTGAACGTGAACGATCACTAGTGTTTTAGAGTTGTCTGCGGTGTCAATATAAGAGTCACGACCATCGTGTTTTGCAGTGTACACATTAACGGATATATCGATAAGCCTTTCGAAGCGTTCGATATATCTCATTTCGAACGGGAGCGGGATTCCATCTAGATTCAGCAGATCTCGAAAATTAGGATATGACGATAAACGCTGAGCTTTCCCCGTCGGTTCAAAGAGGCACGCCAATACAGATACGGGGAAGCAAAGTCCTTCTTCAGATTGAACATTTATCAGCGCTTTACGTCTGGCTATAATTTCAGGGATTTGAACACGAGCCCCGATCGTGAAAGCCGAGTTTTTCGAGAAATTTACTCT
The DNA here is from genome assembly GCA_039000515.1 of Timema cristinae. Lineage (NCBI taxonomy): Eukaryota > Metazoa > Arthropoda > Insecta > Phasmatodea > Timematidae > Timema > Timema cristinae. The sequence goes on along the minus strand of JBCFYV010001109.1, from coordinate 25,458 downwards.
CATTTCCAACGTGCCGTCGTATATCCATCCCGAGTCTCTAGAAACGAAGGTCTCTATCTGAGCAAGGAGTGGGAAGATCACGTTATTTTCATATATCTCCTCCAAGTTTATCGGGTTAAATATATCCTATAGAGTAGAGTTGAAATAACCTTTTTCAATTCTACATTCAGTAGGATGCCTAAACTCGCAGATGAGGCTACAATTTACCTTTATCGAACCATTTGCGATGGATTCTTTTTATACCGTCTTTACGTAAATATTCCCGCACGCAACGAGAAACTGTACAGGATCCTTATAGGGTAGTTTATTGGTGATAGAATACGTCTTTATGCGTCGAGCGTACGCTTGTTCAATAAGTTTGATAGATAGTCCTAGCGGCTCCAGGTAAAGCCTAAACTGTGTAAATCCTGCACCTAAGTTTCGTGAAAGGGTTATAAGTCTTTGGATCTGTGCGTCTATATCATCCTGTCCCAATATCAGTACACTCGAGGTCTTAATCTGGCCGGGTATATGTTCTATGTAAGCATTATATATCTTCCCATCGTGAAGAGAGATATCATGTTTCAGGTATTTAATTAAAAGTTGTTCATTAGAGCTTAATTCATCGAGAGTATACACCCTATTCCCGTTAGTTTGCCGAGATACGATGATAGGAGTTGACAAGCGAGCTCGTTTTGTTGTGGGTCCTGACATGTTTTTTTTCTAAGTTCGAGTGTGCGCTATGCTCTAAGCAGGCCCTACACTCCTCACATCATCATCCTCTTCATTCCTGCACAGCTTGCTCTAGGATCTCATCGAGCGGCTGAGACGGCTATAAAACAAACAAACAGGGACATCTATTTAGCGGATCATGAAGCTATGATATACAAACATTGAATCTAATGTCTTTGTGTGTGTGTGTATGTGTATGTGTATGCGTATATGTATGTGTATGTGTATGTGTATGTGTATGTGTATGTGCCTGTATGTGTATGTGTATGTGTTTGTGTATGTGTATGTGTGTATGCGTATGTGTTTGTGTATGTGTATGTTTGTGTATGTGTGTGTATGTATGTGCGTGTGGGTGTGTGTATGTATGTATGTGTGTATGTGTATGTGTATAAATGTGTGTATGTGTGTATGTGTGTATGTGTGTATGTGTGTATGCGTGTATGTGTGTATGTGTGTATGTGTGTATGCGTGTATGCGTGTATGCGTGTATGTGTGAATGTGTGTATGTGTGTGTATGTGTGTGTGGGTGTGTATGTGTGTATGTATGTGAGTATGTGTACGTATGTATGTGAGTATGTGTACGTATGTATGTATGTATGTGTACGTATGTATGTGAGTATGTGTACGTATATATGTGAGTATGTGTGTGTATGTGTGTTTGTGAATGTGTGTGTGTATGTGTGTGTGTATGTGTGTATCTGGAACATGAAGCTATGATATACAAGCATTGAAGCTAATGTCTTTATGTATGTGCATGTGTAGCACATATATGCACTTATAACATTCCTTTTACCGCATTGTTTTACTATTAATCCGGGATATGCGCATTTAAAGGGTAAGGGTGAGTAGGGTACTATTCATAACAAATGTACTAATATTTGTGCATGACGAGAGTGTAAAATCATTCAGAAAAAACTCTCTGTACCCTTAACCAGCATCCATTCTCAAATATGGCTTTATTATTTACTAGGTCAAAGGTAAAACCAGAAATGGGTTCAATAATCGGTTTTACTTTATTTTTATACTCATTGTGAATATTTCACTAACAGTTCAATTAGCTTAACCAACAATCCCTCAACTTAAACTATAAATTATTGCAATCATTGATCATAAGCTTCACTTGTCTTTTATTGAAAGTATGCTATAGCTATCAGAAACAAATGGGTTAGTTAGCATAGCACAAAAATTAATTCGGGACATAACCATCAAAACAAGCATGTTGTGGTATAATATAATATTAATCCGGGATATACCCATTTAAGGGTAAGGGTGAGTAGGCTACTATTCATAACAAATGTATCATCATTTGTGCATGACGAGAGTGTAAAATCATTCAGAGTACTAATTATGCTAATAGATTAGGAATTGGGAAGGTTGAATTAGAAGAAGTGAACCCGCATTTGCGTAGAGGGAGAGTGGAATAACCACCCCCGTTCATCCTGACTGAGATTTGAACCTTGTTCTCCACATCCTTAGCAGTAAAAAACAAACACATCATCTTCCAATAAATATTAATACGAGAAAATTAATATGTTTGAATTAATAAAGAAAAAAGTTTTATCCGAAGTTTCCAAATAATAATTCTAACAAATGTACCATCATTTGTGCATGACGAGAGTGTAAAATCATTCAGAGTACTAATTACGCTAATGGCTTAGGAATTGGGAGGTTGAATTAGAGGAAGTGAACCCACATTTGCGTAGAGGGAAAGTGGAAAAACCACCCGGTTCATCCTGACTGAGATTTGAACCTTTTTCTCCACATCCTCAGCAGTCAAAACAAACACATCATCTTCCAATAAATATTAATACGAGAAAATTAATATGTTTGAATTAATAAAGAAAAAAGTTTTATCCGAAGTTTCCAAATAGTAATTCTAACAAATATACCATCATTTGTACATGACGATAGTGTAAAATCATTCAGAGTACTAATTACGCTAATGGATTAGGAATTGGGAAGGTTGAATTAGAGGAAGTGAACCCACATTTGCGTAGAGGGAGAGTGGAAAAACCACTCTCGTTCATCCTGACCGAGATTTGAACCTTTTTCTCCGCATCCTCAGCAGTCAAAACAAACACATCATCTTCCAATAAATATTAGTATGAGAAAATTAATATGTTTGAATTAATAAAGAGAAAAGTTTTATCCGAAGTTTCCAAATAATAATTCTAACAAATGTAACCAATGTACCATCATTTGTGCATGACGAGAGTGTAAAATCATTCAGAGTACTAATTACGCTTATGGATTAGGAATTGGGAAGGATAATTAGAGGAAGTGAACCCACATTTGCGTAGAGGGAGAGTGGAAAAACCACCCTCGTTCATCCTGACCGAGATGAGAACCTTGTTCTCCGCATCCTCTGCAGTCAAAAAAACAAACGCATCATCTTCCAATAAATATTAATACGAGAAAATTAATATGTTTGAATTAATAAAGAAAAAAGTTTTATCCGAAGTTTCCAAATAATAATTCTTATAATGGAGGGTAAACGATATAAACATTGAAGCTAATATCTTAACCAATGAATGATTAATTTTTTACATTTAATTCTTATACAAATTTTGAATATAAGAGAGATAGAACGATATACACACACACTAATTTGAATGTTCACTTACCTTCAAAGCTTAAGATGGCAGTTTTGCTATTCTTGGAGATGCCTTTGTATACAAGCAATAAACCCGCTTTGTAAATGTCTTCCAGCTGCTCGTCGTTGAGTAATGAGAACCGATTAGGCAACCAAACGTTATATTTGTCCTCCAGCAATGTGAGAACTCGACGTCCATAAAACGTTGATAACGCTTTTATACTCGTAACATGATATCCGCGGCCGATCTCTAAATCCGTTAACTTCTTTTGTAGCAATTATTGCCACAAGTTAACCAAAGTTGGGCTAGTCAATCAAAACATCACTTACCCAATTTCACCGAACCAGACTAGGCAGCGGGAAGAACACACGTCAGCACGCAACAACCATACCCAAAACTGAGAGCTCCATGGCTAGTTGCGGATCATGCCACTAGACACCGCCACCAGTCTCAATAACAACATGGACGTTTAGAAGAAGATAGAAACCGCCAGAAGACTCTAGACGCGTCCAGTTCCGTGCACATATCCTCTAACCATGTGTTTGAACTCAGTGATCCCCACCCTTGTGTAACCCGTCTCGAGTGTTCGATGAGTTGTGCTCCATATAAAAGACCGTCCGTCAAGAATGAGACCACTCTTGGATTAGGCTCGGACACTAGAACGAAGCGTAGGCTTCAAGGACATACCTATACAATGTAAGGAGAAATTATGTTTGGCGTAAATTAATATATATTGTAACTTTTCTAAAAAATTTTTTTGTCATTTTTACGTATAAATATTGTTGTTGATATCTTATATGAATCTTCGTTCTTTTACAGAATATAGAGTAACTTTTTTTTTATGCAAAAGGTTTGTAGTGAAATATGACTTTGGTTAAAATAAAATAATGTGGGGAAGTTTTTCTAAAAGTTAGGTCTGAATTTTTCCAATTGTTAATTAACTTATGCGTTTCATAATAAATAATTTATTGTTAGTTAACTTATGCGTTTCAAAATAAAGATATTTATTGTTAGTTAACTTATGCGTTTCAAAATAAATAATTTATTGTTAGTTAACTTATGCGTTTCAAAATAAAGATATTTAGTTAATGTGGAAAGTGTGTTGCAATGCAAATTGGAGTAATATTTATAGGGAAAGGTAGTTCTAACATTAGGACATAATCTTTTTTAAATGGTTAATATAATTAGGCATTACGTTGATAGCTACTCCTATCTATTTAACGTTATTTATCTAACTTATGAGTTATGTTTCAATGTCAATCAAATGTTGATAGAGTTGGTTAATAATATTGAAGTTAGACAATTAGACTAGTCGTTTGTTGTGTAACTACACAACTTTAAAGTTGTTGGCTAAGATTTTGTATTACTTTTTCACAACTAGCACTGAAATATGTTAGATGTTGTCATACGCCATTTTAATAAGCCCATGCAGTTAAATCTAATTAACGTATGTTCATAAATATTTTTTGTGAAGAACATAGTGTTATTGTTGCACTTTAGCTTTTTGCTGATATTGTATCTATACGAAATTTTCTAAGGTTCGTTAAAAGAAGGGTATTGTTCTCGAATAAGATTTTGGCTGAAATAAAATCAAAGTTTTCTTTAAGACTGTTTACTATTCTAGTTACGCCATTTATCCCTAGGTTTTAGTTATGTGTAATTTCCCACTCCTTTTAACTTAGTCTCCGACTTCGTCATATGAAACATAATTTGATCTTTGAAGTTGGACAGTGTGTTTTCACGCTTATAGGAGTGAGTGGCGTGCGTTGGAGATGGGTTGTATACCCTGCTAATCTTGGGCTCAAAACATAATGTTAGTTACACTGCGCACTCCTATTAGTCTAAAGGTTTTGTAATGTTAATTTATTTTATTGTATTGAATCCCTCTAGTTCTAGAGCTTGGATTACACTTTGTTACAATTTCTCTCGAACCGATTGTACTCAGAAGAAGTGCTGTATATTCACTAGACATTGTTAATCTTTAGAATGTAGATGGTAGCTAATGATTTCATCTAAAAGGGTTAACTCACTATATAGGAAGAAGTGAAGATTACAAGCAACCCCTCCACAGGAGGCGTGGCAAGAAGGGGTTCCAAGCTGCAGGAGCGACTCTTAGCCCCGCCCACTACAGAGCGTGGGAGTCTAAAGTTCATAGTTCACAGAAAAAATATTTTTTCTCGTCCTCGGGTTCTAAAACCTCCCGTCAGGAGACTCATTTACCAACACGATTAAACTAATTTCTTAAGTGCTCTCTCGAAGATATTCTTTTTAAAATTCCAACATTCCACTCACGCTCTAAAATGAAACACTGACAAGTTTGAAAGCCCCCCCTCACGGATGGAAGCAAAACAGATGTTCACATCTGAAGTTTGAGAGCTCTCACAGCTAGTGAGTTCAAGGGCGCAGGCTGTGACTGAGGAAGAAATCTATCATGTGTCCCATATCCCCACCCTCAAACTTTTCTGAGAAAACTCAGAAGATAAAAGGTCACCCTTTTTGAAGATTGTATTCGAAAGGGGCGAATCGAGACTAAGGGCGAAATCCATCATATGTCACATACCCACTTAAAAATGTTACGTCGAGATTAAAGGTTACCCTTTTTTCAAGATAGTACTCGAGAGGTTCACCCCACCCTCTCTGGAGAGCCAATCATACAACCCACCCCCTCGCGCGAACCGTCGGCTCACGGGACCATCTCCATCCTCCACCCCTTCCCCCACCCTACCTCTGTCATGTATGCATGTATAAGGAGAGAGAGAGAGAGGCGCGCGCGTCATCCAACATGCAAGGATCAGGCGCGAGAGGGGAGGGAGGAGTGGGGGACAATCATTACCCCTCACTGTCATAGTACATGAAGATACTCCCTACTTAAGAGGTTAAAGGAAAAATAACAAACTTCTTGAGATACTTATTTATATTTAATTACTTTATGGCATTAGAAAATGATTGCGTTTAAACTTAAGTAGTATCTCTTTACAACTAAAGTTCACAAAATTGTATTAATACATTTGACAATATCTCAGAAACTGTTGGTTTTATAAAGATATATTTCAAATAAAAGTTTTTAATTTTTAATAGTACTACAATTTTGCAATGAAAATTTATTTAGTATCCCAAATAGTTGCGGAGATACGGAAATTTCCGCTTCTGTAAAGTAACCTAAAAGTAATTTTCATGAGAAAATGAAAACATACATTTTATTCATTATCTTAATCAACTCCTAGATACGAATTTTAATCAAAATCTTGGTGACCTGGTGGTCTAGGGGTAAGGTGTCAGACTTCTGTGCTGGCAGCCGGGGTTCAATCATCGGTCCCGGCACAGATTTATCTGATTACCAAACCCTTCCTTCCCTCTTGACAAGACGTGTATTAATCACAACTTGTGAATGTGTGGAATGCCAGGCCTCCACCGTGGTTCGGATTCCACGTTAAACTGTAGGTCCTCCATTTCATCTCGCAATCACCCTACCATTACACATTAGCGTAAGTGCGTATAGCCCGAATGGGTAGTAAGACGCGGTGCTAATAATAATAATTAATCAAAATCTTTAGCGTCAATCTTGATAAAATCGATCTTTTCTCTTTTCGCTTTTTATTAATCTACTCATAATTTTGGGGTTAAACAGACACACAGACAAACGACATTGCAAAAACCAATTTTTAAGGTTCGGGGGCTCATGAGACATTGACATCCACCAACATTTCGGAATATATTTTTTTACGGTTGCAATAGGCCTACTTTACCTTTAATGTTCGAAACATTTGTATTATATATATATATATATATATATATATATATATATATATATATATATATATATATATACATATTTATGTATATATATACATATTTATGTATATATATACACAAAAATATATATGTGTGTATATATATATGTATATATATACACATAAATATATATGTATATACATAAATATATGTGTATATACATAAATATATATGTATATATAAGTATATATATGTGTATTTATACATATAATATATATATATATATATATATATATATATTATTTGCATATTGCCTGAAAGTTATTGGTTTTATAAAAATATGTCTCAAATGAAAGAATTGTATTATAAATAGACCTACCTATTCGCAATTATAAGTAATTTCTTATCTCAAATAGTTTCGGAGAGATGATAAAAAAAATTGAGAGTTTATGCATCAAACTAGAACTGTTAAAGTCATTTTTCTGAAATATTGAGAGTGGCAATTTTGTTTGGAATATTTATAAATGTTGTTTGGGCCTTGTATATGTGTATATTGTTTTATTTTGAACTATGGTTACTGTGTTGTTTTGGCGCCAAGAAACTTGATTGGCGTCTGTTGTGCTATCTGTTAACGGGATCGAGCGCTCTCGCATTACTGGTCGTGGGCAGCCAGTCTCGCTTTGGATGTCGTCCCGTGTATATCTTAGTGTCGTATACCATAAACATTCCGTGGTTGTGAATAATAAACTATACAGTCCACTTCCTACCAAACAAATGCTTTGAAATGAAATTTAATCAAAATCGCTAGAGCCGATTTGAGAATATCGACTTTTTCTCCTTTTGTCCTTTAGTAAACTACCCCTTTTCTAAAAGGTTAGATATCCAAATCCAAATCGTCTCGGGTCAACCCTATGAAAACTTCAGATACCAAGTTTTAGCCTGATCAGTAAAATATTTTAGGCTCTAGTCCGAGGTACAGACAGACAGGTAGACAGACAGACAGGTAGACAGACAGACAGACTAAGAGTCAAAAACAACTTTTTTGGATTATGGGGGTCATTAAACGTCGATATTCATCAAAATCTTGAGTTCAATTTTTTTAATGATCACAATACTTTCTCTACCTGTAAGATAGCGAGAAAGTAAAAAATGCAACCTGAAATGAAAAAATTATTTCCTTAGTTATTTATCCTCTTAAGATTACTATTGGTGAGCCCAGCTACATTTTCAACAGCTGCTACGCGGATTAAAAACATACTATCTGTCAACCATGACATAAAACATTTAAATAATATGTGTGTTATTAGCGCTTGATCATAATTTTAGCCGATAATGTTAACATAATGAAAATAATGAATTTTTTTTCGCACTATCAAGTGATTGGAAAATTGACTTGAAATTTATATATTTTGTACTCACTACACTGACTCTTTATTTTTGTATGTGCAGTGATACTAAAATCTACAAATTGCATTGTTATATTATATCTTATTTTCTTGTCATAACATCAATATAATTTTTTTCAAACTAACGAATACTACAATATAACTTCATTTTTTTTTATATGTACGTGAACTGTTCTCCTCTCCATGTAATTTTTGGCCAACCTAGCTTAACTTGGACATTATGGCATTTTGCGCCGCTTCAACCCATGTTCCCATGTCTTTTACTCAACCTATATTAACCAGGAAATCACTTCATTTACCCCCTTTCAGTGTTTTGACTCAACCTAGCTTAACTTAGACATAGCGTCATTATGCGCCCCCCCCCCTCTTTCCCATATAACCAGCTGTGTTTTTACTCAACCTAATTTAACCTGAAATTGCGTCATTCCCCCATCCCGACCAAAAACCTTCCAGCGGCTCTGGATAGTTATTATTTTCTTGTAACACGTTTTAGTACTTAGTCCTACTTACTCTATGGCATTAGGAGCTCGAAAGTTCATTGTAGCACTTACAAAAGTACTCTACCTATTCCCGGTAGCGAGGCGTCAAGGTAGGAAGGATAAGCTCAACTATCACAAAAGATTTTGAAAAGGGAGAGAAAACATCCCTTTACATAAAACAGATATAAAATTGAAATTTCAATGGTCATTTTTTTAAAAGCGTAGTGTCATTTTAGCAAGCGCGCGAGGCGAATGTTTCAGTTCCTGTTAGCAAGATAATCATAAACATTTCCTCCTAACGCACCAGGAGAATCAGGCTTGCGAGGAGCTATGGAGGGTAATGCGCGCGCAACTATTCATCTCAACCACTAGTAAGACGGAATCTCAACTTTCAGAACGGAAGTGACGTCATAGCTCTCCCTCACCCCTTTCCCTCCTCCCTCGTGGTTGTCTCGCGTGTTCCAGGGATTCCCCCTCCCCCCCTGATGATCCAGAGGGACATTGGGAGGGTGGGGGTGTAGGAGATGTGTGGGGATGATTCGTCGGAGGAGACGGTGGTCGCGGGGGGGACGGGTTGTATGATTGGTTCAGGAAGTCCTCCCCCCCCCTCACCCCTTTACCTCCCGTCTCGCGTGTTCCCCGCGGCGTAGATTCGCGGGATGTAGGAGAAGGAGGTGTGACATTAGAGAAAAGGCTGGTATTATTGGTTGAGAAAAAGAACCTCGTTATAAGTTTCCCACGAACTAAAAAGGGTTAACCTTTAATCCTGACTTCTCTAAACTCGAGTTGAGAAAAAGCTCCTTCTTTCCGGTGGTGACAAATGAAGAATGTTTTCCTGCCAGCTTAGCCCTCACTTGCTCTTTCCCTACTCGGCTGGCGACACTTGAAAAATGTTTTCCTGTGAATTAGTTGGGGTGGCTCAGCTCCCCTAACCGTGAGAGTGCTTTAACTCAGGAAGTTAACATCTGCGTGGGTCTCAGATTCATTTTGGAAGGAAATGGTCTGTGAGAATTTTACAAGAGGGGAGACTTCTCACGCAGTAAAGAGGGCGGAGTCAAACTCTTTTTTCGCGCCGCCTCCTGAAGAGGGGGAGTAGTTTATTTCTATATATTGAGTTACCCCTTTAAGTAGAATCCATTATCTTTTAAATCTTTATATTCTAAACAACATCATCAAAATGTCTAGTGAATATTCAGCCGCGCTTTTGTCAGCAATCGGTTCGAGTGAAATAGTATCAAGGAAGCTGACAGATTTAGAGATAGGTCATGGTTATTATATCACTAATATAAAAGGCGTGACAACAAGATATGGACGCAGAGTTCTCACCTTGTTGGAGAACAAATATAACGTATGGTTACCGGCCCGATTTTCCCTGCTTACCGACGATCAGCTGAAGGAGCTCTCCAAAGCAGATCTGCTCTTGGTCTACCAGGGGATTTCCAAAAACAGCAAGACGGCGCTGATAAACTTCGAAGGTATGTTTATTACAATCTAATCAATCGAAATATGTTTGTACAGTGTATGGGGGGTTTTTTCAACTCTCCCTCTACGCAAATGTGGGTTCTTTTTTCTCAAAAAACCTTCCTTCAGGTTATCTTGTGATTGTCAGACCTCCACCGTGGTTCGGATCCCACGTTAAACTGGGGAATCCTTCATTTCATCTTGTCATTAATCGAAAGATGTATTTTTTCCGACTCTACGCAAATGTGGGGTTCTTTTTACTCAAAAAACCCTTCCTTCAGGTTATCTTGTGATTGTCAGACCACCACCATGGTTCGGATCCCACGTTAAACTGGGGAATCCTTCATTTCATCTTGCCATTAATCGAAAGATGTATTTTTTTTCCAACTCTACGCAAATGGGGGTTCTTTTTCTCAAAAAACCCCTTCCTTCAGGTTATCTTGTGATTGTCAGACCACCACCGTGGTTCGGATCCCACGTTAAACTGGGGAATCCTTCATTTCATCTCACCATTACACATTAGCATATAAACCGAACGGGTGGTAAGATAATACATAATAGTCTACGCTTCCTCATTGATTCGTTCAAATCTCAGTCATGCTGAATGATGATGCTAAAACATTATCAATGTTAGCTTTAAATAACCCATATGATAAAAACAATAATAGTAAATGTAAGTATTCAATTGTTTTGTGACGAAACAAGACGAAAACTTGAGATTGCCTTTAAGCTTAGATATTGTGATAAGCATTCAAGCCATACAAGTAGTAGGAATAGAGTTTCACAGGCGTTGCTGCAAGTAGAAAGCAAATTTGAAAGATTACCTTAAAAGTTTTTAGCATTAAGTTGTGCTAAAGTGTTATATATAAATTGCGTGCGGTAGAGAGTTAAGTTCTAATGTATAATCCTCTAACAAACTTTACTTCGAACCCTAATCTTACTGTCTACATCAGGACAATCGAATGTATTTTCGAGTCATACATTTAATATGATTTTAGTTAATCTAATTAGAGGTATTCAGTTCCTAGCATCACGTCTTACTACCCGTTCGAGTTATACGCTAATATTTTTAGATATAAGAAGTGTACTCGCTTTTGCATGAAGTAGAATCGTAAACCTTTTTTTGAGAAAATCACACCCAGTACACGTGACCTAGATTCGAACCTTGATCCTTCTCACTCTTACTCTACGTAAATGCAGGCTCACTTCCTCTACACACAGACGATTCAGACTGAATTAAACATGCATTAGCTTCAATGTTTGTATATCATGGCTTCATGAACAGCTGACTAGACGTCCCTGTTTTGTTTTTATAGCCGTCTCAGAGCCGCTCGAAGAGATCATAGAGCAAGTTGACCCGAAATGAAGAAGATAATACTGAGGGGGGAGTAGGGCCTTTTTAGAGCATAGTGCACCCGAAAATGACAGAACCACCGGCAAAACGTTTGCGTTTATCACCCCTATAATTATATCTCAGCAAACTAATGGGAATAGGGTGTACACTCTCACAGATCTAGACGCTAATGAACAACTCTTAATTAGATACTTAAAACATGACGTTGCACTTAGTAAGGGTAAGTTGTATTACGCATACATTGAACATATACCCGGCCAGATTAAGACCTCGAGTCTACTGATATCAGACCATGACAATATAGACGTACAGATCCAAAGACTTTTGACCTTATCACGAAACTTAGGTACAGGATTTACTCAGTTTAGGCTTTACCTGGAGCCGCTAGGACTATCTATTAAACTTATTGAACAAGCATACGCTCGACGTATAAAGACATACTCAATCAGTAACGAGTTACCCTACAAGGATGTTGTACAGTTTCTCGTTGCGTGCGGAGATATTTATGTAAAAACTGTAGAAAAGAATCAAACGCGAACGGCCCTATAAAGGTAAATTGTAGCCTCATTTGCGAGTTTAAGCATCCTACTGATGATAGAATTGAAAAGGGTTATTTCAATTCTTCTCTATACAATGTTTTTAACATACTAAACTTAGAGGAAAAATATGAGAATAACGTGCTCTTCCCACTCCTTGCTCAGATTGAGGGCTTTGTTTCTAGAGACTCAGGGTGGATGTACAACGGTACGTTGGAAATGAGAGTAAATTTCTCGAAAAAACACAGCTTTCACGATCGGTGTCCACGTTCGAATCCCTGAAACTATTGCCAGACGTAGAGCGTTGATAAATGTTCAAGCTGAAGAAGGACTTTGCTTCCAGTATCCGTATTGGCGTGCCTCTTTGAGCCGACAGGGTTAGCTCAGCGTTTATCGTCTTATCCTAATTTTCGTGACGTGTTGAATCTAGATGGGATTCCGCTTCCGTTCGAAATGAGATATATTGAACGCTTCGAAAGGCTTAACGATATATCTGTTAATGTGTACACTGCAAAACACGAAGGTAGTGATTCTTATGTGGACACTGCGGACAACTCTAAAAAAATAGTGATCGTTCCCGTACATGTCAGCGCTAAAGAGTGTGCTAGACATGTTCATTTATTCATGATAAAAGTACATGGGACGGAAAAATATCATTTCAGTGCAATTAAAAATCTGTCACGATTAATAAACCCTCAACTAACACCAACGTCTGACAGAAGACGTAGGTATTTTTGTGACGTTGTTTGAGCTCTTTTCTGACTGAAAATAAACTTGTAAAACATAAAGAAACGTGTAAAAAATTTGGAGCGGTAAGGAGTACATTCCCTCAAGGGGGAAATAAATTCCTGTCGTTCTCACAGTATAAACAACAGGAGAAAACAGGATTTATTGTGTACGCTGACTTGGAGAGTTTACTCGTACCTATAGAAACGTGTGATCCTGACACGAAATTTTCTTATACTGAGAATGTACAGAGTCATGTAGCATATTCTGTAGGCATGTACACTAAATGCATTTTTAATGATAATCTCTCGGAGTACCGTCACTTCACGGGAAAAGATTGTACAGATCAATTTGTTGAAGCTCTCGTAGATACAGCAAAGCGCGTACTAGATTATTATAGTACTGTAGTTCCAATGACGCCGCTAACACCTGCTCAAAGAGATGCTCACAATACGGCTACTCATTGTCATATCTGTGAAAAACCCTACGCGAATGATGATATCCGCGTTATGGATCATTGTCACTTGACGGGACTTTACCGTGGTAGCAGTCATGCAGGGTGTAATATTAATTACAAGAACCCTAGTCATCTGAGCGTGGTCATTCATAATGCACGATGCTATGATAATTATTTCCTTCTCGAATCACTCGTTGAACGTAGAGAAACTGATCCGTTCACAGGGGAGAGCGTTATTGTCAATCCAGGGAAAGTTAAGGTTATTGGCGAGACGATGGGTAGATTCAAAGTAATCATGAAATATATTCGTCACGGATTTCGAGGGATCACAATTAAAATTATTGATAGTTTCAGCTTTCTGTGTACCTCCCTAGAGAAATGCGTATCTTACCTCGAACCTGAGCAGCTTAAAATCACTCGTAAGTATCATCCTGATGATGAACGTTTCAAACTAGTCGCTCGTAAAGGGGTGTTCCCCTATGACTATATAGATTCATTTGAGCGACTGAACGAGACTCAGTTACCGAGCAAAGATAAATTTTATAACGCGCTCACGGATACTCATATCTCTCAGGAGGACTATAGTCACGCTCACGAGGTTTGGCGGCTATTCGAATGCAAGAATCTTTGGGATTACTCGAACCTCTACCTTCATACCGACGTAACACTACTAGCTGACGTCTTTGAGAACTTTCGTGATCTTTGTATGAAACGTATAGGCTCGATCCCGGATGGTCTCTTACAGCCCCAGTCTGGCGTACCAAGCTCTATTGAGAATAACCCAGGTACGGCTCGAATTAATAGATGACGTAGATATGCATCAATTCATTGAGGGAGCTATTCGAGGAGGGATATGTTTCGTAGCTAATCGTCATTCTGTAGCTAATAATCGTTATATGAGTTCATTTGACCGTTCCAAACCAGAGTCTTACCTCGTTTATCTAGACGTGAATGGACTCTATTCATTTAGCATGTTGAGCTCATTACCCTATGGAGGGTTCAGATGGCTTGAAGATGATGAAATTGAACGCTTGGATGTGCTAAACGTGGAGGACGATGCGGATACAGGTTATATCTTGCAGGTAGATCTTGAATACCCACAAAATGTACATGACGCTCATTCTGACTTGCCCTTCTGTCCTGAGAAAGGGATTCCACCCGTAGGGAAACACGAGAAATTGTTAACGACTCTAGCTGATAAAACTAGGTACGTCATTCACTATCGTCATCTAAGTTTATGTTTAGTGAATGGGTTGAAACTGACGAGAGTCCACCGTGTTCTCAGTTTCAAACAATCTCCCTGGATGGTCCGTATATTAAGCTGAACGCGGAAATGAGGAGTAAAGCGAGCAATCAGTTTGAAAACATGTTTTTCAAATTGATGAACAACGCCGCATTCGGCCGTCTTATATCTAACAAGAGGGCCTACCGTACGATATAAATAACTACCAGGTGGGAAGGTAAATTTGGGGCTGGTAACCTTATAGCCAGTCCAAACTTTAAAAAACCGTATGATTTGTATCAGAAAACCTGGTTATCATTGAGACGGAACCGCAGGAGATTTACTTTGATATGCCAATTTATGCGGGATTCGCCATTTTGGAAATCTCTAAAGTAGTCATGTACGGCCTACATTACCAGGTCATGGTTCCAGCCTTTCCCACCGGGAGGTATATCGGTTCATGATAACATAGTGTTAGAATGGAGGTATAGCTGGTTCATGATAACATAGTGTTAGAATGGGAGGTATATCCGGTTAATGTTACATAGTGTTAGAATGGGAGGTATATCCGGTTAATGATAACATAGTGTTAGAATGGAAGGTATATCCGGTTAATGATAACATAGTGTTAGAATGGGAGGTATACCCTGTTGATGATAACATACTGTTAGAATGGGAGGTATATCCGGTTCATGATAACATAGTGTTAGAATGGAAGGTATAGCTGGTTCATGATAACATAGTGTTTAGAATGGGAGGTATATCCGGTTAATGATAACATAGTGTTAGAATGGGAGGTATATCCGGTTAATGATAACATAGTGTTAGAATGAGAGGTTTATTTTCGGTTCATGATACATAGTGTTAGAAAGGGAAGGTATAGCTGGTTCATGATAGCATAGTGTTAGAATGGGAGGTATAGCTGGTTCATGATAACATAGTGTTAGAATAGGAGGTATACCCTGTTAATGATAACATACTGTTAGAATGGGAGGTATAGCTGGTTCATGATAAATACTGTTAGAATGGGAGGTATATCGGTTCATGATAACATAGTGTTAGAATGGGATGGTTATCGGTTAATGATGACATAGTGTTAGAATGGGAGGTATATTGGTTCATGATAACATACTGTTAGAATGGGAGGTATATTCAGTTAATGATAACATAGTGTTAGAATGAGAGGTATATCCGGTTAATGATAACATTGTGTTAGAATGGGAGGTATATTCCGGTTCATGATAACATAGTGTTAGAATGGGAGGTATATCTGGTTCATTGTTAGAATAGGAGGTATATCCGGTTAATGATAACATAGTGTTTAGATTGGGGGTATAGCTGGTTCATGACAACATAGTGTTAGAATGGGAGGTATATCCGGTTAATGATAACATAGTGTTAGAATGGAAGGTATATTCGGTTCATGATAACATAGTGTTAGAATGGGAGGTATATCCGGTTCATTGTATAACATAGTGTTAGAAAGGGAAGGTATAGCTGGTTCATGATAGCATAGTGTTGAATGGGAGGTATAGCTGGTTCATGATAACATAGTGTTAGAATAGGAGGTATATCCGGTTCATGATAACATACTGTTAGAATGGGAGGTATATTCCGGTTCATGATAACATAGTGTTAGAATGGAAGGTATATTCGGTTCATGATAACATAGTGTTAGAATGGGAGGTATATCGGTTCATGATAACATAGTGTTAGAAAGGGAAGGTATAGCTGGTTATGATAGCATAGTGTTAGAATGGGAGGTATAGCTGGTTCATGATAACATAGTGTTAGAATAGGAGGTATATCCGGTCATGATAACATACTGTTAGAATGGGAGGTATATCCGGTTCATGATAACATAGTGTTAGAATGGGAGGTATATCCGGTTAATGATAACATAGTGTTAGAATGGGAGGTATATCTGGTTCATTGTTAGAAATGGGAGGTATATCTGGTTCATGATAACATACTGTTAGAATGGAGGTATATCGGTTTTAATGATAACATTGTGTTAGAATGGGAGGTATATCCGGTTCATGATAACATTTGTGTTAGAATGGGAGATATTCGGTTTTAAAGATAACATAGTGTTAGAATAGGAGGTATATCCGGTTTTATGATAACATAGTGTTAGAATGGAAGGTATATTCGGTTCATGTTAACATAGTGTTAGAATGGGAGGTATATCCCGGGTTTAAAGATAACATAGTGTTAGAATGGGAGGTATATTGGTTCATTGTTAGAATGGGAGGTATATCTGTTCATGATAACATTTCTGTTAGAATGAGAGGTATTCCGGTTAATGATAAATTTTGGGTTAGAAAGGGAGGTATATCCGGTTCTGTAACTTTGTGTTAGAAAGGGGGTATACCGGTTAATTTATAAAAATAGTGTTTAGAATAGGAGGTATTTTCCGGTTCATGATAATGTGTTAGAATGGGGGGATATTGGTTCATGATAACATAGTGCTAGATAGGGGTATAGCGGGTTTCATGATAAATAGTGTTAAAAAGGAGAGGTATAGCGGTTCATGATAGCATAGTGTTAGAATGTGAGCTATACCCCGCTTTTTTTATAAATAGGTTGGGGAAGGAAGATATACCCCGGTTTAATGAAAATTTTTGTGTTAAAATAGGAGGTATATTTTGTTAATGATAACATGCTGTTAAAATGAGGGGGATAACTGGTTCATGTGAATACTGTTAGAATGGAGTATTCGGTTTTTTTTAAAACATAGTGCTAGAATGGAAGGTTGCGGGTTTCTGTTTGCATAGTGTTAAAATGGAGGTATATCCTTTTAAAAATGAAAAACATGCTGTTGAATGAGAGGTAAAACTGGTTTGATGACATACTGTTTGAATGGGGGTTATCCGGTTCATGATAATAGTGCTAAAAAGGAAGGATAGTGGTTCATGTAGCTAGGTTAGAATGGGGGGTTTATCTGGTTCTGATAAAATTTGTTAGAATGGGAGGTTACCCGTTTTCATGTAAAAATAGTGTTGAAGGGGATTGGAAAGGGTAAAAATTTCCGCGTTTTAAATTTAAACATAAGGGGTGGGGGTTTTTTTTGAAAAAAGATCAATTCTTTTAATCTTTTTTGGGAAAAAAAACCATTATTCTCCCCCTCCCCGATTGGCCGCCCCACTCCCCCCGACCCCCCTTGACCCATCCTCGAGCGAGGGTAAGCTTCCAGAACCTCTCCCCTCTTCCCCAGAGAGAAAAAAAAAGTGAAAGTGTTTTAACCGTTTGTAGCGGGTCGCTTTGCGGCCACATGGTTTTAAAGGGGGCCCAACTAACATATTTAGGGTTCGAAATTTACTCGGCGTTTTTTGAGAGATGAACCTCTCAGAGACGGTTGGTCAATAACCCGGCCCCTCGGAGTTGGGGGGGTACAATACCTGGATCTTCAGAGTACAGTCTGATTTCAATAATTTTGAACCTTCAGAGAGTCTGGTACAATAAGTGGTCGCAGAGTACAGTTGGGAAATAAAGAGCCTTCGGAGTCCAGTTGGTACAAAACCGGGATCTCTAAAATACAGTCTGATACAAAAATTGGACCCCTCGGGGGGAAAAGACCGGTACAATAACTGGATCTCTCAGAGAACGGTCTGGTACAAAAAGCTGGACCTCTCAGGTACAGTTGGGACAAAACCCGGACCTCTCGGAGTCCAGTTTGGTCATAACCCGAACCTTCAGGTACAGTTGGGACAATAACCTTGCCTTCGGGGTTAGTCTGGTACAATTAACCTGGATCTTTTGATCCCGGTTGATACAATAATTGGACTCCCGAGTACAGTCTGGTACAAAACCCGAACCCCTCAGAGTACAGTCTGGTACAATAGCCCCCAGCCTCTCGGGTTGTTGGACAATAATGGATTCTGAGTACAGTTGATACAAAAACGGCCCCCAGAGTACTTGGTACAAAAACCACCTTAGATAAGCTGGACAATAGCCGAGCCTTTGGGTCACTCCTTCTTTTCCCCAAAAAAATTTTTAAAGTATTATTTTTTTTCTTGACGGAGGGGGAACTATAATCTTTGTATTACTTCGAATAAAAAACTTTGTACTAAAAATTTGTGCGTATCTTTGTAATCAGAAAGGTCAATTTGTTTTTTCCCCCATAGTTATAACAGTTTTTAACTTTTGGGGTGTAAACTTTGATCAAAAAACTTTTTTATATGATTTTAGCAAATCGAGAAAATTTTAAAGAGCTAATCGTTTTACCGAGGGAAACGCCTTTACTGTTTTTCTGGATATTTTCCGGATTTGAAAAAAATTAAGAATACTTTTTCCTGACCCCGAGGATACGGGGCTTTATCTTGCAGGGGGGAATCTTGAAAATCCATGAGATGTACACGAGGCTCATTCTGACTTGCCCGTTCTCCCTGACAAAGGGATTCCGCCCCTTTTGGGGAAAACAGAGAAATTTTAAGTTTTTTTTTAATTTTCTACTTAACATTTGGGCCTTTGGATTTTTCGTTTGCAGCAATTTTAAAAAAACTTGTTTGTTAGTAAGAATCTTAAGTTTCAAAAAGGGGCAGATATACATTCGTAACAATTGCGTCACCCATTTGCGCGTGAGAGAGTGCAGCCGTGACTTTAGTTTTCCATGTTCCTTTCATTTGTGTATGACGAAGAGTGGGGAATACTCTGGGGTTTTTAAAAAGGGACTTTCATCTTTTGTGCATGAGGGCGGGCCCCTACCCGGGATGCTATGTCCCCATCATTTGGCATGACGGGGGTGTACCCAAGGATGCTATTACCTTTCATTCGTACCTAAAAAATACAACTTTTGGGGACTAATGAAATGTGGATAAAATACGCCGTATTCCCCCAAACAGGGAGGGTAAAAAAAAACAAACCATCATTTTCCCGATTTTTGGTACCGTGGTAAAATCGTTCGGGGACCTTTCCCAGTTGCTTGGGGAGGGGGGGTGAAAAAACAAACGCATCATTTCCCGATATGTTTTGAATGTCCTTTTTGAAAAAATAAATCCTGGAAGTGGACCCCCATTTGTTGAGGGGGAGGGTGAAAGTGGAAACCGGAGCCTCATTTTCCCCTGTCAAGATTCGAACCTCGACTCTCCCCCCCCTTACGCTAATGGATTGGGAAAAACCTACATTTGGGGAGGGAAAACCCTCAGTTCACCCGGGGGGCCAAGATTCGAACCTCGATCTTAAAACCTACATTTGGAGAGGGGGAAAACCGAGTCTCCAGTTCACCTGGGGGGCCCGGGGATCTCCTCTTTTTTAAAAATTTTGATACGAATTTTGAATGTACAGTAGGGGATTGGGGGGGAGGGGGGTTTCCCCCTCCTCCTTTTCCGAGGTAAAAAAGGGGGGTGTGAGGAGGGGGGGACGTATCTCATTCAATTTTTTAGGGGGTTGGGGTTTTCCCCGTTTTTTGGAGGCCCATGGGGGATATTTAGTTTTCGAACGGGGGGGTTAAAATTTATCATACGGGGAAGTGTTGACAAAGGTTACAGCGGTGCGTGATTTTCCGGAAAATGGTTTGGGGGTGTTTTTAACCCCGGAAAATGGGGGGAAACGGGGTTCAGTCTTTTCCGAACGCTGGTTCTACCGTTTGCCCCGGTCTAAAATTTCTTAAGGAAGGGGACGACCCCCTAATTTTTGGGAATCGAGTCGGTCCATCGAACGCGGTTCTACGGGCCTTCCCCCGAGGAGGGAGCCGGAATCGAGTCAGCCCGGTACTACGGGTTGGGGCAGGGGGAGAAAACGCTTTGTGCGTCCCGGTTTGGACCGGGAAACGAGCGTGAGGAACTCGATCGTGTCGCACATTTTTGAATTGAAAAGTTTGTTTTGTTTTAAAAGTTTTGCCGCTAGAAGGGGGGGACGAAGAGATCAGCGAGGATGAGGTTTTAACCGAACATCATAACGCTTAAAACTTATGTAGGCAAAGGACTTGCCTGGGGAAAAAAAATTTTTGGGGGGGCCCCTCAGGAGTCGCTTTAAACGCTTCACAAAAGAGGAATTTTTATATCTGGGTGAAGGCGAGTACGAACTGTTTCAAGTGGGAAGTGTTCTAACATTTTTTGGGGGAAAGATATTTTTTTTTTTTTTTGTACGCATCCCAAATGAAAGACTATGAGGGGCTTTGGTGCGCGTACAGGAGCCGCTTTAACGCTTCACAGAGAGGATGTTATATCTGGGGTTGGGGAAAACGAGTAACCCAACTGTTCAAGTGGTGAAGTGGGTTTTAACTGTTTAGAGGGAAAAAAAATTTTTTGTATGTTCCCCAATAAACTGTGTGAAGGCGAGTACGAAAAAGTTCAAGTGGTGAAGTGGTTTTAAAAAGTTTAGAGAAGATATTTTTTTAGTATTTAAATAATCTGGGTGGGAAAAGAGGATGAAGTGTTTAACATGTTTAGACAAGACTTTAGAGAAAGTTTTTTTTTTATGTACGTTAAAAAATTTTGGGGGGGAAAAACGAGTACGAACTGTTTTAAGTATCGAAGTATTCTAACATGTTTAGACAAGAAATTTAGAGAAAAGAATTTTTTGAAAGCATTTAAATGAAAGGGCTATGAGGGAAAGAGAATTTTTTGTTTTATGTATGGGATCATCATAATTTTTAAGGTTTTTACTCGCTAAATAAAAAAAGTTGTACTATTTATTTAAGTCCTTGATCATTTGAAATAAAAGTAAGGGGCTATTATGTTCATTGGAGAGGAAAATATCATTTTTTTATTTTTTTTTTCCAGGCTTTTTCGATGAAAGGAGGGATTACCCGTCATCCCTACTTGAGAGAGAGGGTGAGAAGGGAGATAGAAAAAAGGGGGGGGGAAAAAAAGGAGAGACGGAGATAGAAAAAAATCATTTTAGGGTATCTTTTTTTCAGAAAAGTCTTTAAAAAACTGTTCGAAGGGAAGGAGAGAGATGGGAAAAAGGGGGGGGAGAAAGAGAGAGAGAATTTTTAAAAAAGAGGAGACCCTTTCTCCCGTCTCTACCACCCGCGAATCTACGCCCCGGGGAACCGCCGGGGGAAAGGGGGGGGGGTGGGGTTTTGGGGTGAAAGGGGGGGGGGGGACTTCTGATTTCCAATCATTTTTAAAAATCCCCCCCGCGACCCGTCTCCTCCGACGAATCCCTCCCACAATTTTCCTTTTCACCCCCCCCCTCCCCAATGTCCCTCTGGATCATCAGGGGGGGGAGGGGGGGAAACCCCGGAAACCCCGGAAACCCGAGGGAGGGGGGGAAAGGGGTGAGGGGGGAGCTATGACGTCACTTCCCTTTTTGAAAAAAGGATTCCCCCCCCTTTCTCCCCTGAAAAGGGGACCATTAATGGGAATGGCCCCTTAAAAAACCCAAAAGCACCCGCTTGTCGGAAATCGCAACTATGCAAAAAGAATTTTTTTTGTCTACAATAGTAAAACGCAAACACAATCGTTTTCGGAAAATGTCGGACCCGCTTTTCGGGAGGAGGGTGAACATTGTCCATTCTTGCGTTTATGTAGTTGCGTTGGTTACGTTCACCCAATTAAAAAAACAAATATGGATAGACTATTTAAAATAAAATAATATGAAGTTATTTGGTCTATGACAACAGCTCTTGTAAATGTATACTTCGAATACAGGAATTTAAATTTAAAAAACATATTTTTTTAAACCCCTTTAAAATTTTTTTAAAATTTTTTATTTGAAAAACATTTATAAAAAATTTGACTTTTTATAGTCTTTTTTGCCGTTTGTTTTTATTGGTTAAAATTTTAAGTCTTACGACTTTTCTTTTTTAGACAGTCTATTTTGTATTTAAGAAAAGCGTTTTTTAAAAAGTGGGGGTTTTCGATTGGAAATTGCGATTTCGAAAGCGGGGTTTTGGGTGAGTGTAGACGGGCCATAAGCCGCTATTCCTGACAAAGTAAATGTTACATTTTACCTTAGAGAGTATATTTAAAAAGTTTTAAATTTAAAATTTTGGTTCCCATTTATTTTAAAGTTTCAAGATTGAGTTTTTAAATTTTTTTTATTTCATTGAGTTTTTTTAAAATTTTGGGATCAAAAAAGAAATTTTAAATTATATTTTTACTGCTGGGTTAAGACTGTCTCCTGTTTTTTCCCCTAAGCCTTTTCTTGACTTTTTCCCCACCTTTTTTTAACCCTTCTTCACTCTTGGGGGGCAACAAGGACCTACCTGAACCCCTTTTGGCCTATTGTGATCTTTTTAAATGGCGGGCTAAGTTTTTTCCCCCCATGTGTCAAAGTTTTTTCTCCCCAAAGTGTCGCTGGCGGGGTTTTTTTTTCCCTTCCCGGTTTTTTCAGTCGTGCGTGAAAACCCCGTTAGAGCCGGGAAGTGAGTTTTTTTCCGTGAAATTTTTCCCCGGGGAAACGGCCCCGGCTCTTTTATTCTTGTGTGTGTTGTGAAAAAGGGACTAAACCCAAAAACACGACCAAATTTCAGCCCAAATAAAGTGTAGGTGATTTGGGCCTTTCCCCTTTTACCATTTTTTCCCATACAGTCCATTTTGTCCGTTTTTGAAACACTGGTCCGAGGGGGGTTTTTTTTTTTATCATTAAATTGGAATTCGTTTAAATTTGGGTTTTACCCCGGCCGGGGTTTCGGGTTCCCGGTTTTTCCCTTTTTTGGGGGTTTTTTTTTGTTTTTGGGTGGATAGAGAACTTATTTGTTTGTTTGGTTTATTTTTGTGTTTTTTTTTACGTCTTTTTTGGGGCCATGCGGGATCAGTTAAATTCGTGATTTTATCATTTCGACAAAATTATTTGAGAGTTCCCAAAACAGTCTTTAAAGCCATATCGATTGGCAAGTATGAAATTTCCGATGTCGTAAGGGGATCGGGGGTTTTTGTTTTTTTTAGTTCGATATTGTTCGAGAGTCGGGATGTAATCGATGGCCTTTTTTTTACTGTTTGTTTTTGGGTTAGTATTTGTTTCCTTTTGTTTACATTTAATTTTGTTTTAAGTTTCTACCCAAAAGGGCTAAGGCCGCTCGGGAAATAGGTTTTTAATTTTATAAAAAGGGTGGATTTAATTTAATTTTTTTGCTGTCAGAAAAAAGTTCAAAATTTACATTACCAAACTAGAGCCTTTTTTAAAAGGGAGTGTTTTGATTTGAAACATATTTGGGGGGTTTTTTTGAAAAAAAACTCACATTGAGGGTTTGGAGTTTGTGGCAATCAAAATTTAAAAAAGGGGTTTATGTTTAAAACATATGACAAAAGA
The DNA here is from genome assembly GCA_039000515.1 of Timema cristinae. Classification (NCBI taxonomy): domain Eukaryota; kingdom Metazoa; phylum Arthropoda; class Insecta; order Phasmatodea; family Timematidae; genus Timema; species Timema cristinae. Next base: position 1,579 of record JBCFYV010001109.1, on the reverse strand, counting down.
TTGAATACTTTGACATTTTTCCCAACCAGGTCAAGGAGATTTTTATGCATGGACTACTTAATCTTCATCCCCGTTAGAAAAGAAAATGGTCTTCCCGTAAAAAGGGGTTGTCAGAAAAAATTTCTAAAAATTTAATTTTGACCCTTTTTTTTGGAATAAAACCTGCCTGGACCATATTTAAAACTTGTACGTCTCTCTCATTTATAGTACCAACAAAACCTTAACATTTAGTGGGAGGTTTCAAAATCTTTTTGACAACTTTGTCTGGGGAGACCCAATTTTATTAAGTCATTACCGGTGTTTAGATGAGAACTAGTACTAGCCAGGGTGACTTAAAAAACCTTACCAAAATGTTAGGGGCCTTTGCTACCACACCTTTAAAATAAGATAATGAAATTCCGGGGTTTACCTCAAGGTTTTCCCCCAAAAAACTTTTAAAAGTGGGGACATTTAAGGAAAAACTTGGGTGAAATTTAAAAAGTGTTTTAAAATTTCCAGTTTGTGAGTGGAGTTTTATCTTACTAATTGGGCACTGAACAAGTTAGATAAAAGGGGCACGGGCTGATGTTTGGCTTGCGACAACTTTTGCCAAACTGCACCCTACTTTACAGCATAAAAGAGGGATGCATTTAAAAAAAATAGCATGAAATACAATGGTTTTGCAGTTTATTAAATTTTAAGACAAAGGGGAAAAAAACCCAAGCATATTATTTGATAGGTTTTTAGGTTTCTGTTTTCTAAAATTTCACTAAGGCAAACCCCCAAAAAAGACTATGGCCGAAACTAGACTACATGAATTTTAACCCATTAGCGGCTGTTTTAACCCTTTATATATTCCTTGCGGGATTCACCCCTCTAATCTGATGGTAGGGTTGGGGTTTTTGAGTGCTTAAAATGAACCCCCAACTGAAAAATAGATTTTGGCAAAACCCCCCTGTAGCTCCAGCAAAACCAAGTTTTCAAATTTCCCTTGGGGCGCCATAGCCCCAGATCAGCTTTTGTTGGTCAGCTCTGGTAAAGGATGTAGAGAAACAACTATTAGCAACCAGCCAGTTTAAAATATAGTTAAAACGTCCGTGTTCCCAAAAAATTTGCTCGTTCAAACATTTTTACGAAACTCTTTACCAGGACAAAAAAAAAAAGGAGGGGGGGAGGGGGGGTTCATCTAAACAGTCTCCCCGCATCACCCCCAAATCAAAGGGGTGGGGCACCAAAAGGGGGGGAAGGGACCTGTGTAACGATTCCCAGGGGAAAAAAAAGGGAAAAATAGAAAACATAAGAAGTTCCCAAAAATTTTTTGTTTTTTTTTCAGTTTTTTTGTTGTGGTTTTAGCGGCCAATTAGCTGGGAAACTCATTAGTGATGATCTCAGAATTTTAAAACATTGCTCTTGGTCGGCCATGGAAATTCAAATACGCTTTGTTAAGACCCGTTGTTTTATACTTGAACGGTAAAAAAGCCCCCTTCTTGTGTGAGCTATTTCCATTAGCTCATCACAAAATTTCCAAATTTTTTTTTAACTTTTGGAATTTTCTTGGAAATAAATGAAAGGTACTGTCATCTAAAAAAGCAATGCCTAG
>JBCFYV010001108.1:106279-193658 GCA_039000515.1 Timema cristinae | reverse complement strand
GAAATAGGTAGCTGGGATAAAAATTTGGTTTGATTTTAAAAGCTTTCTTTTGTATTTAAACTGTCATCACCCCAAAAAGCCATGGGGCCAAGGAAATCGGTTACTGTTCATCGAATTTCAAACAAAGGTATTTTCGGGAAACCCCCAAAAAAAAAATTCCCGCATTTGGGGGGAAAACCCCTTGGTAGTAAATTTTGTGGCCCCTTTGGGGAGGGGGGGGGGAAACGTGGCGCTATCGACGGTGCCCACCCAAAATATATCCATTTTGTTAAGAACTTATATTCCTCTTCTCCATTTGTATGAAGAATAAAATTTTTCGGTTCCCAAGATTAAATTAAATAAAGGGGTATATTTTATTCCCCAAAAAATTATTTTCGAGCTTTAAATTTTTTTTTCTTTTTAATTGGGCTTAAAATAAAAGGATTTTTTTCATTTTAAAACTTTGGGTGCGCAACGATTAAAACTATGTTTTATTTAAATATTTTTTAAATTTATATATTTTATATATTTCTACGTGTTACTGGTAAATATTCTTTAAAATTATGGGGTGTTTTTACATCCCCCACAAAAATGGGATGGATGTTTTCATTTTATTGTGGGGTAGCAGCCACTATTAAAAACTATAATATTTAAAATATTATAAATTTATATATTTTTTGTTTTCCTAAATATTTAAATATATAAAATTTATATATTGTATAGTTCCTAGGGTAGTCAGTTTTAAAAGGGCCAATTTGAGGTTGTAATTGGACAGTTCACTAAATTTTTTTTCTTTTTAAAATTTGCCCTGTAGAAAAAAACGGTTGTTTTCACTTTAAGCCGGGTAGCGCAACGACTTACAAACTAAAAAATTTTAATATCTATAAATTTATTTTTTATTTTTTTTATGTTTGGGAAAATATTTTTTTAAAATTTTGGGTGCTTTTAACTCCCCCGGAAAAATGCCGGACACGATTTCGATTCTGTTAGAATGATAAAAACTTTGATATTAAAAACCCCTTGCAAAAAATAATTTGATGGTCTCTGGTTCGAAAAAAATCTATAAACCCCCATTATTCAGCACACCTTACAAAAATAACTTAGCTATGAATAGTAAATTCACCACCGTTTAAAAGGCCCCGCATTTTTAGAGAGTTGGCCCAGTCCCACAACTTTTTTTTGAGGAGGGCGTTAATGGGTTTGAGAATGTTTTCCCCCTCCCCTCCAATACCAACAAGTTGGATGTGTGTGTGAGGAGCGACTTGGGCGGTTGGGGCCCCCTCCCAAATCCAAAAATTTTTGGTTTTTGTGTGTGAGAGAGCTGACTTGGGCAGTGGAGCCCCCTCCCAAATACCCAAAAAGTTGTGTGTGTGGGAGAGAGTGTCATAGATTGGGCTTCCCCCCAAAACTGTCCCCTTTCAGGGATGTAAAACGAAACTGCCGTTTTTAAAGGGAGTTTTCGAGCTGTCTTGCTGAGCCAGGTGTCTTTTTTGGAGCACAATGACTCCTCAAGGTGAGTGGGGTTATTACTTGGTTCATCACCCCAGAAGGTAATGACCCGGGGGAGGGAGAAACCCCGGATGAAAACCCCGTCCTGGGGGAGGGGGGGGAGGGAGAATTCCCCTAATCCGGAAAGTGAAAGGGTGATTGGTCATCAAAAGGTGGCGTGCCCCTGCTGGAGATGCTTGCAAAATTTGCTAGCGGTCAGCCCGGGGGAGAAAAATAAAATCTGGAGGCGAGGCCCGGGTGGCTCTATGTTAGCAAAAAAACCAAACCCTAATCGTTGAATAAAAAACCCTCCATCCACCCCCCGGGGCAGGCCTTGTGGGAGAAGGTCGTGTTCATTCTAGGCCTGTCAGCCGTAGCGAAGCTTCGTGCCGAGCCCCCCTCCGCAAAAGTCAAGGGTGTTTTGCCCATAAAAAAACTACAACGCTCTAAAAAACCGACACTCTATCCTCCAATTTTAAATTTAATTAAAACCCCCATTCCGGGTATGCCAGAATAAATAAAATATCCAAACCTCTATCCTACCCAACAATTAAAAATGATCAATTACAAAATTAATAATAATCAGAAAACCCAACATGTCGAAGTTTGCCGGCTGTGGTGAGGGGGAAAACCAACATCCACCAGAGGAAAGTGGGCAGGGGAAGGAGGGGTGGGGGAAGGAGGGGATCAGCCAATCACAGAGCGGGAGGAGGGGTCACGTGACCAAATACTTCAGGAGTGTTTAGGGGCCCACACACTACTACGAAAGGGACCCAGGTTGAGCCCCTTGTCAAGGTTACAGGGATAAAGTGATCCTCCTTCATGGGGTGGGACTGAAAACCCCTGATAAAAAGCTCCCAAAAAAACATAATTTCAGACACGTAAGAAAATATAGCCGAGAGTGGGAGGTATTGAAAATTTAAAATGTACCCACCCACCAACAATATTTATCCCCAATTTACCCCTCATGCTCATGTTCCGTGCCCCAAAGGAAAAACTAATAGAAGTTATCTAGTCCCTGGTAGCTCTATTTGATCAACTAACAAAAAACCCCCAACACCACCGGTCCCACAATCCAAACGCAAAAATTGAGTGACGCGCCCAAGTCACCACAGGAGTTTAAAAACTCGGAGACCTGGAGAAATTTTAATTTCCCTTAAGGGGTGCGGTGAGGATCACTCACGGGTGCGTGTAAAGAGAAAGTAATTATCCTTAATGGGGTCGGGGGGGATCCTTCAGGGGTGCGGTGAGGATCAATTTTAAAACCCTTTGGGAGAAAGTGAGCAGAATGTCATTTCCCCCTACTAGTGCTTAAAAAAGTTCACTACGTGTAATTTATTAGTAGATTATAATTTTTTTTTTTCCCCGGGGTCTCTAGATAAATTTAGTTTAATTTTTTTGTTAAAGTTTTTTGGGGGTTCTTTAATAAATGGTAAAATGAGAAAAACGTCAAAAACCCGATTTTTAAAAATCGATTTTTTGTAAATTTGAACCCTCTAAAATTTTTAAAAATTTTTTTTTGTTTCTATCAAAATTTGTTTGAGGTGTAATAATGTTCTTTTTTGATGTGTTAATTTTTCCCAAAATAAGTAAAAAAAAACTTATTTTGACGTTTTGATTTTTCAAATCCATAGAAATTTAAATTATTTGTTATTTATTACCTTCTTCTTTTTTGGCAAATGTATTCAAAATATCCAATAAAATTTTGGTTAAAAAAATTGCTCCAAATAAGTAAATTTTCTTTTTCAAATCATATATTCAAAATCTATTCTTTAAGTCTGTGAAAATCAAAAAAGCCTTTTTTCTTTTTTTCTAGTGAAATTTCTTCAAAATTTTTTGGGAAATAGTCTTTTGAGATTTGTTATATTTTAAAATGTTCAAAAGTAAAAAATCTTTCTCTAAGCGGATATATTTATTTCCGATTATTTTCATTTGTTGATTTATGTTAAAATATTTTTTTTTTTTTCGTCGTTGTAGTATATTTGTTCCTGTGTTCAAAAATGTTATTTGGGTTTTTTTTAGTTGAATTGTCATAAAGTGTAAAATCGTCAACCAAGGGATTATACTATTTGATTAATTTCTTTTGTCGACATCGTCTAAAAATGACAAATTTTTTTTTTTTTGTGTTTCCAGACAATTTTAAACAAAGTTATTGATAATTTGTGGATTGTTAAACCAAATTGCTAAAAAAAATGTAAAAAAATCAACAAAGGGTATTATAATTTTCTTTAGTTTTGTATGTTGAAAATGTTAAAAATTTCTTTTTTTTATTTCTGTTTTAGAGAAATTTTGTCACATGTTGTTGATAAAGGTTTAATTTAGGTTCTATTATTTAAATTGCACAAAATGAGGAAAATCGTAAACCCAAATGGATTTATTAGATTTTATGATTTATTTGTTTAAAACAACTATAAACGACATGTTTTTTTTCTAAAAAATTTCTATAAAATTTGGTCACAATTTTTTAAAATATCTCAATGATAATTGGATACTTAAATTGCTCCAAATAAGTAAAACGTTCTTTCAAAACCCTATATCGAATTAACCCAAAATCGTCTAAAAGTGACGTTTTTTATTATTTGTCTTTTAGTGAAAAATTTTGTAAAATTGTTAAAATATCTCTATTTAAAAATTCTATTACTCAATTGCTACCCCTTATCCTGGGAGTGTGGGTCCGTCCCCAAACCCCGACATTTCAGTCCCCGGCGGCCCCAAGCCTTTTTCCCCCCAGGGGCAAGCAGGACCCTCAGCACCCCAGGTCGCGCTAACCCCACGTTCCAAAACCCGCGGTCTCCAGGTACTCAGTTACCTCCCCCCCCCCTTTCAACGGTGGGCCCGGGGGTTTTAAACCCCGGGGTATTGGCAGGGGCGCACAATGCGGCCAAAGAACTGGTTCCAAAACCTTCAATGGACAATAATTGCGTAAAAATATATTTGTGAACATTAAATGCTATTTAAAATAATATCAAGGTCTTCATAATTGTTTTACATTAGAATTTTTATAAAAAGTTATTTTTATATATATACATACATATTTGGGAACATTGAATTTCTTTGTTGGTTAAGTGGTTTAATTTGTTTTGTTAAATAAATATTCCAAGCATATTTTAGTATGTGAGCTTATTTGTAAAATAAATATTCCAAGTATACTTTTATTGTGTGAGATATATTTGTAAAACTGTTTTTATTAATTTGAATATTTTTTAAATGTCTTAAGTGAACGGATTTAAAATTGGTAAGGGGGAATTCTTTTACATCTTCAATAAAAAAAAGTTTGTTATTTATCTAAATACATTAATTTAAGCGTTGTTTGCTTACGACAGTTATAGAAAGTTTGAATTTTTTTAAAATTAACCAGGAAAATTTGGAATTTAAAATGAAAATCAGAGATTAGTTTTATCATGATCTTTAAGAATAACCCACTTTTTTTTTTTTTTTTTTACAAATACCAAAATATTTCGTGTAATTTACAAATAATTTATTTTTTTAAATGTAAATTTTGTTTAAATATATTAGAACAATTTTGGGTTTTTTTTAAAGTTATATTTACAGATTGGTGATTGTGATCAACAAAATTATTGTTTGATTTATGATAAAACATAGAACTTATTAATTGGTCCCATATTTAAATCAGAAATAAAAATTATAGAATAATAATTGTTTTTCACCATTTGTACATAACATTTCTATTTTATCTCCAGAATATATTTTTTCTAATATTTTATATTAACTAGACCCTTAACAAATTTTGTCTCTGTAAAATAACATTATTTAATATTTTCTTTTACATGTTACAAATAGTTTTTTTTGTCTCATTAAAAATACTACAGTTGTCTTAAAAATAGCATTATTATTGTTATTTAAACGGAGTTGCGCAAGCAGGTACATTAAAAATGGAAATTTTTATTAGAAATAATTACATGAATATTATTTAAAACAATGTTTACATGTTTCTATTAGTATCTTTTCCTCTTCCAAGTATACTTTTCATGGTTTAGCTATATTTGTAAAAACCTTTATTTGAGTAAAAAAAACTTACTATAAACTTCTATTTTTGGGTGTTTGAACGTCCACACCCAAACACCCCTTCCTATCCTATAATCACAAGTTTATTTGACTTAGAAGCTCAATCTCAAACTTTATGGATAAGTTAGAAGTTCAGAATAAAACAATTAAATCCTATTACTTTCTCTTTGGTTAGCAATCTAAAGTTCGCTAGAATTTATAAGTGAATATAACCATGTTACCATTCCTTCTGTCTTTGATTTTCCAACTAACTTATTCTAGTGATTTTAAAAAAATTTACATTTTATTGCTAGTTTTTTATTGCAATCAGCAATTGATTAAATTAAAACATTCATAAATGCGGCTACAACAACATAGATTTTTTTTTACAAAAAAGCAATATTATTTGGTCTTGTGACCAATAAAATTTAATTTAAAGATTACGTGCAACTTTGAATTATATAATTGTGATAGCAAGAAAAACATTTAATCACTCTTTTAACTAGTAAAAAACATCAGGAGAGAATATAATCTCTTCTACCATCTGAAAATGAGTAGAAGTCACCTCCAAAATAGTTCAGGATACGCTGAGAGGCAATAGAAAAGCATACGCTGGTTCTAAGCTTGATGAGCGTACCTGAAAGCTAAGCGTGCTGTATGGTTTGTTGGGTCCGCCGTGCGATAAAGTGCACATATATTAACTGCCCCGCTGCCGATTTTGTTGTTGTTGTTAACTTGACTCTTCTTGCGCCATCTCTTAAATGCGTTCAATGGTAGGTGAACGGGTTTTATTCCGGTGCAGGTAAAATACCAGTTATTCGTTATTCTGTTTAGAGTACCACAACGCAGGGTAAAATACAAAAAATCGCCATCTTGATTGGCTAGTAAGCGTCTCCCGAAATTTGTATTGACCGCTTTTAATTTATCCACCCAGTACTTTTGATCGACGGTTATTATCACACAATTTTACGGTTGCACGGCTGGCAACAATATTTACCAGCTGCGGAACCGCTCTTTTTCAAAAGCTTATAAATAGACGACCCAAACGGGCGCCCCCTTTATATCACCCCCTCCTCCGTTTGAGCGACGTCAGTGGTACGATAAGACATGGGTCAATGATTATTGTACTAGCTAATTTGGTTTCAAGGTCATGATCGTCTTGTCGAGTCGCCAAACTGGCGCAGTCATCAGGGGAAAACCCCTTGCGACATCATTAAAGGTCAAAATAATATTTAAAATTGTATTTAATAAAAAAGGTTGTTTCTAAAATTTAATTTAAACGGGGGTGTAGATGACTGAGGCACTTGTTTCATCTAGAGCCCGACGGTTGAGGACGGGAGGTTTGAGTTTCGATTCTCGGTCAGGTAAACTAGGTTTTTTCGCTCTCCCTCTATAAATATGGATTCAAACTTCACATTCCTAATCCGGGTGGGACTCATAGTTTGCTTCTTCTTTCAATTTGTTTTTAATATTCGGTTTGGTTGAAGTGTACATAGAGAAGAGCCAGCCTCGTAAAAATTGTTAACTCTCTAAAAAGGGTACAAAGTGATAGAAACCAGCATTGGTGACGCAGTTGGCTAAAAAACGTCAGATTTGTGGTGAGCTAGATACCGAGGACGGGGAAGATCAAAGTTCGAATCTCGGTCGGGTGAACTGGGGTTGTTTTTCCATACCCTCCCCACGCAAATTCGGGTGTATCTTTTCCAATTCCTAGTCCCTTAGCGTAAATATTATTTTTAAACGTATTATAACCGAACGGTTTTAAGACGCACTGCTAAAAAGAGTAATATACATAGCAAAATTTGGGCCCACACTAGAGGACAAAATTTGGGAATCACTGCTTCGGTGGCCGCATGGTCTAACTCTCTACTCTCGCATTAGGCTATAGACTGTGATTACGGGGATTGAGGTTCGAATCGGGCAGGGTGTACTGGGGAGTTAGTTTGAGCCAATACCTGCATTTGGAACCTAACGACGGAATTTTTTAATTAGCTTTTTTAACTAGGCTATTATTTTTAAAACAAATCACAGTGGGTCACGAGCAAAGCTGTGTAGGATTGCTAGTTGTGAATAATTTAAAAAGGGTTAGTGCACTTCATTTACCTGAAGGTAGATATTGAAAACCATTTGAAAAATAAAACCATCAATTCATCCGACCATATTTGAACCCCATCACAAAAAAAAAAATACTAGGTCCTTGGGTATTAATCCACCATCACCAATGCATGTTATACATACATCGTAGGTCGATGGTCTAAGACGTTACTAGATGGCGGTGACAGAGTGAACGCGTTTGAAACAAATGGGGTACACATTCTACCTAGTATAGAAATATCTGCTCGGCCGGCTAACCTCTTCTAAATGCTAAAATGGTGGGTGTGCAGGAAGTACGACCGTTCTAACAGACATTAGCTGTGCTAAAGATATCGAGGTTCAAATCCCAGTGTGCGCACCATCTAAATTAGTATACTTGCGTCGATTGTCGCATGGTCTAATATGTCACTAGACGGCGATGACAGAGTGATCGATGATTGAATTCTCACTACAATCAAATGCGTGTACACACCTGTTCTAGAAAACTCTGGTTCGACTGGAAAATCCCTTCAAAAATGGTGTGAGTGCAGGAAGTACTACCGTTATAACAGATATTAGCGTGCTAAAGATATCGAGATTCTGATCCCGGTGTGCACACCTTCTAAATGTCAGGTTCATCTAATTCTTGCGTGAGAGGTTTAAATCGAATCCCTAGTGGTGTAAACTGTAGTTATTTCTCCCTTCGGAAATTTTCTTAATCATCCTCTCGCACGTTTTGCCAGAAATGGAACGTGTCATTCCTATAGTTTTAGTAGGGGGAGGTCATGTGTTCGAATCTCACTCGGGTGAACTGGGGTGGTTTTCTACTCTCCCTCACTCCACTTAAACGCTGGAACAATTCTACCTTACTCCTCCGATCCATGTCAGATACCTACATCCCGCATGTTGATGGACGACCCCAAGAAACCAATTTTAGTAGGCTTTTGGTATGTGGGATAGTGGCCCCAACTGAGGATTATACATCACCTTAAGTCTTCCGAGGACCCGGATTGTGCATAGTCAGAGCTGTGTCAATGCTCTCTATTTGTGAAATCACTGGGGAAAAACCATTCCCACATGGGGGATTACGACATTGCGATGACGACACCGGGAAATCCCATTACCCATAAGGGGTTGCAACATATCCCTTGAAGTAAGGGTAAGTGAGGAAAAGTAAAAAGGGTCTCAAGGCAGTGGAACCATTTATCACACTACGCTATGCTACGCTGCCGTCAGGAGAGCATCATGTTCCATGTTCCCCCGATGACGAGGGAGGAACGTCCGACGCCGTGTACTTCATAAAATAAAATAAACTCCCTCACATGTCCCAATTCAAACCCAGCCATAAAAAACAAATGAACACTAATAAAAATACTCCAACGTCCATCCGAATCCTACCAAGACATCAATAACTGATGAGCACAAATAATAAAGCAATGAGCTACATAAATAACCAATGGGCACAAATATAAACTATTGAGCATACATAAATAACCAATGAACACAAATTTAAAAAAACCAATGAGACAAGAATAAATAACTTTTAACACTGGAAATGGGATCAGTTGGATGATAGGGGGTCAGAAGGAGGGGAGGAGGGGGAAGAGGATAGAAGGAGGGAACGGGGAAAACCAACAGCCAATCAGAGAGCGAGGGGGCGTCGTCACGTGACCAAATTCAGCCTATCCTGGCCTGTTACAGGTGGCCGTGCTAGCTACTTTCTCCAATGCTAGTACGGTCAAATAGCAAAACTACAAATCTCTCCCATGGTTTCAGCATTTGTTCTACTATCTGCTGACTAGGTTTGTTAGCCAATTTTCAAAAAAGCCGAGGTGATATCTCCGTATGCATTCCAGTTGAACAATAGAGTCCTTTTGCTTCTTTCTCCAAAAAAGACAGAGTGTCGCTCCAGTTATTGCATGAAACATCGGTAAGAGCTTGGATTGTGGTCAATATTGTCGACTGCGTTGGTTGTGAAGACCCCTATTTTTAAATTAGAGGAATTACAGCATATTCCGTGTGATAGTTATGACATACTTAATTTACAAATTCTGATAAGATGTCTAGCACACAGGTCATATGATATGCATTAGTCCGGGCTCGTGTAGGGTTTCAACAAGTTCACGCTTGTGAGTTCTTGTATGGATTAAAATCTCTAAGTAGATAGGAGAGGGAAGGAATTTCCCCGGGCTCGCTTAAGCCCGGAGGCTATTTCATACTCATATTCCCGACGTCTCACTAAACTGTTGGACATTAGTAACTATGCAACAGTGAGTATAGGTTGTGGCATAGTTTAAGAGCTCGACTGTGGTTGTTTGGGCCGTTCGTAAGCATAGCAACCAATGGTAACAAAGATGCTGGTATAATGGGCGTAACCAGGGGTAGAGGGAGAGGCATCCCCCCATGAATCAAGTAAATAAATAAATAAAAATAATTATCTTAATTTAGAAATTAAAATATACGCAGGTAAAGTTAAGTATAGATATAAATTGAGAAGAAAATATGTCCCATATAGATTCCACTCTTATGTGAGACGCGATGATCCCAAAAGTACTAAAGTATTGCAGTTTTCAATGAGCATTTTGTGAACATCATTGAAAAGGGTTTGGAGATATTATCATATAAGGAAATGGTATCACAAGGAAACAGGCATTCCAGCTACATTTTGCTGACACCAAAGCTCAATTTATCGTTTCTGTCACTCTGATAGCTAAACAGGGCCGTATTTAAGGGAGGAGTTTACGGGATAACAACCCCCCCCCCCCGAAAACATAATAATTTTTTGAAACAATACTAGAGGCGAATGTGGTAGAAATAAAGTTTTAATCAAGAATAACTGTTAGCGTGCGACTGTCCTATTGGAATGAATGAGTTTGGGTGAGAAAATGAGGGAGGAAAATCTGTCAATTAGGGTGAAGGGGGGGGGGGACTTAGTGTGTGCGAGTATTTATTATGAATGTCACAAAGTATATTCCACGCACTTTCCTTGTTAATGTTGTTGGCAAGATTCTTGTTTAGACCTTTTGCCATGTAAGTGTTAATGTTTTATTCTGTTGACTTGAAGCCAGTTTTATAGTTTACTATTAAGTACATTTTAAAATAATATTGTTAAGTAGTTGTGTTTTATTTCACCTACAATATGTAAAATATTAATCGGAAAGTAAAATTGTTTAGCAATAGATCCTCACAATTTTAAATGGAAAATACGACCATGATTTATTAAGCCAGGTTATATTGAACTGAAACCATAAGCTACATATAGGCGTGTTAGGGGTTTTGATGTAATTTCCTTCACCCTTGATTGTAGAGGAGGGAAATTATTAAACTCTTTGACGAGTGTTTGGTCAGGTTTATTGATAGTGGTGGTTATTTATAGTATTTACAAAAGGTTTTATGAATTATGCAAAATTAATATGTGCGCTACATTCCAAGTTTTTTCTTTCCTAAGATGAATTCTGTACAGTTCACATGAATATAATTTATCGGCTTAAGACAAGCTCATTACAAATAGAAATGTCTGAAATAAAACATGGTTAATTCGTTTATTTATCATCAATGTTTTAGCTTGATTTTCTAGTGAAAGCATAGAATAGATTGTTGTTGATATTTAGTTTGAGCATATTATCACCAAAATTATGGACAGCATACCCAAGATATGTAGACCTTATACAAACTAATGTGTAACTTTTACATTTCTTTAAAGTAAATTTGTAGAAACACTTATTGGTACTGTTTTATTTATATTTATCAGACATGTTGTAAAATATTGAACATATAATTTGCATAGTATAAAAATATACGTTAAATATATACCTCACGACTTTCACATATATAGTTAACTGGAAGAGAGTTAGCTTTTTATCAGTTTAGGTGGTTCCAATTTTTTTACAAAATATGATAGTGCTGTAAAATGTTTCTAGTTCATTGTTTTTTGGTCTACCCACCCCCTTTCCCAAATATAAACCTGGATACGGTCATGTAGCTAAGTATTTTACCTTATTGATAACCTGTGATGAATGCGGATATCAAGACAGAATGTAGATGATCTACACAATGATCTTTCAGCTGAGACAGGCAGGTAAGTTACAAAAACGAATATTGGTTTGGTATTCACTTTCTTGAAAACTCTGACGAGTAAATTTCGTATAATTATCAACACAATTCACTGATGAAATCTTCCTTTTCTCTGCTCTTTGAAGTTTGGTTTTATTAAACTGCAATCTACATGATTCGTGGAACCGAGCTTTACATCGTACTAATGTTGCATCTATACATTCACCTTCATCCAGACGTGACAGATTAATTGTCCTTGGTAAACACCCAACACCACTAGACCCACAAGCAGCTCCCTTTGTATCGCGTTTAGTCTCTGCTGGCAGCGAAGAGCTTCCGAATTGTCTTCTTGGCACATTGAACACTTGTTCCCGCTGTTTCTGTGAATTGTCTAGACGTATCAGGCTCAAACGGATTCACCAGCTTATGCACGTTCTACATGTTTTTATTTTCTTTTTATTCTTTTTAAATTGTCATAAGACTCCTTAAACTGAAAAAAAACTGAAATGATATTAAACAGCTCTTTTTTTGCACCCTAGCTTTGTAAGTGAGTTTTTATTAACTAAAATATGTTTTATACACATATTTATAACATATTTAAATTCACAAGAAATAACTTAAAGATATGGAAGTAGTAGCATAAATAGCACACAAAAAGAAAATAATACCAATTTTATTATGTTACCATTTTTTAATGCCCGCCATTACTGCTATGAGGGAAATCTGGACTGGCCTCATGGTCATAATAAAACCTTTTTATATGTAGGACATGTGTTCCAAGTTTAATGCTTCTATCATCAGTAGCGCAATTCTTTCATATTATATTTCACCTATCTGCTGTACTAAAAAGATAATCATAAAGTAAGTCGGCACCTAATGTAGGCTGAATACCTGGATTTCCCTCATCCTCTCTTTCAACTCACCTACTTTCGCAAAGCACTATTTTGTAATTATGAATATTTTGAAACCATTTACAAAACTTGAACAGCACCGCATTACTAGTTGGTACAATGTTGAGTGTTGTGTGGGTGTGTAGTTCTGGAGAAACGATTATAATACTAGTGGCTTGTGGTTGTTAGTAATGTATGAACAAAATGTGTATGGCTTGATTTATGGTTCAAACAATATTAAGTGCATCTCTTATGCTGTTGAAGACAACATCCACCGATAGATTCTGTATCATGTCCAGGGGAATTAGTGAATTGCCAGAATTTCTCAACTGGTTGTCCGTTACTTAAAATGTATCGAAAAACAACACCCAACTGTATGAAACGTCAGTAGTTTCATCTGCTATCACTGAAACAAAACTTGCTTTTGAGATCTCATTTTTTATATGGTTCAAGCAAACAGTGAGCATACAGTCTAATAAAATCATTTTAAATATCTTTTGATGTTCCTTTAAAAACAGTGGGACTAGTGAGATGGTCTTTTAGAGATGAATCAAATTATGCTAAGACATTTATAAGAAGTCTGAAAACACCGTATAGATATGAGAAAGTGTGGACACACTATTAGCTTACATGAGTCAGCCATTTGAAGCATTCGCAACAATTTAGCCGGCCGGCAACTGAGCAATACAATAATGTAGAATACCTTAACGCAGTTAAATAGATAGGATACACTAAATTAGTAGACTAAATGTATTTTAACAGCACAAAATACTAAAAAATTATTAAAAACTGACAATTTTTTATTGACTATACCATAGCTGAAATAAGTATTTCTTTAATCCATAGTAAATACAAGCAATTTTATGCCTATATTTTATTTATAATTTATGGTAATAATGATAACAGGCTACTGATAATATTGACAGCCATGGTTTCCAGTAATATCTTAAACATTTATTATTATTTTTATAATTATTTACGGCATTTAGATTAAATTGGCATTCCTTTATCTGCTGAACCCGCATATTTGTTGTTGTCTTCTTATAACAGCTGCGTTCAAGTATAAGTGTAATGCTCTAAGAAGTTGTTTTCTGCAGTAACTTATAATTTACATATTATATTATATTTTACACCCTTGTTTCTTAAAACAATAACTTACTTAGTATTTTATTCCCCATTATATTAAACTGTATTAATTTTTTTATTTGGTAATCTAAATTTTAAATTGATATTTGTACTAGTCTGCTCAGGTTTAATATTTAATACTATTATGAATCGCTTTGTAACATTTCAAGAAATCTCAATTACTATACAACCAATATTCATAAAGACGTTATAATAATTACAAATTTGGCAAATTATAATTTAAAAAAATTGAGATTTAAAACTACGTGGAACATCAGATGTTTGATATTTTGTACCTTTACTAAAATACTTTGGCAGGTTAGGAAAAATATGTGGAATAGAACTGGGTTTCAAACGCCAATTTGATCTAGGAAGTTTCACCAATAAAATGATTTAAAAATCTTAAGAAAAATATAAGTCACAAACCCGAGATTTCAAACTTAAATGTTTGTCTCTTCTTGTAACTGCTCGTTCCCACTTTGCAAACTCTGTCTGGTCTTGAGGAGATTGGAAAGAATGTGTTTTACCTCTTGAAGATTTGTCATCCATCATGAAACACGTCATCATGATTGAAAGATATACTAGTACTAGAAGAATATAAATATAAATTACTTACATAGACTGAATACTTCATTACTAAAATAATAACAAAAAGAACATTCTTGAATTTAAAATCAGAGGTTTCAAACACAAAACGCAACGAATGAATGTCTAACACACAAAATAATACAGCACTCTCATTTTAATTCCTATACGCAATGCCGGTACAATACACGGCCAGTTCGATTGCATCACTCAAGTTTCTCTAATACACCGCAGCGCTGCTAATTGAATTGCATGTAACGATGTAACGACAAGTGTACACACTTTCTTATTTCTATACGCTATGATAGGGGTGTGCGAAATCCACTTTTACAATTCGAAGTGAACTCGAATCGAATATATGAAATATTCTTGATGCCGAATCAAAGTTAGAATAATTTTTGTTATTTGTTTTACGCCTGAAAAAATATTATATTGTGGTTACTTAATGCACTAAAATTACTTGTAAATGTTTTATTGACCAATTGTTTGTAATAATTTGTTTCAATATGATAAATCAAGCTACTATAACAACATGCATTTAATTTACCTACTTCAGATTTATTTTTCCCCTGTAAATATTAATTTATAAGTTACAAAACAACTCAGAATGGCTGTAATTGAACATAAATTGAGTATTTAAGCTGTCAATAATTTTATTGTCGAAGCTTTGAAGCCGAATTTTTTTTTCCAAACGAATTTGAAGCTGATGTTTGTTTCGAGCCAAGTCAAAATTTTGAAGCTTCACACAACCCTAGTAGGTAGGTTTCCGTCCTCTAAGATATTGATGTTGTAAAGAATCCAAACATACATGTGATTTCTTACATCTTGATAAATCGTTCATTTATAAGTTTATTGAAGTTTTTAGGTTTGCAAAATAAAAGTTCATTTTGAACTGCTGTTTTGCATTTTGTATCGGCTCATCTTCTGTCTCATACAAAAACGGATTTTCTCTTTTTCACGTACGTAGATTCTGGCTCTGACTCAAATTAAGGCTGAGCCTACCCATAAATGCACGGTTAAAAACAAAAAAATGTTTTAAAAAAAACATCTAATAATTCAACCTTTGTTATTTTTTATTTATTTTAGTAACATATCTGGGCATCTTTCATAATTCTTATGGAATTTTCAAAACCATACTAAAAATAGTTATTGAAATATTTTCGTTAAAATGTTTCCATTTCAATGCATTTTAAATGGGAAAACAAAAATTATTAATAGATTTATTTATTTTATTTGTACAATTAAGCTAGAGTGTTTGTTTATAACATATTATTTAATCTTTTTTTTTTCTTCTTCTTAAATGTATTTTTAAATTTGGGTTGGCTTCAATAAACACGACGTCATTGAGCTGTAACGATCGCAAGTCGACACTTTAGTAAGAATACATAGTTTTAAATACAACTTTTCCTTCTGCAAATAGTTATCTTAGTTGATAATAGGTGCCGTTAGTATGATCATTGCCCATTTACAAGCTCGTATCGTTTTGCATACGTTGGCTAACCTGCTGTATCGGAATTCAGGCGGCAATGGAGGATTAATCTAATCTCTATGACCTTCTTAAGTCAAAGAAACATTAATACCATGTGCATTGGGATAAGAAGGGCCAATGTCCAATTATGAAAATTTGCATAGTTAAATATAAACATCTTAATATATTCAGTAACTAAAATACTCACAAAGTCTTCCTGCTGTGTGAATAAATATAGTTGGTCCCTACTTACTTCAATGAGAGTATTACTCTAGTGATACATTATTTTCAAAGGAAAAAACCACACGCTTTTCCATACACAAAGTTTTATGACATTAGCCCTTATTTAACTGAGGCAGTAAAACATGTAACATTCTTCACTCTTATCTTACATTCTTTCATGGGTTTTCTCATTCTTGAGCACTACACATCGTAATAATAAGTGTTAATATTCAAAGTATATGAAAACTACTGTACATTGAATTTTTAATCCAATATTATAATAAATAAAAATAAACATTCCTGCTCATATCAAACATAGTTATTTTAAATAAAATTTGTTCTAAATGTAATTTGGAGATGTTCTCAGTATGTTTTTATCTACTATATTTATTTTACGGTCTAAGATTTGACTTTGGAATAAGTTATTTTTCAAAAATTAATGAACGAAGTTTTTTGTACTCAAAGTGTGAATATGTTAATTTTATTTAATTAGCTTGTTAAATGTGATTACTTTTAATTTGAATTTGTTGCATTCTCGCAGTTTGTGCGCTATTTTTAGAAGAAATGTATCGAATCCCGAGCAATAAGTACGCTCGATGATTATTTTTATATAATTAATAAAATGTGACTATTTTTTTCTTTCGAACAAGATCCAATGGATTGTATAAATTTTGAGGTGGAAAAGTATTTAAACAATATTATTTTATATCCTTGTGAATAACAAGTTTGTGAAGAAAGGGCGCACAAAGAAACTCAAAGATATAATTGATTATTTAACTGCTTGTCGTAAAGGGCAAGTTTTGTTTAATGGTATCATATTAATGGCCCTTAGGCTATCTGTATCTACTAATTTAAATACAATGGATGAGTAGCGATACTATTTTATTTATTGTAGAAATAATATCAAAATTAAGATACAAATAAATATTTCTATATAACAACGTAGTGATTATTCTGATGTTTCAAGTACACTTTCTAAAAAAGCTCTTGGCTGAAAGTAAATGTTACTAACACTCTGTAACGCACTTATTGTATGTTCAAAATCTCTTGTGCCTTGGCCGAGTTCGTATCACGCTAGTACTAAGTAATTTCACCCTTACAGGGAGTCGAACTAGCAAAGTTACTAGAGCTGATTAATTTACGCACTCAGTGCTCAGTCAAAGCGCTTTAGCAATCTTGACCACGACATGAAGCCGATGATAAGTAAAATATATTTAAAACCATTAAAGTTAATGAACTTTTGTGTTCCTTATGCCATAAAGTAAGTAAGTATTTGATACCCGACAGCCTCTGTGGTATAGTGGTCAAATTTACTGACTTCAGGTCCCGAAGTCCGGGTTCGATCCCCAGTGCCCCTAATTCTGTCTGTGAAGCAGTGGGTCTGAAACGGAACCAAAATCAACCTCGTGAGGACAAATGAGGAGATAATTGAATTAATAAGTAGCGCTTCAGTCTAGAAAACTGAGATAGAAGGCTGGAGGGTTTGTTGTGCTGACCACATGACACCCTCAGCTTGAAAATGTTGGCCCTATCTTCGCCAACATACGGCAGACTCTCGATTGGTATAGCCTTGCAGGCTGACACCATGGAGATATTACTAAAGTTAAAATATACCAATAGGATGAAAAATTATTCCCAAAAACATTTATTTCTGGAAAATTGTGTAAATCCTATGTTTGAAAACTGTAAACACCGTATTAAATAACAGATACCCACTTCAGTGGCCGAGTGGTTTAAGGCGTCAATCCAATAGTAAATTGGCCTGCTGATAGTGGAGCACTTGGGGTTCAAATCCTGGTCGGATCTACTGAGGGTAGAGTTCCTAAATTGTTTCCCCATCTTCCAAAATAAAAATGCCGGTAGATAACCTCTCAAATGCTTCCTTCCTCATTACTACCAGATTAGATTATCATATATGCGTATAACATGAACAGGTAGTATGACGTGGTGATATCAGTAATAAAAATAATAGATATATTTATAGTCAAAATTTTTCTAGTCTCCGAAATGAAACGGCTTTTAAAATATTGTGTTGCCTCTTTAGCCTTTAAAGTTTAAAAACTAAACAAATAACAGTGGCCAAATTTAGCACATTAAATTTTAGTTATTTTTTATTTTACTTGCTTACTAATAAACTCAAATAAATGGTACGACAAAATCGTAAGCTACATTCTCTCTCGTATAGGTTATTATAGTTAGTGACAAAATCTTCAAAAATAAGTTATCTCTAATTTTATCTTAAATACATTTTTTCTCTGATAAATAAGTATACAGTATTATTTATCACTCCCCTCCCAGATATTTATTTGAAAAAAATAGTTCAAGACTTTTTTAAAAGGATGATTTATAAAGCAATGACCTGAGTTCGTTTCTACTCTACACAATAACACGACCCAGCTGCTAGGCCTTGAGTAAGACAGAAAGTCAACTATCAGATCACAGAGGGGGTGAGGGATGGAGGGAGGGTGAGGTGATTGATCGTGCCTCACTCCTCTCCCCTTCCTCTCCCCTTCCCTCGCTGCAGTCTCGCGTGTTCCCCCCCTCCCGCCGCGTGGATTCGCGGGTGCGTAGAGACGGGAGAAATGTCTCTCTCTTTCTATCTCTCTGTCTCTCTCTTCTCACCTTCCTTCTTTCTATCTCTCTGTCTCTCCCTCTCCTCCTCTCTCTCTCTCTCTTTCCTTCGAACAGTTTTTTAGACTATGCTGAAAAAAATACATATCTAAAATGATCTTTTCTATCTCTGTCTCTCTCTCCTTCTCTTCTCCCCTCTTTCTATCTCTCTGTCTCTCACTCTCTCTCTCTCTCTCTCTCTTTCCTTCGAACAGTTTTTTAGACTATGCTGAAAAAAATACATATCTAAAATTATCTTTTCTATCTCTGTCTCTCTCTCCCTCTCTTCTCCCCTCTTTCTACCTCTCTGTCTCTCCCTCTCTCTCAGAGTAGGAGATGACGGGTATAGCCCTCCTTCCCTCGAACAGCCTGGAAAAAATACATATCTAAAATGATATTTTCCTGCTCCGAATGAAACATACATAGCACCTTAGCTTTTATTTCTATGATCAAGGACTTAAATAAATAGTACAACTTTTTTATTTAGCGAGTATATTCTTAAGATTATGATGATACATACATACATATAAATTCTCTTTCCCTCATAGTCTTTCACTTGATGCATACAAAAAATATCTTTCTCTAAAGTCTTGTTTAAACATGTTAGAATACTTCATCACTTGAACAGTTCGTACTCGCCTTCAGCCAGATTATTATGATACATACAAAAAATATCTTTCTCTAAACATGTTAGAATACTTCACCACTTGAACAGTTCGTACTCGTCTTCACCCAGATTATTATGATACACACAAAAATATATTTCTCTAAAGTTTGGTCTAAACATGTTAGAACACTTCACCACTTGAACAGTTCGTACTCGCCTTCACCCAGATTATTATGATACATACAAAAATATCTTTCTCTAAACATGTTAGAACACTTCATCACTTGAACAGTTCGTACTCGCCTTCACTCAGATATATCAGTCCTCTCTGTGAAGCGTTAAAGCGGCTCCTGTAGCACGCACCAAAGTCCCTCATAGTCTTTCACTTGATGCGTACAAAAAAAATATCTTTCTCTAAACATGTTAGAACACTTCACCACTTGAACAGTTCGTACTCGCCTTCACCCAGATATAAGTCCTCTCTGTGAAGCGTTAAAGCGGCTCCTGTAGCGTGCACCAAAGTTTTTACCAGGCAGATGCACTTTGCCTACATAGTCTAGCGTTATGATGTTCGGCTCATCCTCATCCTCACTGATCTCTTCGTCTCCTTCTAGGTGGCGAACGTTGTACGTACGAAACTTTTCAAGTTCAGAGACGTGCTTGACCCGATCGAGTTCCTCACGCTCGATTCGGTCCAACTCGATGCACAAAGCGTTTTCCTCCTCCTCGGGCCAAGCTGTAGTACCGGGCTGACTCGATTCCGGCGCATCCTCGAGGGAAGCTGTAGAACTGCGTTCGATGGACCGACTCGATTCCCGGAGAATTAGCGGGTCGTCTCCTTCCTTAAGATTGTAGACCGGACAAGCGGTAGAACAGCGTTCGACAGACTGACTCGATTCCCACATTCCGGGATTATGGCATCCGAGCCAGTGCACTGAAGAATCACAGCACTCGCTGTAACCTTTGTCGGCGTGCGCGATATGGTATTCTAAACCGCCGTTCGAAATCTTAATATCGCTCATGTCCTCCAGACGGTAACCCAACCGCCTAAACATGTTGAATGAGATACGTCTCCCCGCCTCACGCCCGCTTTATACGCTCGGGATGGAGGAGGGGAACGCGCCCTCCCCTCCTTCTACACTATATCCTTCGCTTCGATCCACGAATTGTGAGACGAGTCGAACCCTAACCATTTGACGTATACTCTATTTCCAGAACGTCTGATTATCTTCTCTACGAGGTAAACATCCGGATACGAGGTCTTTCTAAGCTCCTTACCGTAGAAACCTCCCGTGATAGGATTACCTTTCATATCTTCGAGTAGGAAGGTCCTAGGATTAGTCTCGACGACGTTACGTATTTTAAACAGTTCGGTCGACCAGTTCGCGGTATGACCCTTTTCAAAAACGTCCTTATACTTGTTGATACGAACTATATCACCTACTTTAAAAATGTTCGGCGCGGAATCTAACATCTTGAAACGTTTATAGACGGTATGTAAGTCTATCGTCCTTGACGTCTATAGGTCTCATCTTTATGGTCGAGTGTACTGTACGGTTGTATTCGTCCAGTAAGGAATCGATCATATCGATCCATCGATATGAACCTTTAGCCGTGAACCTCCTCCACATCATGTTCTTGAGAGTACGATTGAATCGTTCCACGACGCTAGCCTTGACGTTGCTGTATGTAGAATAATGATTGATTCTCTTTCTCTTCATGAGCGTTTTGAATTCAGGGTTGTAAAACTCTGTACCATTATCCGTTTGGAGATGACGTACGTGAGGTAAACCCACCTTGTTGAGGAGGAGAGCCATTGCGGCGCTGACGTTCTTACCCGTCTTATTCTTGACGGGTGCGGCCCAAGCCCTCTTGGAATACACGTCGATGACGGTGAGACGGTACTTGAAGCCCTTATTCGATCCAGAGTAGGGTATCATCTCCACCAGATCGGCCTGAAGGAGCTCGTTCAAGCCTCGTACGCTAACGTGTCTTCGAGGAAATCGTCGTCTTGCCGGACGATGAAGTTCACGTGCAATCTCCCACTTGACGCCAGACATGATTGTGATATAGTACAGAAGAGATGTACGTCTTTATACGATGATTCCCGCCTCGCGTAATTCCTCAATGATAGAAACGATCTCGTTATGGTGAGCGGAATGACCAGCCTCGGTAGATGCGCGCAAGAGTCGTAATCGATCGACCAATTCGTTAGGATCGTCCCAGTAGGTATAATCGACTCCTCTTCCTGTCTCCATCTTGTATAAGCCCTCACCCTCAAGCTCCTCCTCAAACATAGGTTTGATGATTAACGAATACTTTGATCCGGCTCGCATCTTGATACGAGTGTACGGTTCGTTTCTCAACCGATGCGCGTTCGTTTCTTCAAGCATAGACTTGTATACTTTCAGATCCTCCTTAGTATAATGGGTAGGTGCTCTTCTGAAAAGTAATTCTAATAGTCCTCGAGTATACGGTACCGTCTTATTGTTAAGGAGTATTGTACCGTCTCTCCCGTTGAATACGATACGACTATCTCCGAGCTTGGTAGAGTCACCTTCATGACGGACTCCGTAGGTCTTATCGGAATGTGCGTGAGATGAATAAAGATAAGTGTCCAATAGATGGTTGTTTTCCAATGTCTCAGGTAAGGCTTCCGTCTCCTCAGGTTCCGCGAGCGCCTTCACCATCTTGTTTAGAGGATCCGTGATAGGTTTGAACGTTTCATTCGCGACGTGCTCAGACTCGTGCCGGGCATCACGTAGTTGTTTATACTTTCGTTTAATAATCTTACTAGCTTTTATGATATCCTCCGCGACCTTCGTCGTCATGATGTAAGGTGTAAATGTCTCTTACCGTGAAGAAACGGTACATTATATCTAAACGTAAGTAAAACCTAATTCTACGTGTAAAATCTGGGACGTTGTTGGGCGTTTTTCTATCATGAAAGATATAGAGTCATCTTTGGACACCTCGAAAGGCGGATCGTCGATAATTTTAAGATTCAACAAGCAAATAATATCTTTCAAGTTCATGACCATCGTTGAAACGATGCCCGCCCTCTTGAACTTATAACCACGTTCACCCGTTAGAGTCAATTCGAAATGTCTTGCATCCTTCCGCATAGGTTTCGAATCCAAGTAGATGTAGATGAAGCTACGATTAACCATAGAGTCTACATAAGCTTTAGGTGCGGCGTCTGAAGGTAATGAGGGCATACCTATGTTTCGCAAAACTACACCGTCTGCATTGTAAAGCTTGTTGTCATCCGGTCCTCTTAAGCGTAGTACACCTCCGGCTATAAAATCGTTGTAAATGGTTCGATGCATCTCGAAAGCTTCCTCTAGGCTTAGCAGCTTTGAACTTAAAGCGTCAAGCGTCGTTCTATTTTCGTCGAGACGCTCTTGAGCCAGTTTCCGCACCTCCTCCATCCCTTGACGAGCGCTCTTCTCAAAGTTGACGTATTTTATTCGATCCTTCTCCAAATCCTCGATCAGCGATTCCATCTGTCCTTTGATGAGGTCCTTGGCCGTGTTGAGAGCGATTATCTGCTCGTTACTATGCCTCGAATCCATCCTATCGACGTAAGACTTGTTACAGACATCCTTAGATGAGACGGGCGACTCGACGTTGACGATCCTTTTCGATCTAGCGTCGTAATACCCTTGAGAGTTTAGAGTTAGATTTCCCTCTGACTCGATGAGAGATCTATATTTGTAGAGACTATGGCCGAATTTAGATATGGACGACATGATGTCTTACCGTGTACTGAATGTATGTTCTTGTTAATCGTGCAAGATAAAGGTATCGAACCTGTAGCGATATCGTCCTTTATCGATCTCATGATCTTTGCTCACCACCAGAAAATCGTACTTGTTTTCTTTCCAACACAGTGAGCATACCTCCTTAAATTTTTGGAAAGTCATATCTGTGTTCACGTGATCGTCGTAGACGTGTCTCAGATTCGTATCGTCCATCCTGAATAGGATGAGAAGATTAGCGTTATCTCTCAACATCTGTTTCGGGATGCGCGAGTACGTCTGACAGAGATAGAAACAGTCTATAGACTTATGCCTACCCATACTGAAATAAGCCTGTATATTAAACTGTTTATCGCAAGCGACGTCATCGAAAATGAATACAGAGTCGGGTTCAGCCTCGGACGGTGGAATAATTTCCGCGTTGTCGGAATAAGGGAAATAGCCCATGCCTTCAATGAGTGAGAGGACCTTCGATAAACGTTGATACTTGGGCTGGTACAACGATTTAGAGTAAACGTACACGTTCTTGAAGCGTAGGCCGTTAGGTTCCTCCAACAGACTGATCATAGTGTTGGTTTTACCGCAATTCGAAGGTCCGCAGATGATGCAGCGGATAGTATCGGGTAACAACGTACCGTGTCTCTGAGGTAAAGCTCTACCCTCATCGTGATCGTTGTTGTGAACAGTTAAAGAATCTGTCTGTTTCTCGAGCCGCATGTTGACTACTACTTCATCTATATAATGCGCACACCTATATAAATGCTAATCAGTACGTGTCATGAGACGAAGAAGAGGGGGAGGATTGTTGGATAAGATAATCACTAATCTACCGTTTGAAGCGCATATACCTGGATACCAGTACTGCGGGCCGGGGACAAAGTTGGAAAAACGATTGAAACGGGGTGATCCTGGAATAAACGAGTTAGATCGACACTGTAAAGAACACGATATTGCATATTCCAAGGTGAAAGATCTTGCAGGACGTCATACTGCAGGTCGTGAACTTATCGAGAAATCGTGGAAAAGATTACTCGCGCCTGACTCAAAGTTGGGTGAGAAAGCCGCCGCGTGGGCAGTCACCAACGCGATGAAAGCTAAAGTAAAGATGGGTTCAGGTCTAAAGAAGAAGAAGAAGACTCAACGTCGTCAACGGCGTCCTACTACTACTACTAGACGCCGTAAGAAGAAGGGCGGAATTCTACCTATACTACCTCTGATCGCTGCGCTTGGAGCCGTCGCTGGAGGAGCTGCAGGAATTACGAAGGCGGTACAAAGTGCTAAGGCGAATACGAAACAATTGAACGAGGCTCAGAGACATAATCGTACGCTCGAAGCTATTGCCATGGGGAAAGGCATGTATCTACGGCCTTACCCGAAAATAAAATGACTACCTAAACGTGCCCTTACTGAAACGGATCTGCGCAAGTACGCCGCCGAGTTAAAAATCCCCTTCTTTAGAGGAGTATTTGCGAGAGATGCTTTACCTAGCGGTACTCCTTGGAAGATAGAGAGCGCCATCATCAATCTTGACGATGATAGCGGTAAGGGTACGCATTGGGTGGCGTATAAGAAAAACGGTGGACGGGCCGATTATTTCGATAGTTTCGGTGATCTAAGGCCGCCGCTCGAACTTGTTCGTTATCTCGGAGGAATACCCATCACCTATAATCATACTCGGTATCAAGAGTACGGTACCGTTTTATGCGGTCATCTTTGTTTAGCCTTCCTTAAATACTCGCGCTGACGTTCGAACTTAGTAAATATGTCTATGACGCTTACACTGACAGGTCAGAGTTCGAATCTGACAGAGAACTACTTCCCTCATATCCTGCTCGGAGAAGAGAATCGTGAAGAAGAATGGTTCATCGGACTGATCAATCTGGCCACGTTCAATTCCATACCGAACATTGACGAGCGTAATAATAAATTTTATTGCGACGGTA
Source organism: Timema cristinae (assembly GCA_039000515.1). Classification (NCBI taxonomy): domain Eukaryota; kingdom Metazoa; phylum Arthropoda; class Insecta; order Phasmatodea; family Timematidae; genus Timema; species Timema cristinae. Next base: position 168,849 of record JBCFYV010001108.1, on the reverse strand, counting down.
AAGAGTATACAGTGCCTCCAGGTACCTATGAACTTGAGGCGTTGGATCGATTCTTGCGAAGGGAAGTCCCGAGTAACGTAAAGCTCTCGATTATCGGTGACCCTAGCACTTTAAAGAGCTATATCACTTGCAATAAACCTATCGACTTTACCCGACCTGGCACGTTTGCATCCTTGCTAGGGTTCGACTCGGTCATACTTCCTGCAGGGAAGAACCACATATCTATTAATACTGTGAATATTCTTCATCTGAATGTGATCCGCATAGAATGCAGTCTCGCTAGCGGAGCTTACGTCAACGGAGAACCGAGTCATATCTTGCACGAGTTCAGCATGACTGTCCCGCCAGGCTATAAGATAGTGGAAGCGCCTAACAATATCATTTAACTTCCGGTAACGAAGCGAGTAATAGAGTCTATCGCAGTACGACTTGTTGACGAACGAGGTGATATCATCAACTTTAGGGACGAGACGATATCACTACGTCTGCATCTGAAACGAGTCGGTGGGGATGGGACTCGTACTAGATAAAACAAGACGGCGAAGTCTTCCTCGAAACATTGAGAGAAGGACAGTGAAAGTGTTAACACCTGCTAATAAACTCTATTTAAGGCGTCTAGGTTACTCGTTACGAAAATAATGGATGACACCGCGGATATTCTGAACATTGGGGAGTCTGCCGCTTTCGATACGGCCTTGAGCAGTTTCCAGTATCATTCCTACGCCTCGTATATTCCCGGTCCATTAGCTAACGGGAACGAGCTTAGGATATCTATCCAACAAGAAGGGTTATGCACATTACCGCACCGCTCTCTGCTGCATATCAAAGGACGGCTACTTTTGAATACGGGAGAACCTGGAAGTACTTCGAGGATTGTTAATAACGGAATACTGCATCTATTCTCAAGAATCGCCTATGAGATCAACGGCGTAGAGATTGATCAATCGAGAGATGTAGGTATTTCGACTCAGCTTAAAAACTATCTATCTATAAGGAATGGTTGGCAGACTCATCTTTCAAACGCTGGTTGGAGTTTTGAAGGAGTTCACGTACACGCTGAAACAGGCATCTTTGACGTATGCATCCCTTTACGTCTCATACTAAGATTCGTCGAAGATTATTCTCGAATACTGATCAATGCGAAACAAGAGCTGGTGCTAGTTCGTTCGACCGGTGACAACAACGCTTTACAAAGAGCCCCACCTCCTGCTGCAGAGACGCCCTCTAGGATCGAGTTAAGTAAAATATCTTGGCTTGTACCGCATATAAAGACTGACGATATCAATCGTCTCAACCTGCTTAATTTCATCAAGAGCGGGAGGATCATCGAGCTACCTTTCCGTACTTGGGAATTGTACGAGTACCCTAACGTGCCCACCTCTAATCAACATGATTGGACCGTGAAAACGTCAACTTTGCTGGAAAAACCTCGTTACGTTGTTTTCGCGCTTCAGACCGGACGGAACAATACGACGGTTGCAGATAGAAGTATTTTTGATCATTGTAATTTACGTAATGCTTAACTCTATCTAAATTCTAACATGTACCCTTATGAGGATATGAACTTGAACTTTAGACAAGATTCCTTCTCGAAATTATACGAAGACTATGCTAATTTCCAGACTTCGTACTACGGAACGAGCGCCTCTTTACCTTTACTTGATCCTTCCCATTTCAAGTCTCATGCACCCATTGTCGTGTTCGATGCCAGCCGACAGGAAGATACTCTCAAGGACGGTATGGTGACGTGTCGTATAACGTTCGAGACGGAGGAAAATATCACGGTAAATACCAAGGCGTTTTGTCTAATCATACACGATAGAGTTGTCCGCTATAACCCTTCAAGCAGTGACGTTAGCAAAATGACATCATAAATGAGGCAACATTGCGCAAACTGGAGGAGGGGAGGTGGAAAGTTCAGTACACATCAATCTATATTAAAGGAACTGGAGAGTTGAGTCAGCTACAGAGTATCAACAACGCCGATAGCGACAAGTACAAAGCTTAAAAATGTCTGAGTGCTCAGCGAATGGTTTAAGAATATTAAGTTTGATCGGACAAAACTTTTGCGATCTGACCAAGAGTGCGATGCGGAACGATACAAGTTCGGTTATTCCAGCGTTGCTTCATATGATAGTCTTGATAAACGAGTATAAAGAGTGCATTGATTTCAATAAGTCATCATGCTTCTGCGGTCAAGACGAGGTTGACACGGTCAAACGGAGGAAGAAAACTACTGACGCTTCTAAACGTTCACGTGGAAAGAAGAGTAAAACTACTGAGGAAACGAACGAGGAGCCTTTAAGACGGGTTGAGTGAACACTTTTAAAAAAAAAAAACTTTTTCACAGTTACTTGCAATGTATTAAACTTTTTAACGATTATTCTTAGAAATGTAACGAGCTCTTTTTTAAAATAAAAAAGAATTAACGATTAACATTTTTGTTTTCTTTACAGGGTAAGAATGCAAGTGTACCCATGACTTTAATATTTAAGGTGATCCCATTTAAATAGGCTAAAAGGTTATGTACCATCATCATTGGTGCTCTCTTTTCCAAGGCCTGGGTTCTAACCCCGACTGATAGTGTATCAGACTGCCCTCTGAGAAGGCCAGGTTATTGCAGCAAACTGTACTCTGAGAGGCTCAGCTTCTAATCCTGTACATTCTCTGAGAGGTTCGTACCAGACTGTACTCCGAGAGGACCAGGTTCTAATCCTGGTCATTCTCTGAGAGGTCCAGATTATTGTAGCGGACTGTACTCTTGAGAGGTTCAGGTTATTGTACCAGACTGTACTCCGAGAGGACCAGGTTCTAATCCTGGTCATTCTCTGAGAGGTCCAGATTATTGTAGCAGACTATACTCTTGAGAGGTTCAGGTTATTGTACCAGACTGTACTCTGGGAGGCCTGGGTTATTGTACCAGACTGTACTCCGGGAGGTTCGTACCAGACTGAACTCTGGGAGGCCCGGGTTATTGTACCAGACTGTACTCTGGGGGGTCCAGATTATTGTACCAGACTGTACTCTGGGAGGTCCAGATTATTGGACCAGACTGTACTCTGGGAGGTCCAGGTTATTGTACCAGACTGTACTCTGGGAGGTCCGGGTTATTGTACCAGACTGTACTCTGAGAGGTTCGTATCAGACTGTACTCTGGGAGGCCTGGGTTATTGTACCAGACTGTACTCTGGGAGGCCCGGGTTATTGTACCAGACTGTTCTCCGAGAGGTCCAGATTATTGTATCAGACTGTACTCTGGGAGGCCCAGGTTATTGTACCAGACCGTTTTCTGAGAGGTCCAGGGTTGTAACCCTGACTGTGACTGGTTATTGTACCAGACTGTAACTAGCTACCTCGTATTATTGTAGCAAACTGTACTCTGAGAGGCTCAGGTTCTAACGACCATGTGATCGACACTGCTTTTGCATGATAAGTCACTTACTTGTCTGTAGACCACTTTTTACACACATGTTGACCAGTGTGCTGCCGATCAGTCAGCTGGAGTCCCAATTGCTCGGCCAGTTTGCTGTCACTTTGTTCACCTAAGCATGAACTTGTCAACCAGTTGTTCCAAATCGGGTTGGCTACATGTCTCATCTAGCCTACGAGATATTTTTTTTACAGCTTATCGATCAGTTTGTATGATGATAGTGTAAACAATATGAACCTGTAACTAATTTTGTTTACAAATACAACTATAGTACTTAGGTTTAGAAATTTAAATCATATCAATAATAGCAATCAGTCCTAGTTAAATATAATTGGCCTCCCCCCCCCAGCTCCTCCCTCTCTCTCTCTCTCTCTCTCTCTCTCAGAGTAGGAGGTGGCGGGTATAGCCCTCCTTCCCTCGACTAGGCTGGAAAAATACATATCTAAAATTATCTTTTCTATCTCTCTCTCTCTCTCTCTTCTCCCCTCCCTCTCTCTCTCTCTCTCTCTCTCTCTCAGAGTAGGAGATGACGGGTATAGCCCTCCTTCCCTTTTAGAAACTTTTCTAGCCATCAGATAAAGCTATTTCCATGAAAATTAGACTTTCAATTTTAAACAGCTACGTAAACTACTCTTAACATGTGTATAGGGGAGGGGAGAGAAATGTCTCTCTCTCTCTCTCTCTTTCTCTCCTCTTTCTCGGTCTCTCTCTTCCTCACCTTCCCCCTTTCTATCTCTCTCTGCCTCCCCCTCTGCTCTCTCTCTCTCTCTCTTCAGAGTAGGAGATGACGGGTATAGCCCTCCTTCCCTCGACTAGGCTGGAAAAAAACATATCTAAAATGATATTTTCTTGCTCCGAATGAAACATACATAGCAACAAAAATCAATTTTTATAACATAGTTTTTTTAAACAGATACATTCCCGAATTAGTATATTTTTTTTTCAGTCAAGTTTTTGTAACCCTGACTGTAGCAGTCTGTACACTGAGCGACTTTTATTGTGCCAGATCGGTCTCTGAGAGGTCCGAGTTGTAACCCGGGGGAGGACAGGTTGTAACCCTGACTGAGGCCGGTTATTGTACCAGTCTGTACTCAGAGAGACCTAGGTTCTAACCCTAACTGTTACCTTATGTTCTCTGGGAGGTTCGAGTTGCAATCCTGGAGAGGTCAGGTAAAAAAAACAATACACACACAGAAAACTCTATTTAATGAATATAATGATAAACATTTTTTTAAACAGATACACACTAAATTAGTATATTTTTTTCTTCAGTCAAGTCTTTTTTAAACCACTAACATTTTTTTCTAATGATAAAGGTATAGTGACATTAATTATTCACTTTTGTATTAATCGAAACATATATACACAGAAAACTCTATTTAATGAATATAATGATAAACATTTTTTTAAACAGATACACACGCTAAATTAGTATATTTTTTTTCTTCAGTCAAGTTACAGAACAAGAATACTTTTCTCAAGTCTTTTTAAAGCACTAACATTTGTGTTTTTTTTAGTGACATTAATCAAAACATACGCATGCTTTTTTTCTCAAGTCTTTTTCTAGTGGCATTAATCAAACCATATGCACACTGAAAACTCTATTTAAACAGATACATACTAAATTAGCATATTTTTTCTCAAGTCTTTTTTTTAAAGCACTAACATTTTTTTCTAGTGACATACTAAATTAGCATATTTTTTAAAGCACTAACATTTTTTTTCTAGTGACTACACTACTGAAAACTTTTTTAAACAGATATGTGCTAAATTAGTTTATTTTTTCTCAAGTCTTTTTTTGACGTGAGGGTTAGTAGATGCCTGTTCGCTTGTAGATCACTCACTGACCCCCGTACATGATGGTCCAGCTTCAATCAGCGTCTCTTGGAGGGAAGTAGTTGGTTGCTCCCCTATTGAGTAATGACCCCAAGGTAGAGTTCTGACTGATCCAGGTAACACGTATCGTTTATCATCGATAGAGCATAGTGCAACCCTATTAAATTTTTGCGTGTAAAGTTTGAATCCTACAGCTCTTATTGAACGAGCTTCTCTCATGACTACCGTTTCATTAATTAAACAATTACGATAGTCCTCTAAAGAGAGCGTTCTTAACGCGCTACTCTTGACACCTTTAGCTTTGAGCGTCTCACCACCCCCTTGTACAGCAAATGAATAGAGTTTAGGACGTAAACCTATGAACTCAGTGATGACCTGACCTCGAGTCTCGTCTTTTAGTTTACCGAGTACCCCTTTATTTACTACAGGCATGCCGTAAACATTGTCTTGTCCGTAAGTGGAGGTGTCCAGATACTCATTAGCTAACGGTATAAGTCGTCGGTAGGCGTCCTCGACTGTCATATAGTAGAGGAGCGAGTCTGTGTCAGTGTATTGGAGTTTTAGTGTACCTGGTGGGAAGGCTGGAACCATGACCTGGTAATGTAGGCCGTACATGACTACTTTAGAGATTTCCAAAATGGCGAATCCCGCATAAATTGGCATATCAAAGTAAATCTCCTGCGGTTCCATCTCAATGATGACCAGGTTTTCTGATACAATCATACGGTTTTTAAAGTTTGGACTGGCTATAAGGTTACCAGCCCCAAATTTACCTTCCCACCTGGTAGTTATTTTTACCGTACGGTAGGCCCTCTTGTTAGATATAAGACGGCCGAATGCAGCGTTGTTCATCAATTTGAAAAACATGTTTTCAAACTGATTGCTCGCTTTACTCCTCATTTCCGCGTTCAGCTTGATATACGGCGCCATCCATGGAGATTGTTTGAAACTGAGAACACGGTGGACTCTCGTCAGTTTCAACCCATTCACTAAACATAACTTTAGATGACGATAGTGAATGACGTACCTAGTCTTATCAGTTAAAGTCGTAACAATTTCTCGTGTTTCCCAACGGGTGGAATCCCTTTCTCAGGACAGAACGGCAAGTCAGAATGAGCGTCATGTACATTTTGTGGATATTCAAGATCTACCTGCAAGATATAGCCCGTATCCGCATCGTCCTCCACGTTTAGCACGTCCAAACGTTCAATTTCATCATCTTCAAGCCATCTGAACCCTCCATAGGGTAATGAGCTCAACATGCTAAATGAATAGAGTCCATTCACGTCTAGATAAACGAGGTAAGACTCTGGTTTGGAACGGTCAAATGAACTCATATAGCGATTATTAGCTACAGAATGACGATTAGCTACGAAACATATCCCTCCTCGAATAGCTCCCTCAATGAATTGATGCATATCTACGTCATCTATTAATTCGAGCCGTACCTGGGTTATTCTCAATAGAGCTTGGTACGCTAGACTGGGGGCCGTAAGAGACCATCCGGGATCGAGCCTATACGTCTTCATACAAAGATCACGAAAGTTCTCAAAGACGTCGGCAAGTAGTGTTACGTCGGTATGAAGGTAGAGGTTCGAGTAATCCCAAAGATTCTTACATTCGAATAGGCGCCAAACCTTACATGCGTGATCATAGTCTTCCTGAGAGATATGACTATCCGTGAGCGCGTTATAAAATTTATCTTTGCTCGGTAACTGAGTCTCGTTCAGCCGCTCAAATGAATCTATATAGTCATAGGGGAACACCCTTTACGAGCGACTAGTTTGAAACGTTCATCATCAGGATGACACTTACGAGTGATTTTAAGCTGCTCAGGTTCGAGGTAAGATAGGCATTTCTCTAGGGAGGTACACAGAAAGCTGAAACTATCTATAATTTTAATTGTGATCCCTCGAAGCCCGTGCCGAATATATTTCATGATTACTTTGAATCTTCCCATTGTCTCACCAATAACCTTAACTTTCCCTGGATTGACAAGAACGCTCTCCCCTGTGAACGGATCAGTTTCTCTACGTTCAACAAGTGATTCGAGAAGGAAAAAATTATCGTAGCAACGCGCGTTATGAATAACCACGCTCAGATGACTAGGGTTCTTGTAATTAATATTACACCCTGCGTGACTGCTACCACGGTAAAGTCCCGTCAAGTGACAATGATCCATAACGCGGATATCATCATTCGCGTAGGGTTTTTCACAAATATGACAATGTGTAGCCGTATTGTGAGCATCTATTTGAGCAGGTGTTAGCGGCGTCATTGGAACTACAGTACTATAATAATCTAGTACGCGCTTTGCCGTATCTACGAGAGCTTCAACAAATTGATCTGTACAATCTTTTCCCGTGAAGTGACGATACTCTGAGAGATTATCATCAAAAATGCATTTAGTGTACATGCCTACAGAATATGCTACATGACTCTGAACATTCTCAGTATAAGAAAATTTCGTGTCAGGATCACACGTTTCTATAGGCATGAGTAAACTCTCCAAGTCAGCGTACACGATAAATCCTGTTTTCTCCTGTTGTTTATACTGTGAGAACGTCAGGAATTTATTTTCCCCTTGAGGGAATGTACTCCTTACCGCTCCAAATTTTTTACACGTTTCTTTATGTTTTACAAGTTTATTTTCAGTCAGAAAAGAGCTCAAACAACGGTCACAAAAATACCTACGTCTTCTGTCAGACAAGGGTGCTAGTTGAGGGTTTATTAATCGTGACAGATTTTTGATTGCACTGAAATGATAATTTTCCGTCCCATGTACTTTTATCATGAATAAATGAACATGTCTAGCACACTCTTTAGCACTGACATGCACGGGAACGATTACTATCTTTTTAGAGTTGTCTGCAGTGTCCACATAAGAATCACTACCTTCGTGTTTTGCAGTGTACACATTAACAGATATATCGTTAAGCCTTTCGAAGCGTTCAATATATCTCATTTCGAACGGAATCGGGATCCCATCTAGATTCAACACGTCACGAAAATTAGGATAAGACGATAAACGCTGAGCCATCCCTGTCGGCTCAAAGAGGCACGCCAATACGGATACTGGGAAGCAAAGTCCTTCTTCAGCTTGAACATTTATCAGCGCTCTACGTCTGGCTATAGTTTCAGGGATTTGAACGTGGGCACCGATCGAGAAAGCCGAGTTTTTCGAGAAATTTACTCTCATTTCCAACGTACCGTTGTACATCCACCCTGAGTCTCTAGAAACAAAGCCTTCAATCTGAGCAAGGAGTGGGAAGACCACGTTATTCTCATATTTCTCCTCCAAGTTTAGTGTGTTAAATATATCGTATAGGGAAGAATTGAAATAACCCCTTTCAATTCTATCATCAGTAGGATGCTTAAACTCGCAAATGAGGCTACAATTTACCTTTATCGGGCCGTTCGCGTTTGATTCTTTTTCTACAGTTTTTACATAAATATCTCCGCACGCAATGAGAAACTGTACGACATCCTTGTAGGGTTTCTCGTTACTGATTGAGTACGTCTTTATACGCCGAGCGTATGCTTGTTCAATAAGTTTAATAGATAGTCCTAGTGGCTCCAGGTAAAGCCTAAACTGAGTAAATCCTGTACCTAAGTTTCGTGATAAGGTCAAAAGTCTTTGGATCTGTACGTCTATATTGTCATGGTCTGATATCAGTAGACTCGAGGTCTTATTTCGACCAGGTATATGCTCAATGTAAGCTTTATACAACTTCCCTTCACGAAGTGCAACGTCATGTTTCAAGTATCTAATTAAAAGTTGTTCATTAGCGTCTAGATCCGTGAGAGTATACACCCTATTCCCATTAGTTTGCCGAGATACAAAGATAGGGGGTGATAAACGCAAACGGTTTGTCGGTGGTTCTGACATGTTCGGGTGCACTATGCTCTAAAAAGGCCCTACTCTCTCCTCAGTATTATCTTCTTCATTTCGGGTCAACTTGCTCTATGATCTCTTCGAGCGGCTCTGAGACAGATATAAAAACAAACAGGGATGTCTAGTTAGCCGTTCATGAAGCCATGATATACAAACATTGAAGCTAATGTGTGTGTGTGTGTGTGTGTGGGTGTGTGTGTGTGTGTGTGTGGGTGTGTATGTGTGTGTGTTTATGTGTGTGTGTGTGTATGCGTGTGTGTGCGTGTGTGTGCGTGTGTGCGTGTGCGTGTGCGTGTGTGTGCGTGTGCGTGTGTGTGTGTGTGTGTTTAATTCGGGATATATACGCATTTAAAGGTAAGAGCGAGTTGTCCTCTATAAATATAACCCTTTTCTTATATCTAAAAATATTAGCGTAATTAGTTCATAATTGCTAGCATTGATAATGTTTAGCGCCATCATTCAGCCTGACTGAGATTTGAACGAATCAATAACTCGAACGGGTAGTAAGACGAGATTCTAGGAACTGAATACCTCTAATTAGATTAACTAAAATCATATTAAATGTATGACTCGAAAATACATTTTTTTAATGCTAACATTGCATGATGCTAGGAACTGAATACCTCTAATTAGATTGACTAGAATCATATTAAATGTATGACTCGAAAATACATTGATAATGTTTAGCCCCATCATTCAGCCTGACTGAGATTTGAACGAATCAATGCGAATGGGTAGACTATTATGTTGAAAATACTTTTTAAATGTTTAGCATTATCATTCAGCATGACTGAGATTTGAACGAATCAATGAGGAAGAGTAGACTATTATGTATTATCTTACTACCCGTTCGGTTTATACGCTAATGTGTAATGGTGAGAAGAAAAGAAAGATCTACAGTTTAACGTGGAATCCGAACCACGGTGGAGGTCTGGCTTTCCCTCACATTCACAAGATATCCTGAAGGAAGGTTTTTTTTAGGAAAATATGTGTTATCATTTGTAAAATCACAGATATTAGAGGAAGTGAACCCACATTTGCGTAGAGGGAGAGCTGAAAAAACATATTTCGATTTTAACGTGGAATCTGAACCACGGTGGAGGTCTGACATTCACAAGATAACCTGAAGGAAGGTTTTTTTTAGGAAAATATGTGTTATCATTTGTAAAAACGTAGAAATTAGAGGAAGTGAACCCACATTTGCGTAGAGGGAGAGCTGAAAAAACATATTTCGATTTTAACGTGGAATCCGAACCACGGTGGAGGTCTGGCATTCACAAGATATCCTGAAGGAAGGTTTTTTTTAGGAAAATATGTGTTATCATTTGTAAAATCACAGATATTAGAGGAAGTGAACCCACATTTGCGTAGAGGGAGAGCTGAAAAAACATATTTCGATTTTAACGTGGAATCTGAACCACGGTGGAGGTCTGACATTCACAAGATAACCTAAAGGAAGGGTTTTTTTTAGGAAAATATGTGTTATCATTTGTAAAAACGTAGAAATTAGAGGAAGTGAACCCACATTTGCGTAGAGGGAGAGCTGAAAAAACATATTTAGATTTTAACGTGGAATCCGAGCCACGGTGGAGGTCTGACATTCACAAGATATCCTGAAGGAAGGGTTTTTTAAGGAAAATATGTGTTATCATTTGTAAAATCACAGATATTAGAGGAAGTGAACCCACATTTGCGTAGAGGGAGAGCTGAAAAAACATATTTCGATTTTAACGTGGAATCTGAACCACGGTGGAGGTCTGGCATTCCCTCGCATTCACAAGATAACCTGAAGGAAGGGTTTTTTTAGGAAAATATGTGTTATCATTTGTAAAATCACAGATATTAGAGGAAGTGAACCCACATTTGCGTAGAGGGAGAGTTGAAAAAACCCATACTCTGTACAAACATATTTCGATTTTAACGTGGAATCCGAACCACGGTGGAGGTCTGACATTCACAAGTTATCCTGAAGGAAGGGTTTTTTTTTTAGGAAAATATGTGTTATCATTTGTAAAATCACAGATATTAGAGGAAGTGAACCCACATTTGCATAGAGGGAGAGCTGAAAAAACATATTTCGATTTTAACGTGGAATCCGAACCACGGTGGAGGTCTGACATTCACAAGATAACCTGAAGGAAGGGTTTTTTAGGAAAATATGTGTTATCATTTGTAAAATCACAGATATTAGAGGAAGTGAACCCACATTTGCGTAGAGGGAGAGTTGAAAAAACCCATACTCTGTACAAACGTATTTCGATTTTAACGTGGAATCCGACCACGGTGGAGGTCTGACATTCACAAGTTATCCTGAAGGAAGGGGTTTTTTTTAGGAAAATATGTGTTATCATTTGTAAAATCACAGATATTAGAGGAAGTGAACCCACATTTGCATAAAGGGAGAGCTGAAAAAACCTATACTCTGTACAAACATATTTCGATTGATTTGATTAATCCTAGAAATGGTTGTAATAAACATACCTTCGAAGTTTATCATCGCCGTCTTGCTGTTTTTGGAAATTCCCTGGTAGACTAGGAGTAGGTCGGCTTTGGAGAGCTCCTTCAGCTGAGCGTCGGTAAGCAGGGAAAATCGAGCCGGTAACCACACGTTATATTTGCCCTCCAACAAGGCGAGAACTCTGCGTCCATATCTCGTCGTCACGCCTTTTATATTAGTGATATAATAACCATGACCTATCTCTAAATCTGTTAGCTTCCTTGATACTATCTCACTCGAACCGATTGCTGACAAAAGCGCTGCTGAATATTCACTAGACATTCTTGATGATGTTGTTTAGAATATAAAGATTTAAAAGATAATGGATTCTACTTAAAGGGGTAACTCAATATATAGAAATAAACTACTCCCCTCTCCAGGACGCGGCGCGAAAAAAGGGTTTGAACTCACTTGACTCCTCCTCTTTACTGCGTGAGAAGTCCCCCTCTTGTAAAATTCTCACAGACCATTTCCTTCCAAAATGAATCTGAGACCTACACAGATGTTAACTTCCTGCGAAACAGATGTTAACTTCCCGAGTTAAAGCACTCTCTCGGTTAGGGGAGCAGAGCCGACCCCACTAATTCACAGGAAAACATTTTTCTCTTGTCACATACAGAGTAGGGAAAGAGCAAGAGAGGACTAAGCTGCCAGGAAAACATTCTTCATTTGTCACCACCGGAAAGAAGGACCTTTTTCTCAACTCGAGTTTAGAGAAGCATGGATTAAAGGTTAACCCTTTTTGGTTCGTGGGAAACTTATAACAAGATTCTTCATCTCGACCAATAATACCAGCTTTTCTCTAATGTCACACCTCCTTCTCCCACAACCGCGAATCCACGTGGCGGGAGGGGGGGGAACACGCGAGACTGCAGCGAGGGAAGGGGAGAGGAAGGGGAGAGGAAGGGGAGAGGAGTGAGGCACGATCAATTACCTCACCCTCCCTCCATCCCTCACACCCTCTGTGATCTGATAGTTGACTTTCTGTCTTACTGCCTTGTACCTATAGCCCATAGTTTTTATTGCAAGGAGGCCATCCTTAAATTACGTAAGGCTTTGTTACTGGATTTTAGATCCTCCCTCCCTCATGTAAACTCCCTCCCACATCTCTAGCTTACGTAATTTTTAAAGATTTGGTAGGTCATGTTATTTTAATCGTTTAGTTATTTTTAGATATGGGGATGGGTAATATCCCACTTTGGTGACCACATTGTCTAAGGCGTCACTCTCGCAATAGACTAGTCTGCCGATGACTGTGAGGTCGTGGCTCAATCATGATCAGGTGATAGTTCCTAAATATTTTCCCACTCTCTCTCCACGCAAATGTGGGTACACTTCCTCTAAATTGAAACGTATTCATCCCTAGCCCATTGGCGTAATTAGTTCATACCTAAACAGGCAGAATTAATGAAGGAAATGTACCCACATTTACGTGGGAGAGTAGAAGGAAACGATTGAATAAAATCTCCACAAAATACCCTCAGCAGGGATTTTAACCCCAAGACAGAAGCGTATAGCTGGCTGGGACGGATAAGCTAATTTTTCTGCTTGAGAGTGTGATTGTATCTTGACGTTTTATCTCCCCACGTTTAGTCTAACTTGGTCGACTACACACTTTACGGTCCTGCACTACACTTCTTATCTCTGTTCTTGGAAAAGTCTGCTTGCGGCCTCGGCTGACTACTGGTCAGCCAGCCTCCCAATTGTTTAAACAAACCAGTAATACTGCCAACCTGATGGCTGGAATCCACCAGTTTGTATAACGTTAGCAACGCCATCTATTTTGAGAAATGAAAGCTCAACACACACCCAGAGAAGGTAGGCAGGGCCTTAAGTGGAAATTTCAAGTTCTTCAGCGATTTATTTTGCATCCACTAACATATTTTCAAATCCCACATAACTTCTGCAGTTTTCAAAGAATAATCTTGTTGCCTGAAGCTGCTTTGTAGTAGTGGCTAAATCAAATTCCTTGGCCTGGAGTAACTTGCTGGATAGGTTAATTTCCAACAAAATGTTATAACCAACAACGAGAGATGCAACAAATTTGAAATTCTCTAATATTTTTGGTAAATCCTCGAGCCTCAACTTGTAAAATATTACCATATTGTCCTGTGAGATTGGTGTCTTCATCAATGTTCATAATAGCGTCATGAACTTCACCTAGCTGATTACCAAATGGCTGAAAAACATCAATTCGACCTTACCATCTTGTATCACTGAGTGGTTTCAATGTTGAGAAGACAATTGGTACACGAGTTCTACCCTACGTTGAGTTTAAGCAGAGAAGAACACATACAAGCCTTGTACCAAGCAAAATAAACAAGTTGCAGCCAAACAACACTTATCAGCATCATTTACCACGAGATTTAGAGAATGAAAGCATGATGCAAAAAAAAAAACTCTCTTGGATTAACGCCTAAAATCCATCGTTGAAGACCCATGATTTCCCCTTCTTATTGCTTTCCTTGTCATACCCTTGGCCACGTAAACTTACTATGGGAAGGGACATGTCTTAAAACTTCTCAATAATTGGTGCGGTCAAGCCAGCATTAGTAGTATCTGAAACAGGACAAATCCCAAGAAGTGTTCTTTGATTTCACATTCTTTGGCGTCTGTTGTTGCCACAAATCAAACAATGATTGTTGTCTGATAAACGTGGCCTACATCAAGCACTATAGAAAAGCATCATGAACAGCAGATATAATCTTTTCCTGGACAGCACTACACAACAGTTTAACAATTCCGTTTTGAATATATTTTCCCAAGTAATGAATATGAGTCTCCTTGTCACGAACTTTTCGGAGGTGCTCATTCATGATAGGATCAATCAAAGCAAGGTATTACACACATTTAAGAAAGTTTATATTTCTATAAGTAAGTACCTTTTCCTGTGTTCCATGAAATAATATGTATTATGCCCCAAGAAACCTTACCCATGCAATGGGTCTTTCTAACACTCGATGCCAAAACTTTTCTTCATGCCTAACCAGACGAAAAGGTTCTTCATCGATGGTTTTCTTTTTCTTCAATCTAGCGTCTAGCTCTTTCCACTCTTGAAAGCTTGACTTATGGTCACTGTTTTTTTCATGGTTATCTAAGATTTCAGACATATTTTCCCAGTAATTTCTACCGGCAATACATAATGCTGATCATCCAGCTGTTTTCGAAAATAACTTGTAACAGATGCAAAACTCTGCATTTTTTGTTGGGAATATTGAAGCCATGGACGATGAAAATATTCGCCATTCATTAGCAGCCTTTTGAAGTGAATTATTGAAAACTTTCTTTGATTGTCATTTATTGGAAAGGTAAACTCTGTAACTTGGTTGGGTCCATGTCCTACTAGCATTGGACGCAATTGATCATCTTGACTATCCCATATAACAGGATCACTATAGCTCACGACAAGTTTGGTGACATTTCCTAACATTTATCCTTCACGATATTGATTAGTAACTACATATATTTCTTCGATTGTAGTATAAGCTGGCTTGGTTTCATCTGTTTCTGAGACAACAGCCAAGTTTTCTATGTTACCACTCCATGCTGGGTTATCATTTGATACTTCTCTCAAATAATCTGTAGGCCTGTCTGGACCTTGATGGTGTAAATACTTCAGAAATGAGCCCCATTGCTTTAATATTCGTTTTTCCTTCTCAGTATTTCTTTTATACTACTGGGCTCCAGAGGTTTTTTTTCATCGCATATATCTTAGCATATACCCATAAGGAAACGAATGATTGTAAAAATTAATAGTTAAATATTGTAATCATGGAAAAATAGGACGAAACATGTAAACAATACAAATACAAACGGGAATACATTTTGGCTAGGACTGTACAGCGTCCAGCGCAGCCGTTAAATAATGCCTAATTTGGGATGAAAACATCAAACTCACATGTAACCTTAAGTTACCCCGACATAAATAATAATATCCATCATCCGTTTTACTCGCATACCAGTGTTTACTTAACTCAGTAATTAATTTATATTACTAGGCCTACTTTTATTTCTTTAATTTAAAATGTTCACTTACCTTATTGATTGCATAACATTACGCGTGAACAATCATAAAATAAAATTTAAAATCATTAAACTTTAAAATATAAATGAACGTAACAGTGACAGTAGTTCTGCTACAAGTATTGCTTGAATCTGACGGCTGTAAACAAACGTTTGATACTAGAACAACAATAGCGCTCCTTATGGCAGCTAATGAAAACAATCAATCTTAGTTGAGTCAACGAACATCGGAATATTCTCTGTTCAAGTTGATCGATACTGCTCACCCGTAAAAATAAGCGATAGGAATTTACATTTCCTGATTGTTTTAAAATAGTTAGTGTTAATATGTGATATTCGTAAATATACATTACATATATTTAAAATAACTATCTCTGTTAAATTAATAAATAATAATCCAATCAGATAAATCAATTTTTATTTTAGCTACTGTTTCATAATTGAACTATAAAGCATGTTAAGTCCTTCATCCTCCACCGTGCCGCCCCAAGCATCTGGCACCCGAGGTGGTAATCTAGCACACCACGTCGGCCCTTTTGTAACAATACAAGGGTTGTATTTTACAATCGAAGCCCCAACCAAACCGATGCTGCATAGACTATCGTCTGATTCATACTACCCACTCCAAGAAACATCAACATTTATTCAAATCACCTACAATAGCATTCTTAGCATTGTAGTTCCATGTCACTTAAAGCAATATACAAACAATATCATTAAATATAATTCGCTATCAACTCTCTACAATGTAAACTGTTCATATACGTACCCCCTGGATAAACTGGCTTGCACAGCTTAGTAACCTGGCTGACTTCAAAACGTCCTAAATCGAGGAGTGGGGCAACCTTGCCTTGATGTATCAGCACTTTATGTTCCGACCAGCCCGGTTTATACATATCTGATGGGCGATTTTCTGCACACCTGGCAAATAGTGCACGTGGACATGGCTGCCCTCTTTCGGATGGTTTGTGCAACCATCGCCTGATCTCTGACGTCAGCAGCAAAGCAGTTAAAAAGTTTTTTGACAACAAACCCAAGTATCGTCTATACGGAGCGGGATGGCCAATCAGCGACCAACAAGCACGATGGCCTACGTGAGAAAGACAGCGTGATCCTCCCAAAATGTTACGTCACTGACTTAGTTTGAACTATTCCCCCCCTACCATAACTACGCAGTAAGACCACTGTATATTATGAAAGTGTGGAAGAAATAAGCTGACTTTTGAATACGGCACCATCGAGGATGGACCTCTGTAATTTTTATTTATAATGTACTTTTGAAATCGACGCCATGATGGATGGACTGTGGTTATTATTTTATATCGTTAGGAGACGACTTCCAAAAAATCTGGACTCTGTGAAGGAAAGTTATAATACTCTGTAAATATTTATAGTTCTTTTTAAAAGTTTTAATGATGGAACCTTAACTATTTAATTTAATTTTGTTATAGTCGATATAGGCTGATATTTGTTTATTAAGTATGGGCATAATTTAATACTATTTAAAACTAAAAGTAACTTCAGTTTCGTGTCGCCACTTAAGGGCTTGTTTCTTAAAGATGTTAGTGAATTCTCAATGTTTGAGGTTCTAACTTATCGAAATGTTAATTGAAATATATTAAATTTATCTATCTTAGTAATTTGGATATTTAGACTATCCGTACTATCCTAGCTTTTGTTGTTGTATATATTTAAAATCATTTATATCCATTTCAATATTTTGTTTAACGTAAATTTGGCTATTCTTTGCATATATTTGAAATGTGGCAAACTTCTAAATGTTCTTTAACTTAGTATCAATTGTTAGACTTTGTTCAGTATTTGAATGATGCCGATTCAAGTAGTTCCGGGTGAGTTTACACTAGGTTTGAGGTGTGAAACTCTCGTGTTAGTTAACGTAATGGTTGTAGTATAAATGTATATTGTAGTACGAAGGTACTTTCGTTTTGGGTAAAATTTGAATACTCTCGTGATACGTGAAGTAAAAGTATGGAATATAAAGATATAACTTTACATGGGAAAAGTATATGTTTTCGTGATGTCTGTAGATGTTCAGACGCTTTTGTAACAGTTTAGAAAGGCTCTTTTAGGTTTTTATTTTTCTTGAATAGATTTGGTTATTAATTGTTTTAATAGCATTTTTGATATAAAGCTAACTTGGTCTAATTGAATTAATCTCTTTTAGCAATAATGTAATCAACTATGTTTTTCTTCGTTCACTAGATAAATTAAGTCCACTTAAATTACTATCTATTATTTTTGAATTAATTAAATTACTCTTTACATTTAACTCTTGCTGGTGCTATTTTCTCTTTATTATTATTATTATGTTAGCTTATTCCCTCTTATCCCTGTAATATTTTCTTTAGTGGCCTATTGCTACGAGGAAAAGAAATGAAAGGGTATAAAACTTTTGCAAGGGGTGTGTTTATGTCCGTCCAGTATAGTATACAGATCACTGACAAGGATACACACCAACATGGCAAGCAGCAGATGTTGGTGTCTAGTTGAACCACCATTTCAAAAAAGCCACCACGTGTCGTATAGCCGGGTTTTTGTGAATAGTGACTTTTTTATAATTAGTAAAATAAAAAAAATCAATTTATGTAAACAAAACCTACTATTTATGACCCATCTCCACTGAAGTTCAAGGACGAGCGTGTCAAGGACCAGCGTTGGAAGGAGTTGACTGAAATATTAAGCTTATATTGTAAGTTTATAATCTCTTTTTTTTATTTATATATCTTTATTCAAAAAACTCTTAAATTTATTTCTAGCAATAAACTGTAATCATTATTTTCTATGTTATTGTTTTTTATATTTGCAGTATTTTCCTTTTTAAATGTAAATAACAAATTGATATTTAGTTCATTCACTAATAATAATATAAGAGACACGTAAATGAAAAGCCGATAAGCGTAGATAAAATTGTATTAATTTTTCAATGTAGATATTTTCAAACAGTATAATTTATATTAGATAATATTATTGTAACCATAAGTCACTCACATCCCTATATAAGTTAGTGGCGAGCAGGCAATTAATTTATTTACTTGTAATAATATTACAAATGTAAACTTCGGTCAACTTTTTGAATATGAAAAACATAACTATATATGAGATCGTCAATAATGTTTTAATAATGTTATACAATTAAAAATGAATAATATATATACATAGGTGGTTTACAAAACTTAATACTAATAATAATAATATACTTCATAATAACAAATTGGTTTAATTCATACTTTTGCGTTAATTCACCAGATAGGTCTCAAATAAACTGATTTCTCCGATTTTATTAATTATGAAATAGTCCGCAAACCTTTCTCTTATGATGTAGTTAATGTATGCCACATTTCGCAGTGGCAGAGGCTGTATGGGTATTATTTCTCCTAAAGCATCGTTTAGTAAAAAAAAAAAAGTGTCTCTGTAGGCCACATCACACCTTTGAACTCCCGAAAAATGGTAAAGTACACAAGTCTCGGATAAATTGTCCTTTATATTTATCTCATCAATCTCCATAGGTCTAAAGAAAATTCTCCACCCCTCTCCGTACATGACACAACCTGTAATTGTAATCATCTTTCCGGTAGTCAAATTTAGATTGAGAATATGGCAATGGTTTCATTATATATAGCATCAGCGAAAAGTCAGCGTACCCAATGAGAGCATGTGAAGTTTCATCTCCTTAGCCGGGAAGGTTATAATCTTCGGGCAAGTCGAAAGCTGAATCATCTAAATTCTGCTCCATTTAAGGTTTCTCAAAAATTCCCCACAAGTATTCCATCCATATGAGCCAAAGTTGATACAGAAGAATTAATATTCTGGTTCCACAATAGCCAAAAGAACGATCGAATGCTGCCTCTTGTAGTCATAATATAAAGATCTTGCATTATCAGAACACTTAGTAAAGAAGCG
Source organism: Timema cristinae (assembly GCA_039000515.1). Taxonomy (NCBI): domain Eukaryota; kingdom Metazoa; phylum Arthropoda; class Insecta; order Phasmatodea; family Timematidae; genus Timema; species Timema cristinae. Next base: position 149,247 of record JBCFYV010001108.1, on the reverse strand, counting down.
TTTACCATCGATGGTACCCATACAGCTTGGAAATCTCATCTTTCTTCAAATCTGCTTCCACTGTTATCCCACGTTTGTGTTGTAGGTGATGGCATGAACATATCTTTAATGTTTTTTCCAGATTGCGTGACACACTTCTAGTACAATTTTTGAGATGATTGAGATACCAATCCCATAGCTGTGTCCTATGGTAGTGAACATGTCCCCATTTACCAAATATCTGTAAATATATACAAATGTATTAACAATTTTTCTACATTTTTAAATCATAACTTCCTTACCTATATATAAGCTACGAGATCCGTTTCCTCTTATTTCAGTTGAAATTTTGAAGGGCTAATGGAAGAGCCTCAAAGACTCTTGTAGTCGTCATTTAAAATCCCCAGAAACCAGTACTGGGCAAGCATCTAAGACTATAGACACTGGCAGTGGGAGCATAACATGGAGTTTCTATAACCATACATGAATTTATCCCGACCAAATGAAACGTAGACCAAAGAAATGAAGTGCCATCTTCAAAAAACCTTTGAACAACTTGCAATCGAAGAATAGGAATCACAATTGGTAGATGACCAACCCAATTCAGAAGCAGTTCCACAAGAGGGATTCACTCACCAGGTTGTTATTCTATAGGCATCTTCTACAAGCAGTCAAGCACATCATGTAAACATGCAATCCCTAAGCCACTAACTGTTGAAACCGGTTTAGACTCTACAAGTCAAGTGTCACCACGAAACTATCCTCGAGCTTCTGCTAGGAAAAGGTGAGTGCCATCATCTCCATTCGTGAGAAGTTTTCCATCACTTCTACTGTTGTTGACTGTTGTTAACTTCCTACAGAATAAAAGCCGCAACGATGTGAACGCCATTTAACACCTTTTCATTGTTTGGGCCAAGACGATAAAAACTTTGTCAATACGTCAGTAGCTTGCCACTAAAATGAAAATTACTAATATTATGGTGGTAGAGGAAATAAACCAACTTGAACAAGACACTAAACACAAAATAGGCACAAACCAACCGATCTTTGATTTAGAGAGCGCCTCAATTAATATACAACTCAACCACCAAACATTACCGTACTATCAGAGCCTCGAGCAGCAACAAAATGAGAATACTTTCAGCGTACCTGAAGTACAAAACCAACAAAAAAAAATTAAAAAAGGGAAATTATACCAATATAACAGTTGAAAACATTGGTTGGTCATTTACTGGTACACTGACGTATCACGTTATACGTCAGTGATTTTATTATCGTATGAATAAATTATTTTTATTTAATTTATGTTTATATATATTGGTATAGTATTGGGCACCAACTACCAACACCTTTTATTTTCTGAGGTAGGTAGATTTATTTATTACATAAATTTATCCCCAAAAACTGCTCAGCGGTAAGACGAAAACCCCTTCTCGCAAGACCCCTTGAATTTACCTAAAGTTTTAATTCAAGTTGGACACCTACAACAATGGACTGCACTGAAGCGGATTATTATTCTTGACATGGACATCCAACCTAATGAAACGATCTATAAATGGAATGGAATGGAACAATGCACATTAAAATTATAAATAAATTACACAGTTAAATTGATGGTGTGTTTGTAAGTATTGTTAAAGAGGGGGAAAAAACCTTTAAATTAACCCTACCTAATAAGGCATGCCTCCTATGTTTTAAAATTAATAAAAGTATTGATAAGCAATACTTAAAAATATAAGATTCTCACTTGAATTGTGATGACAAAATAATAGCTTTTAATTATGATACATAATGTAAGCAATATTCCGTCCTAATTCAAGTATTCATGTAAATAGCTGAGTATTACCATTCATTTCTCTACGATGCATCATCTGACGCTGATATTCGACCTCGACTAAATTCTTCTCCATGACTCTACTATTGAACTTTCCGCACGACTATTTTATTTTTATTATATATTTCTAACATATTTCATTCCTGCCTATGCTTGAACCCCGATATTTCCTTCAAATATCCATCTACATTTGAGTGGCTATGTATCTACTTCGGAAACAGAACCTAGCTGCAATCTAGCGGCAGGTTGAGAAAACTACCTCGTCTTCTACTTCAGAGGTGCTAAGTGCACATAAGACTTGGTCTTCGTATTTTATCTTTGAGCTTTTCTCTTTAATAAGTTTTACTTTTATTGTTATTATCTTTCTTTTGTTTTATCCGTCTACTCTGCTCTAATCCCAGTAATAGTTTATTCCCTCTGTTTCCAAGAGTAGTGAAATCATTCCTCTATATAAATTTTCATTGTTTTGCAACCTTTTTGTTTGTTTGTTTTTGTTTGTTTGGTTACCGTGACAACCATTAAAGAACGCACTAGTTTTGCATGGAGTAAATGTTAGTGCAAATACTAGAAGTTAATTGTATTGGATGGAGTTTCTGTTCCATCAACGAGCACTGGCTGGAATCGAAGACTGGACCTGGCTTTCTCTCAAACAAGGAAAATTCATGAGAATGATGAGCAAGTTTTTTTTTTTTAGGATCTAAAAATATGAGTGCTACAGCCATAGTCAAGAAATGGTCTACAATAATTTTTTTATCTCATCACTTTAAGACTGCCGGGAAAAGAGTAAGATATTTTTTTTATTAACAATTCAATTCAGGACTACTAATTTGTTGTTACCACCCGCTATAACAAGTTAAAACACTTACCTAAATAAAGGCTCTGATGATAACAGCGTTCACTGGTTAAAATTGTATGTTATCTTGGTACCAGATAGGTAGGACATTTTTATGCACCACTGCCACAATTTATATATATATATAACACTGATTATTTAAGTCTTATATATTTTTAATTTCTCTATACTTACCATATGACCTTTTCCACATTTCACTGGGGAATCTTTTTTTAGATGGTTTTATTTGACAAACTTTCTTTATACACTCATGTTCAACCCTTCTGGTGAGATTGTTTGTTTGTTTTTGTATTTTATTTTTTTCAAGGCCAGAATAAGAGTCCTTTTATTTGTGAGTATCACACAACTTACAGGCGCCCATCCCTTTATTTCACTTGTATTTAGAACTTCACGTCCAAATGCAGGGCTTAATGTGGATACACTTAAAATTATAAGTTTTCCCGGTAAATATGTTTCTCTTTATTGGGTCAAATAAAAATCACAAAAATATCCTTCCTCTTTAAAACACTGCGGATACCTTGATAAGTTAGAGTCTCGTTTTTCATATGTTCTACCGATCTCGTAGGAGGGTTTTTCAGTGGGGGTTTTAGTGGTGTTTTTTTCATGTGTTCTACGACTGAGCGGCTCGTGAGGTTAGTGGTGTTTTTTTCATGTGTTCTATCGACTGAGCGGCTCGTGAGGTTAGTGGTGTTTTTTTCATGTGTTCTACCGTCTGAGCGGCTCGTGAGGTTAGTGGTGTTTTTTTCATGTGTTCTACCGACTGAGCGGCTCGTGAGGTTAGTGGTGTTTTTTTCATGTGTTCTACCGACTGAGCGGCTCGTGAGGTTAGTGGTGTTTTTTTCATGTGTTCTACCGACTGAGCGGCTCGTGAGGTTAGTGGTGTTTTTTTCATGTGTTCTACCGACTGAGCGGCTCGTGAGTTTAGTGGTGTTTTTCATGTGTTCTACCGACTGAGCGGCTCGTGAGGTTAGTGGTGTTTTTTTCATGTGTTCTATCGACTGAGCGGCTCGTGAGGTTAGTGGTGTTTTTTTCATGTGTTCTACCGACTGAGCGGCTCGTGAGGTTAGTGGTGTTTTTTTCATGTGTTCTACCGACTGAGCGGCTCGTGAGGTTAGTGGTGTTTTTTTTATGTGTTCTACCGACTGAGCGGCTCGTGAGGTCTGTGGTGTTTTTTTCATGTGTTCTACCGACTGAGCGGCTCGTGAGGTTAGTGGTGTTTTTTTATGTGTTCTACGACTGAGCGGATCGTGAAGTTTAGTGGTGTTTTTTCATGTGTTCTACCTACGTGAGCGGCTCGTGAGGTTAGTGGTGTTTTTTTATGTGTTCTACCGACTGAGCTGGCTCGTGAGGTTAGTGGTGTTTTTTTTCATGTGTTCTATCGACTGAGCGGCTCGTGAGGTTAGTGTTGTTTTTTTCATGTGTTCTACCGACTGAGCGGCTCGTGAGGTTAGTGGTGTTTTTCATGTGTTCTACCAACTGAGCGGCTCGTGAGGTTAGTGGTGTTTTTTCATGTGTTCTACGACTGAGCGGCTCGTGAGGTTAGTGGTGTTTTTTTCATGTGTTCTACGACTGAGCGGCTCGTGAGGTTAGTGGTGTTTTTTTCATGTGTTTTACCGACTGAGCGGCTCGTGAGGTTAGTGGTTGTTTTTTCATGTGTTTACGACTGAGGGCTCGTGAGGTTAGTGGTGTTTTTTCATGTGTTCTACCGACTGAGCGGCTCGTGAGGTTAGTGGTGTTTTTTTCATGTGTTCTACGACTGAGCGCTCGTGAGGTTAGTGGTGTTTTTTTCATGTGTTCTACCGACTGAGCGGCTCGTGAGGTTAGTGGTGTTTTTTTCATGTGTTCTTACCGACTGAGCGGCTCGTGAGGGTTAGTGGTGTTTTTTTTCATGTGTTCTACCGACTGAGCGGCTCGTGAGGTTAGTGGTGTTTTTTTTCATGTGTTCTACCGACTGAGCGGCTCGTGAGTTTAGTGGTGTTTTTCATGTGTTCTACCGACTGAGCGGCTCGTGAGTTTAGTGGTGTTTTTCATGTGTTCTACCACTGAGCGGCTCGTGAGGTTTAGTGGTGTTTTTTCATGTGTTCTACCGACGACTCTGAGGGTCATGTGAGGTTATGGTTAGTGTGTTTTTTTTCATTTGTTCTATCGACTGAGCGGCTCGTGAGGTTATGTGTGTTTTTTCATGTGTTCTACCGACTGAGCGGCTCGTGAGGTTAGTGGTGTTTTTTTTCATCTGTTCTACCGACTGAGCGGCTCGTGAGGTTGTGGTATTTTTTTCATGTGTTCTACCGACTGAGCGGCTCGTGAGGTTAGTGGTGTTTTTTTCATGTGTTCTACCGACTGAGCGGCTCGTGAGGTTAGTGGTGTTTTTTTTCATGTGTTCTATCGACTGAGCGGCTCGTGAGGTTGTGTTGTTTTTTTTCATGTGTTCTACCGACTGAGTGGCTCGTGAGGTTAGTGGTGTTTTTTCATGTGTTCCACCAACTGAGCGGCTCGTGAGGTTAGTGGTGTTTTTTCATGTGTTCTATCGACTGAGTGGCTCGTGAGGTTAGTGGTGTTTTTTTCATGTGTTCTACCGACTGAGCGGCTCGTGAGGTTAGTGGTGTTTTTTTTCATGTGTTCTACGACTGAGCGGCTCGTGAGGTTAGTGGTGTTTTTTTCATGTGTTCTACCGACTGAGCGGCTCGTGAGGTTAGTGGTGTTTTTTCATGTGTTCTACCGACTGAGCGGCTCGTGAGGTTAGTGGTGTTTTTTTCATGTGTTCTACGACTGAGCGGCTCGTGAGTTTAGTGGTGTTTTTCATGTGTTCTACCGACTGAGCGGCTCGTGAGTTTAGTGGTGTTTTTCATGTGTTCTACCACTGAGCGGCTCGTGAGGTTAGTGGTGTTTTTTTCATGTGTTCTACCGACTGAGCGGCTCATGAGGTTAGTGGTGTTTTTTTTTTCATTTGTTCTATCGACTGAGCGGCTCGTGAGGTTAGTGGTGTTTTTTCATGTGTTCTACCGACTAGCGGCTCGTGAGGTTAGTGGTTTTTTTTCATCTGTTCTACCGACTGAGCGGCTCGTGAGGTCTGTGGTATTTTTTTCATGTGTTCTACCGACTGAGCGGCTCGTGAGGTTAGTGGTGTTTTTTTCATGTGTTCTACCGACTGAGCGGCTCGTGAGGTTAGTGGTGTTTTTTAAACGTGTTCTATCGACTGAGCGGCTCGTGAGGTTAGTGGTGTTTTTTTAATGTGTTCTATCGACTGAGCGGCTCGTGAGGTTAGCGGTGTTTTTCATGTGTTCTACCTACTGAGCGGCTCGTGAGGTTAGTGGTGTTTTTTTCATGTGTTCTACCGACTGAGCGGCTCGTGAGGTTAGTGGTGTTTTTTTTCATGTGTTCTATCGACTGAGCGGCTCGTGAGGTTAGTGTTGTTTTTTTTTCATGTGTTCTACCGACTGAGCGGCTCGTGAGGTTAGTGGTGTTTTTCATGTGTTCCACCAACTGAGCGGCTCGTGAGGTTAGTGGTGTTTTTTTCATGTGTTCTATCGACTGAGTGGCTCGTGAGGTTAGTGGTGTTTTTTTCATGTGTTCTACCGACTGAGCGGCTCGTGAGGTTAGTGGTGTTTTTTTCATGTATTCTACCGACTGAGCGGCTCATGAGGTTAGTGGTGTTTTTTTTCATGTGTTCTATCGACTGAGCGGCTCGTGAGGTTAGTGGTGTTTTTTCATGTGTTCTACCGACTGAGCGGCTCGTGAGGTTAGTGGTGTTTTTTTCATCTGTTCTACCGACTGAGTGGCTCGTGAGGTCTGTGGTGTTTTTTTCATGTGTTCTACCGACTGAGCGGCTCGTGAGGTTAGTGGTGTTTTTTTCATGTGTTCTACCGACTGAGCGGCTCGTGAGGTTAGTGGTGTTTTTTTCATGTGTTCTATCGACTGAGCGGCTCGTGAGGTTAGCGGTGTTTTTCATGTGTTCTACCTACTGAGCAGCTCGTGAGGTTAGTGGTGTTTTTTCATGTGTTCTACCGACTGAGTGGCTCGTGAGGTTAGTGGTGTTTTTTTTCATGTGTTCTATCGACTGAGCGGCTCGTGAGGTCTGTGGTGTTTTTTTCATGTGTTCTACCGACTGAGCGGCTCGTGAGGTTAGTGGTGTTTTTCATGTGTTCCACCAACTGAGCGGCTCGTGAGGTTAGTGGTGTTTTTTTCATGTGTTCTACCGACTGAGTGGCTCGTGAGGTTAGTGGTGTTTTTTTCATGTGTTCTACCGACTGAGTGGCTCGTGAGGTTAGTGGTGGGTTTTTTTCATGTGTTCTATCGACTGAGCGCCTCGTGAGGTTAGTGGTATTTTTTCATGTGTTCTACCGGCTGAGCGGTCGTGAGGTTAGTGGTGTTTTTTTTCATGTGTTCTATCGACTGAGTGGCTCGTGAGGTTAGTGGTGTTTTTCTCATGTGTTCTACCGACTGAGCGGCTCTTGAGGTTAGTGGTGTTTTTCATGTGTTCTACCAACTGAGCGGCTCGTGAGGTTAGTGGTGTTTTTTTCATGTGTTCTATCGACTGAGCGGCTCGTGAGGTTAGTGGTGTTTTTTTCATGTGTTCTACCGACTGAGCGTTTCGTGAGGTTAGTGGTGTTTTTTTCATGTGTTCTACCGACTGAGCGGCTCGTGAGGTTAGTGTGTGTTTTTTTCATGTGTTCTATCGACTGAGCGGCTCGTGAGGTTAGTGGTGTTTTTTTCATGTGTTCTACCGACTGAGCGTTTCGTGAGGTTAGTGGTGTTTTTTTCATGTCTTCTACGACTGAGCGGCTCGTGAGGTTAGTGGTGTTTTTTTCATGTGTTCTACCGACTAAGCGGCTCGTGAGATTAGCGGTGTTTTCATGTGTTCTACCGACTGAGCGGCTCGTGAGGTTAGTGGTGTTTTTTTCATGTGTTCTACCGACTGAGCGGCTCGTGAGGTTAGTGGTGTTTTTTTCATGTGTTCTACCGACTGAGCGGCTCGTGAGGTTAGCGGTGTTTTTCATGTGTTCTACCGACTGAGCGGCTCGTGAGGTTAGTGGTGTTCTTTTCATGTGTTCTACCGACTGAGCGGCTCGTGAGGTTAGTGGTGTTTTTTTCATGTTTTCTACCGACTGAGCGGCTCGTGAGGTTAGTGGTGTTTTTCATGTGTTCTACCGACTGAGCGGCTCATGAGGTTAGTGGTGTTTTTTTAGTTACAGTAAATAGTATTTGGGATGAAATAACAGTAGGTTTGGAATATATCTATAGAATGTTAAAATAATGAGTTATTCAAAAAGGTAATTTAAACTCATAACAGCAGGATGACGATGAATGATGAATTTGGTCTCACCCAATAATGTAGACTGATGATCTCTGGTAGCAATTCTATTTTTTTTTCTTTTTGGTGGCTTATATTTTATAATACCTTCATGAAAACTCACATTTATCCTTCTTTGAAGGTCAGCCCTCACTTTTGACACAGTTTTAATGCCGAAAGTGATCATTCACTATATGAACTTTAATATTCAATTATGGCCCAAATTGGGTCCTTCCTTATCTTTTTTACCAATTTTTCGTGTCAACAATAACAAAAAACCTAACAATTCACAAACATGTTCTTTATTTTATTTAATAATTTCCGGCCTTGTAGAAAACTAGTTGCCGAGATTTATAACAAAAAAAATATAAACTCTTTATACAATTGCAACTTTTTGTTCGAGTAACTACATAAGCGGTAGCAATATTATAGAATAAGTAAAACATCATTTGGTAACACGAAAAAATAATATGCTCATATAACACTATTAAAATGTATTATCATGTATGTACTATCATGTGTGTACTAACAGTATGGCTTTATATGTAATAATTATGTTTGTCCTAACAGTATTTGAATGATAATTTCTTTGTTGTTACAGGTATAGACTAAGGGGGTTTGGAAGTAATGGCTGCAAAGATAGATAGGTTCAAGTTTGCTGACAATTTAAAACATACTCCAGGTAAACCCTTGGACTGGAATATCTGTATATTATGCCAGAAAATAATCAAAGAAGGCCTAATATGTCCGGCTCTGAATCTAAGAACGGGGGATAAATATTCCGGGTACGTAACACTAGCTGCGAGCATTGAAACACTACATGATATGAAGGCCTGCCAGAAGAGGTGAAATTGGGTGGGACGAGAGAAGGAAAAACCATTGCAGAAATTTTTATTTAAAAACAAGCACAATGGCATATAAGTTATGGACTGCAATTTAAAGCAACGAAGATAAAAAGATCTGAACTAAAAAAGGTAAAAGAAGAAACAACATCTTCATCAGAAGAATCCACTCCAGCATGGCCAAAGATGATAAACCATGAAGAGAAATTCCCACAAGCTAATTTCCTTTGCGATAGAGGACCTAGCAATGACAAAGTGCTGCATCTTGTAGGTCCAAAATTAATCAAAACAAAAATACGCTAGTGTGTCACTAAGACAGATGATAACATTGTAGGGGACCTGGTGGTCTAGGGGTAAGGTGTCAGACTTCTGTGCTGGCGGCCGGGGTTCGATCCTCGGTCCTGGCACAGATTTATCTGATTTCCAAACCCTTCCTACACCTCTGACAAGACATCTTGTGAATGTGTGGAATGCCAGGTCACCACCGTGGTTTGGATTCCACGTTAAACTGTAGGTCCTTCATTTCATCTCACAATCACCCTACCATTACACATTAGCGTAAGTGCGTATAACCCGAACGGGTAGTAAGACGCGGTGCTAATAATAATAATAATAATAATAATAATAATAATAATAATAATAACATTGTAGCAGCAAAATTAGTATAAGGAGACATGGCTGCACGGGAACGTAAGTACCACTTACACTGCTTGGCGGAACTTTACAACACCTGTAGGCCTCAGAGTTCCTCTTCTGAAAATGAAATTTTACAGGAAATAAAAGGGATGCCATTTTTAAACAAACTCACGTTAATAGAGGAAGAGCAAACGCTGAGAATTTTTATCTGGTTTTAAAGTGCCAGCTTTGATTCGGCACTATATTTTATATGTAGATAACCTACTTTCTATGCATTGCATAATGATTGTAGTCCGTCATATAAGTGTAAACCACATTCATTTTCGTAAAAAAAAAGAAGTATATCATTTTGGGGATATGCTTGCTTTAAGAACAGGACGGGAGTATCTGTTAGTGTGTGAAGGCACTGTAGGAGACCATTAAGAGTGAATTGTCATATATTTATATAATGATGATGATGATGATGATGCATTAGCAGCGTCCTTGGTTTCAAAATTTATACGGAAACGTATCTTACAAAGCCACAAGATATTCAATGGCAAATTTTATGAGAACTGTCAGAAGGAAGCAGTCGATCCTTTACTGTTATTCCTAGTAAGCACATTATTGTATGGCTGTAACACCAATTGTGACTTCCAATCGACTCAAGCGGCACTTTCAATATGTCAGCTTTCAATATGAAGGCAAATTCGGCACATGACTCTAATTACCATAAATACAATCGAGAGCCTCCACTTTCCATTTATGAAAATACACTCCAAAACAAGAAGTGGACAACTAGTGGATACTATGAACAAACTTGTACTGTTTGTTTCTTATGATCGATTGCAGAGAGTATCATCTTCAATTTGTGAGGCTGCCATGTAACGTATCACTGGAAAGAAAGTGATTTGCCCCCCAGATCTTAGGAAGGGTTGTTTACAGCGGCTGCATATGATAATCTTGACTACAAGCAAACATGTGATGAATCTTGTTATGGTACAAGTATGTCTCTCTTTCAACATAAGGAGCCAGGTAATGAAGGTATTAAGTGACCCTAGGTTCTGCTCCAGAACAAATCACAAAAAAAGATCAGTTATATCCTTACCGATACAAATTGCTTCTGTAACACCAGATTACCAACAAGGAACCGAAGCCAATAGATACATTTCAAGAATGCACAGCATTGTTCCTAAAATACATTTTAGGAAGCTTTATGGAAGAATTGAGTTGGTTAGAAAATACTCTAGAGAAAGGTGACAACCCATAATTATTGTGATCAGCTTTCCATGTAAGCATAGAGAGTCTATGTGACAAGACATCTATCTGCACTTTGATGCCACTCTTCTATGAGAATTCAAAATTTGTGGCTGTGTTGAAACAGGGCATGAATGTTGTTTAACTGAATTTCTGAATCTAGGGCAAGCTCCATGGATCAACCCCTCTATGCTGTGGACTCATTAATAAAAGTTGCAAGTATTTCCAAAACGAAGCTCGCAAACCAGATAGCCGTGGTATGCTTGTATCAGTTAAGGAGAGATGAATTTGATTCAGAGATTGGTCCTTCACAATATTCTGAACACACTTTCAAATTATGGAGGCAACAAACGGCAGCAGAAGTTCCAACATTTAAGTACTGGAGCACGTGTTTCGACTTAGAACTACTGTTGTTGATTTACACACGGAAACTCTAAAGCAAATTTTCCCTTATATATAGATCAGTACAACTATGCCAGGTGGCTACCTATTTATGTAAGAAATTTGCACAACTTACAGACAATACAAAGTTACAATAATGAGTAGTTTCACAAAGGGAATTTCGTGGTTCACAAGAGCTGTAAATCTTTCTCTGCACTAGGGTTGTATCAAGATCACGAACAGAATAATGCTACTGTCGAGGGGGAAGGTGGATATGTTTGCTTACTAACAGACCCAACAGCATTGCTAGAATGGATGATAAGTGGTCCAGAAGTGTCTCTAATTCTGTTGCAGTTTGAGAAATGTGATGAAAACCTTGTACTTTGGACTTACATCATGAAAAGTCTCCATACTTTCAGAAATTGCTCGAGAGAAGAACTAATGCTCTGAAAGAAGTTATGATGAATAAGCAGATGCTGATTAATATTTTTCTTCTTGCATGAGAACCATCCAAACCTACCTTCACTTTCAACAGAGCGCTGCGACCTTCGAAAAGAAAACGTTGAAGGCCCCAAGTCCTGACATCACAGCACGCCATTCTATGGCAGAAATTCTCTGCCTATATTCAACTCCTATCAAAAGTTTCCCTTAAATTACCTGCCTGTCCCTAACTTGCTCTCTAGGACACTAAACTAAGTCCCACATAAATATCTATTCCCGAAAATACTAAACAAAATATCTCAACAAGTCACTTGGAAAATTGTCGTTACTCAACCATAAAACTTATTACTTTAAGAAATTAGAGTAATTTTACACAAAATATTTGATTAACTACTACTCCTTATTTCTATTCAATCCTAAATGTATTTATTATCAGCCCTAAACACACTAATAAAATCATACAGGTTTATAATTATTTTACACTTGGAAACTTTAATGTATAGTCGGATATCATTTATTATTAGTTAATTTTTTTATAACTTTTAAATATATTATTATTAATTTGACGATACTTTTCCATAAACTTTAGTCTCACATTCTGCAAATTATTATTGTGTCGAAGATTTAAGTACTTATGAGGAGTGATACCTGATATGATAAATTGTGTACCACATTTATATCCTTATGTGGACAGAAAAAAGGACCATTGTGGCTCTATGAATCATTCCTCCTTGAGCACCGTCCACCTGCTCGGGTAAACTAGCTCCCCACTGGATCTGCTTTTGAACGTTCTGCTGGCTGAGTGAACTGATTTTACTGTAAACAAACCACAACACGATTATACTTGGTTTTGTCAGTGACAGACTAGGCCTAACTCCGATAGCCTACCTCTACTCAGTGAGTTGGTGTACCCCGTACGCCACTCCTTTCTCAGAGCAATTTGGACCAACTTCCAATTAAACATGACATTGTGGCCTACTACCCTCATATTTGCAGGCATGCTTATATTACAAGCACCCACACTGTTAAATAACCTCACACTCAACCTCAGGACACCACAGGCTACCAGGCCTTCGCCCAATCTACCCAAGTGTCAGCAAAGTTGGCATGGGCCCTTTGGCCCCCTACACACTCGACCGTCTTTGTTGTGGATCCCACTTCACTTTCCACATTGACACCAATATCACTATCACTATCTTGGTGTGCAATGACCACCACAACATCAACATCACAATCACATCCTTGGGGCACTGTCCACTTGACTGGAGATAGTGACAATAGTGTCACCATCACCACTGACAATGTCATTAACTACAACATCACAGTCACTGACTAGAGATACGATAGCCTCCCCACAGTCTTTAACACCACGGGCAATTTCACACTTATTATGTCAACCCTAACCTCACATTTGGTTACCTCAACCTCTTTCTCTTTTTTACCCCCAGTTAAGGCACTTTCTAATTTGACCTCTAAGCTAGACATTCTAGCATCCATTGTGGCCAACTTAGTGTCCATGGTGTCAAATTTAGCGTACATTTTAGTGTTATGCGCTTTCTGTTCCCTAACTGTCAACAAAAGTTGTTGGAACATGTCTGTAAAATGGTCAGGGTTTTAGGCTCTTATCTCTCGACCATTTAATTTACATATATTAGTCTGCTATTGTTTATTTTGTTAACTTAATACCATTCTTAGAACCACTAAATTCGCTATGGTTGTAATAGGCTTGCAAGTGCCCAATATTTATAATATTCAATAATATTTAATAACATTTTACATATCATTCTGAGAGTACTACACTTATAATACATTATTGTTTTACAATCGTCTATGCTTAATATCATCTCTATATTACTATCAATGTCTAATTATAAGGAAGTGTGTGGTGTAATGTTAATCGGTCTTAACTTTTAAATCTAGTATTTTTAATTATTGTAAAGTCTTTGTTGGAATCTTAGCTTCATTTAAATTTATTACTTTTATTTTTCACTTTTAAGCATCGTGGTATTTTATTTTATCTGTACCCGAAAGCTGTGAGATTCAACTGTGGCTTCACGAACAGCTAGCCAGCTAGCAGCTGGGGCGCGAACAGCTAGCCAATCAGTACATCTGATTTAGCGTCTGTGTTTGATATTATTTGTCAGACGCAAGACACTTCCCTGTTCACACATGAGCTGATAGGACGTGTTACACGTCTAATCAAATGTGACAACCTTATAGGCTGAATGGTTTTCAGGAGAGAGTCTCCCCCATGGTGGGTAGACAATACACGAGAGGCCTGAGGCCTGATTCGTCTAATCAGGAATGTAGTGAGTCAGTAAATAAGGTTGTTTCTTGACTGTTTTCATTGTGTGACGATTGGTGTCACTTTATTCGGAATATTCGATATGGTTGTTTTGATTCGATCCGGTGCATCTTTATTGCTGTGAAGAACGTCAAGAAACTAGAGAAGGGTCTCAAAGTCTAATTTACCACCACATCAACAATTTATCCATGTATTAAGCAATTTGTTTTCCTTTCAAAATGTATCTTAATGTTTATTTGAAATAAAACTTTATAATCTATTTTGGAAATGTCTATTATTTTATCGGCTTTGTCCTCCACCCCGCCATTAATTCACCCCGAGATGCTCTAGGGAATCCACCGGCTGCCGTGGACAACAATATCCAAACAAGAAGATGGACCGGTGATGGTTGACTGGTCTCACTGAGATAAACTAATAAATATGTGAAATATATTTATTAATCAAGAGAGGGAGGGTAACCATAATCTTAAGGTTTACAAAAGTATGTATTACAGTATACATTGTAAACAAGCTATGGATTCTATCTCTCATTAATGTTTTGTGTTCTCGATGCTCCTGTTATTTTCCCATGATGATTGCAGGACAAAGTTAAGCTAACTTATACTAATCATAGAACTATTTGTAATGTTCAAGGCCATAGTAAGGGGGGGGGGAGGTTTCAAGGACCCCGTTCCCGAAATTTAATGAACAAAATATAATGGCTTTATTTATTGTTCAAACAATATCAATAATAAGATACAAGTACAACTTAGGAGGTTGTGTTACCGTAAAAAGCACTTCAGAGAGTTTCCAGAGGTGTTTAATATTTATAATTTTATCTAGCCTTCCGTAGTTAGGGTGTTATGTTGCCATAAAAACATCATATAGCTTCTAGAACTATTTCTAGCCTCCGGCAATTGGGGGATGCGCCCACCAAAACCCCAACACCCCCTTAAAATTAATGGCTAGCTACGGCCTTGGTAATGCTTTCATTAATTGATTTTAAAATATCTACACAAAATATTTAATTTGTGGTGCAATTTGAGTTGGTTTATGTATCTATGTTTACTAGGACTATTTTATTCATTTTAATGAGGACTACAATATCCTACCCGCCTCGGTGGCGTAGTTGGCTAACGCACTTGTCATGTTGAGCTCGACTGCTGAGGACGGGGAGATCGAGGTTCGGGTGAACTGGGGGTGGTTTTTCCTAAATGGTTTTCCACTCTCACTCCACGCAAATGCGGGTTCACTTCCTCTAATTCAACCTTCCCGATTCCTAATCCATTAGCGTAATTAGTACTTAAAGCGTATAACCCGAACGGGTAGTAAGACGCGGTGCTAAATATAAAAAATACAATATCCTAAAGCTCTGAACCCATTTTTTAACATTCTGTATAAGTGTTACATTAAAACTTGTAAAACTACACAAAACAATATTAAGTATAGGTATATTCCTAGTTAAAATATAACAATGATATTAACACACGTGTTCCTGAGTGTTATATTGATATAACACATGTGAGGCATGAATAGCTTGCCGTTCGTTCCCTCGCTCCAGTTAACCTGATCAGACAAAGTGTGGACAGCTATGCATGCGTAACGCAGGGCCATCTCACTCAAGATCAATTCCAGCCATGTTGAAACGATACTCGTTTGTTTCTAGTCGATAACATCCATTAATAGCACCTATGTGAAACAAATTAGCTCACGATATATGAGCTAGCACTCATGCCCTATAATTTTCCAAGCTTCACTCCGTGTTGTTCTTTTCCTGCTCACCCCACCTCACCTCACCTCACCAGTACTCGTGACAATTTATAGCGGATATTAACATAGTTTAGTACTCAGTAACACGGCTCGCTTGTAAACAGCTACGCTCTTACAGTCTCGAATACAGCTTTTGCAACATCACATTTCAGGGACATCATTCCTTATATCCATACATACCGCATAGCTAATAATAAATAGTGCATATCACATAGTGCGGAAGAAGTTGAAGCATATTATTTTCTTATAATGATATTCATAATCGTTACAGAGTCCATAGTGAATATTAAACTACGCATACAACTGCTGTTAAAGCGTATTCAATAACTTCATAATAAACGACCGTTGTTTCAGCCAATGAGACTGCGGGAAGCTCTCGGCCAATCATTTCAAACTTACGGGTCATAGTGTTTTGTGCTGCTTGAAGACCTGATGGTGAATGTGAGGAATGCCAGGCCTCCACCGTGGTTCGGATTCCACGTTAAACTGTAGGTCCTCCATTTCATCTCACAATCACCCTACCATTACACATGAGCGTAAGTGCGTACAACCCGAACGGGTAGTAAGACGCGGTGCTAATAATAATAATAAGACCTGATGAACCAACATAAAATTCGGCTTAATTATTCTTTACATAAGCGTCGTTGAAATACACAATTTGAAATTTTGAAATTTTGACATTTGTAAATTGGGTGATAATCGAGGAAATCTAGCAAGTGTGCTTAGTTCACTAATTATTATTTACCCACCAGAGATAAATTACAAGCCAAATGTTGAATTTGTTCACCAACAATGATTGTCAGCACTTCAGTGTGTGACGGATTGTTTTCTCTTCTGAACAGGGACAAACACCCGAGACATCACGGACACGCAATTGTCAACAATAATTATTATTAAAGTGACTTTAAAACAAGATTTAAAGTTTAGTACTCACAACACTAGCCCTTGTAATTACACGGGTTTGACACGCTTGATCTGGCCAATCAACAGCAGATGAGCACCAGCCTGCCGGTATGTGTTCTGGCTGCATGTTCGTCTAAAAGGCCTATTCCGCTAATTAATGACATCTCCCGCAGCCATTAGCCGGGAGAAAAGAAATAATCACTTTTCAAGTCAAATATATTCAAATTTTACTAATTATAACCTGTCTTTCCCTGTAGCGATTTATTACATTAATAATGCCTATATTTGACACTACTTTTCATTGTAATTTACATGTGGTTTTAATAACAATAATATTAAATATTCAAATACTCATTTAGCATCATCTTTACAAAAATATAATGTCTATTGTTAAGAGTTAAAAGGTCTCATATATCCTTCACATGGCGTCATTAAAAATCAAATTCATGAGCTAAATTATTTTATCTGGTTGCTTTTAATATGTTGTAATATATTGTAACAGGAGTTCCTTAATTGAACAAGTGCTCCTTAATATTGTCCGTTTAGAACTGCCATTTTTATTACTCCTATTGTATTTTAATTTATTCTTACTTTGTTATCATTGTTTGCTAAAATTGGGCCCATAAAAACAATTAATTTGTTCTAATTTGTTGATTTCTAAACAATATACTAATCTCTCCTAACTATATTTCAAATGTGTTTCAAGAATACCAAGAATTTCGGACCAAATAAAAATAAAATTTGATTTAAAAGTACAGGCAAAACTTAGATTAGGTTAGTTGCGAGTTTCAAAGATACAACTTAATTAACGACGTTGTTTGTCGAGTGAGCCCTTTAATGAAGTATTTTATACCTTATCCAGTTGTCAAAGAGCCTAGGGCCAAGTCAATACTTTAAACACTACTTTTTATTATAAGCCGATATAGTTTTCTTATCAATTGTGCACTATCTACTATTAGCTATGCATTATGCATGAATGTAGGCCTAACCTTATGATAGAAATCTTGAGAATATAGCACTTTTATTAATATTTATACTATATAAAAAAGGTCTAGGTTCATCATCATTTGGTGGTCAAGAGAAATAAACACTATGATTTGTTCATAAGCATTACCGTTTGTGTGTGTCCCCCACGTTAAGTTATATTTGCAAATTTGTGTATTTGATAAAAACACATTATTTTAATTTAAGACTTGGATTTTTTAGATCTCTAAAAAAACACGCTCGAAGCTTAATATTTGCAAATGTGCTTATAAGTTGAGAGGTGGTGACAATCTGCTCAAAAGAATGTGTGTCGATCCAAACATACAGATTGAGTGTGTGTCGCTATCCAGGGTAAAGCACTGTAATAACTCAGGAGCAGTAATTGAGGAAAATACAACCTGAGGAAACATCTCTCATCTTGTGGACAAACATAATATTATTGTTTAAATTCAAACAGAGTCTAACCAAATGACGTAAAATCAAACATATGTGAAACATTGGTCCTGTCAAACCTTGACTACTCCTCACAACTTCTTCTTGGCATGAATAAAAACTTGAAACAGACTATTCAAACAATCTAAAATACCCGTATAAGATTAAGTTTTAACCTAAAAAAATGATAATGTTAGTAAGTACCTAAAAAACTTCAAATGTTTCAATATGTAAAACCGAGCTCTTTTGAGTTTTAAATCATGACTTTATAAAATTATAGAATCGAAATGGCCTTCTTATTTCTACTCAGAAATGACCAAAATATACATACATAAAATAAAACACGAAATAGAGCTTATGCACGAGCAACCAAACATAAAACCAAAAACTTTGAAAAATATTCAAGCGGATAGGGTTTGGAAAGATAGAACATCAGGACTAAAAGATTTAAAAATCCGTGAATATTTTCAGAAAAAGGCGGAGGAATTATTTATTGGGTAGCCAACATTATTATAATTGAGTGACAAATGTTTATACAAAACTGTAATAACAAACTGTAGCAACAAATCTTAACATTTGTTTAAATATGTAGGCCCTACTACTCGATTATTTAGAATAACCCTAATACAAGCTACTCTCAAATTGTAATACTGGCCATGAACTGAAATGAGTGGGTATAAATAAATAAATAGGTCCTTCTAATAGTATCTTCCATCGGGTGAATACTCTGAACCAGGTTCATATTCCCCTCCCCTGCAATCTACGAGACTTGATTATTCCCCAGTAGCGTCATTCCTTTTTGGATGAAATCTCTTCTTAAGCACCTTATTTTCGAACACCGTCAATTTGTTTTCGTCACGTAAGGTAAGAGACCACGTTTAACACCCATAGAGAAGAACCGGTAAAATTATTGTTTTGTATATTCTGGGTTTTACATTTCTTTAAAGCAGACAATATGTCAACTTACTGACCAAATAATAGAATGCATTTACCGAATGTATTATTTTCCTAATTTCCAATATAATAATGTTATTGCTAGTTGAAATTGTACATAAATATATGAACTCATTAACCCTGTCAAATGCTATGTTGTTCGAAGTAATATCTAAATTACCGTCGCCAAACTGTGGTCTCTGTGTAATCGTATACTTAGTTTTTTCAGCGTACATTTCTAAACATTTTTGACTGGCCTTAAATAAAATGTGTACATTTCTTGCCACCACTCCCTAATAATTTCCCAACGAAGCTAAATTATCTGCATTGCGCCATTTATACAAACCCTTGCCTTAGCACTCCAACTATTTATGATAAGCAAATACATTATTTGTAAGGTCCATGCTCCAGTCTGTTTCAACAAGAGGTTGGGCGGTAGCAGACGAGCTATATATGATGGTGGGTTTATATTCATGAGAACGCATAGCTAATAGCGATTATTGTATAACACTTAGCGATGTGGGCAAAAAGTTGAAACACACCGTTTTTAATCATAATCTATTCTTAGTGATTAGTGAATAGTGAACAACGCATAAAGTTGATTTAACTGTAATTTTTGATGTATTATGCATGAAGATGGCCACGGACAACCTTCGTGGACAAGCCAATTATAATTCAAGAAGAGGCTCCACCAGTTAAGGCCATACGAAAAATATTTGCTGCTCATTTTTGAAGTGCCTTGTGGTAGCCATACTTGTTTGTTAATTTAAAAAAAAAATCTTTATTCTAGTATCAATGACTACGATTGTAAATATTATTGAAAATAAAGGGGATTTATTGTATTTTTGATTGAGAAGTAAGTCTAACATAATATTCAAGAACATAATAAAATCATAATAAAATAAAAATCAGATTTGATTTAATAGTCCAGACTTTACTTCAATTGGGTTAATTTTATGTTTCAAAATTTACAATTTAACTAATTTTTTTCCCCGTGCTAAGCCTTAGAGTAAATATTTTTAAGACCTTATTTAATAAAATTTTAGAAAACAATTATTATCATTAAGAGTTAAGCCTTAGATATATTGTTCTTAAAAATATATATAAAAATTTATTTAATAAAATAAAGTTATTAAGTTGGTAGATATAATAAATTGATAATGCAAGACAAATATATGATACGATTTACTTCGAGTAAAAAAATATGTCAGAATATGAACATTAAACATAAAAATTACTAATTCAGCCTCAACTAAGCTACACATATGTTGATGAAAAGTCTAAAAATATATAAATACACGTTAAGAAAGTTGTTACAAAACTTACAGATAAACTATGTAGTCTGTACAAACAATTTATTAAGTTCAAATAAATAATGAATTAAAAAGCATCAATTTTTTTTAATTTATGGGTTATCCCTAACCAAATGAGTTATAATGCAGTCATTAAATATTATTATCCAAATACCTTTAAAATATACAAAAATCACAGAAAAACAATGTTTAGAGTTCAACATGTATTAAAGTAAAAATACAATAAAACTTGATTTGGAGGTTAACATCTGCCGACAGTTTAAATGAAGTAGAGAATGTAGTGGAATAATCTAAGCCTTATCTGTTTTTGTCCCATTACTCGTTATGCATATCTAGCAGTGGAAACTCCGACATGTTTCAGCATTTATGTGCCATATTCGTGGAAACTGCAAAATGAAATTCAAGAAGCATGTGGATAAATTAAAACTCAGAAGATAAACCAATAATTATGAGAATTACTCTCGTACAATTATGAATTCGTAAAAAGAAACAAATTATTTAACAACCATGTAAGTTTGGTTGTTTATTAATTTTCTTCTTTAGTATATCTACCAACTTAGTAACTTTATTTTATTAGATTAATTTTTATATATATTTTTGAGAACAATATATCTAAGTTTTAACTTTTAACCTTATTTAATAGATTAGGCTGTTCTAAAACTTTTATGTATTGTGGAAGCTTTACAATTTTCTATTAAATTTTGTGTAGCCCCATCATAGCACCTACTTTTTACATTAAAATTTAATATGTGGAAATTACTAAAGTTGGACGCATTATGGCTAAGGACACCGGAAGTTCTTCCTCAACGGACAACGGTAGTACTCTTTTCTTATTACCCGCCTCAGTGGCGTAGTTGGCTAACGCGCTAGTCGTGTTGAGCTCGACTGCTGAGGACGGGGAGATCGAGGTTCAAATCTCGGTTGGGTGAACTGGGGTGGTTTTTCCTAAATGGTTTTCCACTCTCCCTCCACGCAAATGCGGGTTCACTTCCTCTAATTCAACCTTCCCAATTCCTAATCAATTAGCGTAATTAGTTCTTAAAGCGTATAACCCGAACGGGTAGTAAGACGTGGTGCTAAATATTAATATTATTCTTTTCTTATTTTAATAAAGTTAAGTGCAGAAAGTCCTTGTTCACAAAGAGGTGTAGTTAAAAATTTCATCAGAATTTTCACAGCCCTTATACATTATTAGGTTACTCTATTTTCATACTGACTCAAGTGAGGGAGTTAAGCGTTTAAGTCAACTTTTAGAAGGAAAATACCAATCGATTTGAGTAAGACTCTAATTATTACGCTTCATTGTGAATGGCTGTAATTTTATTATGAATTGTGCACTGTACGTTATTAACTCTTCATGAACACTAACCCAGCCTGATTAAGAAGAGTTGACCTGAGGATATAAGACTAGATATCCAGAGTCAGACACGCTAATCCTGTATTTTTCCTTGGTGCAGTACTATTAGTTGGGCCTGTACCTGGACTGACTGTAGAATTGGTCACGCTGAAAGCGGCTCTAATCGAATATTACACAGGTGTTAGGCTATGCTATCACTTAAGGTGGATCATTGTATTCTCGGCCGGCCCCTCCCACTTGAGGTCTACTAACTTGCCCGGGTATCAGAGTTAATCACGACCAAACCACACTAGATCTACATTGATTGGGGGAAGTTATAGGCACTTAGGGCATGAACAACTTGCTCTATGGAAACCATGTCATAGCCAAGGAAATAACTCCAATATGAGTTGTCCATGTGTGTGGTGATGGATGGATTATACACAAACCACCTCTGTTTCAAAAAGTAGATACCTACCTAAAATATGACAAACAAAATGGCACGAGCAACAGGGAAAATATGGTTTTAATAAAGTTTAAGGTCAGGATTACGATCGACTTAACGTTAAAGTAATATAACATAGCTTAGAGGTTCTACTCGTGTTTTTGGATGGAATCCATCACGATGCACGTTCACTTCAAGTAAGAGTTGTCTTAGAGGGGTGGAAGGACTACCTTGTAAAATTTGAGAAGCGCTATCAGCGCAACTCCTAAGAAACGTCCATACATTGAACTATTTGGACTGTTTAGCGATACCGAGCTAGAGTTGCGGTGTTGTCATATCTGTCAATTTTGCTCTGAAAGAGGGAAGGGGGAGCGATCTAATCTGTTGTTTACATGGGTCAAGTTTCTTGGAAGGGAAAGGCCAGAGTGCGGCTTTTGTCAAAGACCACACCCGGCAGAAATCTGCCACTTTATTTTTAGTTTGAGCTCAAATAATCAGGAGTATGGTTTTCTTTATATTTCTTACCTAGTGGAAGAAAACATTTTTCATTCGACTTATTAGACTGGATTGCTGGTGACAAGATCGGAGTTCAATTCCCAATATTGTGTACCGAGTTTTTTTTTTCTTCAAACGGTTCCAAACACGCAATTGTTATTTAATTAGTTTTAGCAGCGTGTCTTACTACCCGTTCGGGCTATACGTTTATGAACTAATTACTTTAATGCGTTAGGCATCAGGAAGGTGTGAGAGCGGAAAAAATATTTATGGAAAAACCACCTGAGTGCCCCCGACCGGAATCGAACCGTGATCCCCATCTTCAGCATGTAAGTTAAACCCGGCGGGTAACACACACTATTAGACTGGATTGCTGGGTGTGGGAAGTTTAAAGTTCAAATCCCAGTCGGGTGTAACAAGGTTATTTTTTCCTAAAATGGTTCCCCACTCTTAATATACGCAAATGTGGGTACATTCAATCTAGAATGTCACCTTCCCCATTCCTAGTTCACTAGGGTAATTAATGTATATGTATAACTCAAACGTGTAGTAAGTCGTCATGAAAATAATACTATTGTGAGGAATACCAAGTGTTGGCGAAACTTTATTAGTGTCGGCCGAGGTGATTTGTAAAAAAATATCTTTTTGAGGGGTTTTTAGGGGATTGACTCCAAGACAATGGAAAATATTTGAAAATGAATCAGAAAAATATGTACATACATTTTTTGTATACCATAAATTATGGGCAATAAAGTGGCTTTCGAGTAATTTTTGATTGAATAATTAGATCTTTACGAAACGAAAATAGACTTTAAAGACAATGCTTTCATCTCTTATCAAATTAATTTTGGGTGGGTGGACCTGCGTGGTGGGCCCTATTTTGGGCGGTGGACCTGTGGCATTTAGCCACAACCCTATAGTTACAATACTGGACTTGTAACTATCAGGAATTTCAAACTATACTAACCTATTTTTATTAATTATATTCAGTAATCAAATATAACTTTAAAAGTTTAAACATATTTTAATATGTCTAACACCCGCTTTGGTGGCTTAATATTTTGACGCGCTACTCTTGCAGTAGACTAGACTGCCGATGACGGGGAGATCGAGGATCGAATCTCGATCGGCTATACTGAGGTTGATTTTCCACGCTCACTCCCCGAAAGTGTGGGTACACTTCCTATGAATGTAACCTTCTTGACCCCTAAAACCATTAGCGTAATTGTTGAAAGACAATATATTTCACAAATTCACTGTTTATTTGACAAAAATTTGAATCTGCCATTCCTCAGGAACTGTATATCCTACTGAAAGAAAATATTTTGACCAGCCTACATAATATTATATTTATATTTATAGGTGACCTGGTGGTCTAGGGGTAATGTGTCAGACTTCAGTGCTGGCGGCCGGGGTTCAATCCTCGGTCCCGGCACAGATTTATCTGATTACCAAACCCTTCCTTCACCTCTGACAAGACATCGTGTGAATGTGGGGAATGCCAGGCCTCCACCGTGGTTCAGATTCCACGTTAAACTGTAGCTCCTTCATTTCATCTCACAATCACCCTACCATTACACATTAGCGTAAGTGCGTATAACCCGAACGGGTAGTAAGACGCGGTGCTATTAATAATATACAATAAAACATGTAGAAATATACTGCAAGAAAAGATTTCTCGCCCAATCGTATGGAATATAATATATATATTATATTATTATATATATATATATCATTTGACCAAAAGTGATAGGCTTACACACAAGTTTTACATTGAAGCATGATCATTTTATAAACTGTGTGTCCCTTATCAATAACTTTTTTGTCAGGGGTGTTCATAATATCTACATATAACTAGCTATTTAATAATGTTTGCTACACACAGTATATAATAATGCATGCAATCTACAGCTTTATACATTCAAAGTCTTTCATCAAAACTCCTGCAATGAACACACTCAAAATTATGTAATAAAAATGATATTTGTGATTAATTTATTTCGTCAAATAATAATTGTCAAAATGATATATGGAACTATGTTAATTTTATTAATTTTTAAATAGTGGTGGTCACGGCATGTTCACTAGTGTCCCCACTCCCCTTTCATTATCCAGCTTTATAATTGACTAGACCCTTCCCCCCACCGCATTATTTTCAAAATAAAATATAGCCTATGCTACTCGCTGATAATGTTGCTTTATATTGGTGAAAGAATTTTTAAAATCGGTCCAGTAGTTTTTGAGTTTATCCATTACAAACAAAAAATCAAATCTTTCCTCTTTACAATATTATTACTCGCTTCGGTAGCGTAGTTGGCTAACGCGCTAGTCGTGTTGATCTCGACTGCTGAGGACGGGGAGATCGAGGTTCGAATCTCGGTCGGGTGAACTGAGTGAGGTTTTTCCTAAATGGTTTTCCACTCTCCCTCCACGAAAATGCGGGTTCACTTCCTCTAATTACACCTTCCCAATTCCTAATCCATTAGCGTAATTAGTACTTAAAGCGTATAACCCGAACGGGTAGTAAGCCGCGGTGCTTAAATTATTATTATTATTATTATTATTATATTATTAGTGTAGATAGCAAAATAGTTTCAAACATTTATATATTGTGACAAGTGTATTTCTTGTTAATATTGCCAATAGTCCATAATGATTTAGATAACCCTGTATTATCAATACAAAATTATTGACTGTTTACAGATCAGTTTACCAAAGGTAAGGCTAAAGTGTTTGATTGGTTGGTACACCTAAGTGAACCGAGCCCGTGTAGGTTTTACGCCGATGTACGAATTAAGCTAATGTGTTAGATAAGAGTAAGATTGATTTTAGATGACATACACTCACATTTGCGTTGAGGGTGAGTGGAAAACAGTTTAGCAATAATAACCTAATTGCACCCAACTGGCATCGAACCCCGATCCCCGTCCTCGGCAGTCCAGTTTATTGCAAAATAGTACCTTAAATCACGCGGTCACCAAAGCGGGTTCCGTAATTATATTAGTTAGGTATTCTACGCTCATGATATGAAATTAATGGATGAATTCTAAATTACAGCTTTAAAATTGTATTTTCCATGAAGAAACGATAACAAATTCATAACACATTAAAAAAAATCTCATTCACAAGAGCAGAACATTTATTTTTCTTTCGTCTGGTTGAGAGAAAAAGTCGTTTTTATTTTATTTTCTTCGATCTCTTTTTACAGAAATGGATTCCATCGAAAACACATCGTATTCACACAACTGATTTCATAAATGAACGTAGTCGAGTTGATATTTTTCTTGCGAACATCTGTTAGTCACAGCGCAACGCTTTGCATCACTACCTTGAGTTTTCACGAGAGGCTCATCTTGTTCAACCTTACACCTATAGTTCGCAGCATACAACACCACAACACTTTTTTGAATTAAAATATAACTGTACCACTTTATTTTAGTTTAGCACAATATGTATGTTGAAAAACGAAAGGATAATTATTCTCAATGATGTTTACTAGGTTTATGCAGATTTTAAAAAACAAAACATTAAACTATGAAAATACGATCATGTAAAAATCATTTAAACAAAGCTGCTTACAAATATTTAACTTTTAATTGGCGTTAAATTATACTAAATGATAGAGAAATGTGTTTATTGTAATATAATGAAAACAGTTTTAGCCTAAGTCATCCCACATTTCAATAACAAGACCAGTTTGTCTTATGCAGTGATCTTTAAATTATTTTTTAACACTTAAATTTGAATTTGATGGGTGGATATGAATATACTATAAACCACGTGAGTGAATTGATCTTTACAGTAATAAAAATCTGATTCAAATGTGTATAATAGTTTTCTTGTAATCGGGTACAGAGAAATCACCTTAGAAACCGGCCGTGCTCATCTCCCATGCTGATCCATCCCCTTAAGAGAAAGATATGTGTTCCTGCCAACCAATCATGTTGCGAGCAATGTTAATGCGGCTACTCATTTTCTTGCAGATTTGGCATGAAGACAACTTCTAAAGAGTATATATAGCTAGTTTGTCCGAATCTTGCGAACATTTTACTTCGTAGCTGGAGTAAGCCTCTATTACAAGTATATATAACTTAATCAGTCCTAAATGCTTGAATTTAATTTTAGTGAACAAATTCGTTTCAAACAATCCAAATTCATGTCTGTGCTGTTCTCGAGTTGTTACGTTAGGTTTACTTTACGTCAATATTGATCACACACTATATTTATTTACGTTACGTAAATAGGGTTTTTGGGGTCTTTATAGCCAGATAGGGTATTTAACATGGGAAAATGGTTAGTTGTTTTTGGCAGTGGGGGGTGGTCTTACCCCCTCCCCCTCCTCATGCTTGGCTATCTCTATACATGTTAGGGCTCATGCGTGGATTAATAATTATACTTAATCTGATTTTTAGCTCAGCTGGAGGTCCTTTAGGAGATTGAGTGCATGTTTGAATAAATTGATTCCTGGCATAAGGTTGAGTTACCCAATGCTCCTCGCGATGTTTTGGAATGGGGATTAATTCATGAGTTTTTAATATTGGTTCGGATCCTTTGAATATGGGGGGGTCACGTATGAGTTTCAATCTCTCTCCCCAGGCAGCATTTGAAAAAAATTTAACCTTCACTTTATGCCTGGAGCTAAGAGAAGTGTAGTGAGCCAATTATCTTTATATTTCAAATCAATCCCTATGGTATTTAGTTTTCAATTACTCTCTCCACGTGAATGCTAGTAAAAACGTTACTAAATACAACATCCTCTTAAATACTTTAAGGTCTCTAAGGTTTGTAATCTATTGTTAGGAAAATAATTGTATTATGAAATGTATATTTTAAGTCTCATGTAATGATCCTCGAACATATGTTTTTCAATCTCTACCTAAGTGTATATAAATGATGGTACACATTTACTAAAGTTTAATGTCATGAGACGACCAAAAAATATTAATTCCAATATGTCCTTTTGATATGACCTCTCGTAAAAAAACATTGGTTCGAATCCAACCGTGATATTAATTACTACATCAACGGCCAACGTCGTCCATGTTAATATATCTGATAATCATCAATAATCATCTTTGGCAAGACCAGATTTCATCCACCTATTTTAGGTGGATAAAATCTGTCTTGCCAAAAAATGCCCAATCATTTAATCACTCGTCTGCGGAATAATTACAACCAAGCTGAATTTGTCCACACATCTTTATTTAGGCGTTGTAAGTAACGTACAAAATGTCCCCATCGATATCATGTTCGCTTCGAAAGATATTTAGGGTCTAAGGTCACGAGAAATAGGTTTTTTCATGTATGTCTCGCTTCCTATTGGTCGGACGACAATTATGACTTTATATAAACTGTAAAATGTAAAATTACCTATGAAAAGGGTCTTATACATTTGTCCCGCGGGGACAACAGTTTTCACGTTATGCGGCCCACAAAACATCAAGTCAGCAGAATAACAGGAATGCATTCGTTTCCCCACCACCTTCGAGGTAGAATGCATGGCGCATTTTTATTTTACATGGTTTCCCTGGTAGGCCTAATCCATGTTTTGAAAAATATTCAATACTTACTTAGCAAGTATGGCTTTCTCGTTATTGTCTTTCAATATATGTCACTTCTTCCTCTTCATAGTCTTCAACCTGTGTCATTTCCTATTCTTCGTATTTTTCACTATTAGCTTCCTCTGATAAATTTAGTGTTAAAACTAACGATGGGGTTCATTACATCGTGTTATCTTTCTTATATATTTATATCAAGAGAAGTGTCAGAAGAATTGGAATCAGGAGGTATGAATGAACATGACAATGACCACAAACTATGGAGCATGGAAATCCAATTTTCCTGCAGCCACATTTATACCTGTAGCGTGTTAAACAGGAGGTTTATCACGTACACTCAAAATACCATACATATGATTAACACGATGAATACAAGAGGTAATATATTCTAATAATGTGTGGCAGATATTAACTCATGGTGAATTCAGGTTGCCGAGAAACGCCCAAACTTGAGGAAAATGCCCCAGCTGACTGTTACTGGCGGAACAACAGAATGACATCTCAACCACAGGCCCCACCTCGATGAAGTGGCAGAGCTATTTTTCTCTCTTCTCCACGCAGTCTTCTAGCGCTAGTTATCTTTCGGCGCAATTCTGCAAATTACCTCCCCTACTTTTGTCCGGGTGAAAACCCTTATATTCTCGCTTCACATTTTGTATTTTATTGTATCAATCCACGGAGGAACTTCTTGGACATCATACTAAATCTGCGGACTTAGCAACTGGTGATCAAGATGTGTGAGGCGCCGGTCTCACCTCTCCATCGCAGAAGTAGCAGCAGTCACCATGAGTATTTGTATTAGGAAACAATGTAGATTCGTAGTTATCTTTTACCTTCTCCATAAGACATAGTTTTTGTGTCAAAGCTTCTGACTTGTTTTTATATGCCCATAAGGTATAGTTTTGATTGTCAGGGTTCTTACCCATCTCTATGTCCATATGACTTAGTGTTATATCACTTACTAGAAAAACAGTCATGACTCCCTAAACTGTATGACCATACTAAGGATCACCTAATGGTGGAAATCTGGCTATCTAACGCTTTGTCAAATGACCTAATCAGGCCTGTGGCTGATACCAGTCCCTAATATTTCTCTCTATTGCACCTATTTTTGGTGTGCAACCTGTGGAAGCACTACTAGTTCGTAGTAGTGGCCCGCGGGGATAATTCTTTGTCTCCGGCCCCTTCAGGCACAGTTTGTTTTATTTAATACATTAATTGTTTTGCACTAGTTTTAGTGTGTCCTGTATAGAGTTGGGGAGGGGGACTAGTTAGGAAAAGCCGGTCATAGTATCTAAAACAGCCTAGATTCCCGATAGCTCACCATTTACTATTTGTAAACTGATAGTTCCTCTTCTAGGACATTAATCTTTGTGCTAAGTAACTCTCTATGGAGTTAGCTCATTTAACAACCATCGTTGTAACTCTTTAAAATTAGAACTTACTAGAATTTAATATTAACTATTATTTAACTATAATTGGATTAATTCTAGTAATTGCTAGGCTTGATAGTTAGGTTTTGGAACTTAACATTGAATTAATATTTGCTATCTATTTATTTTGCCGCCATGTTGAATGTGCCTTATTTCTAATTTGAAGAGTTACTAAACTCAACATTAGACTCAACTTTATTTGTTTTGATTCCTAGTGACCTAGTGGTTTACAATTCTTCTCTGTTGGGATGTATACTTTTATGGTAACTGATTTAACGTCTCTTATTTGATACAGGACTGTTTAATCTAAGATATAACTAAACAATATGTAATATTATTAACTTGTTTAAATTTAAACAAACTAATTCGTTAAACTTGTATATTTCTCCTGTGTTTCATCTTTCTCAAAACTTCATGTTATATTATTGTAATAGTAATCGTCACTGCTTCTACATGATAGGAGAAGCGAAGATTCAGACCCACAACCTTTCGTACAGTTACACAAAATTTAGTTGATAAGTACGTCCGGTGCAGGTGCTAGTGAAGTCATTATGGGCTTCATTAAATACCCATCCCCACTCTTTAGGGTTTAACTCATTGCCCAACCAAGTTTTTACCTGATAGTTCACAGGTTAAAGATCCTGCTCAGCAGCTCAGCTGTTGGTGGGAGGGATGATAATTTGGCAGGTGTTTCGAGTCTTGTCGATTTAGCGAAGCTCAGGTATCGATAGTTATCAATAGAAACTTCTGAGATTGGAGTTCCATACATTGCCAAAAGAAAACGTACCCTATATTCCACAATTATATTTGGTGCGCAAATTTCTTGCTTAAATACTTCTACTGAAGGCTGCAAATATTGACATTACTCAAGCAACTTCAGAACTTTTATTTTCCCTTTATTAAAGAGCGCAGATATCGTATCACATCCAATGATAGCATGCCAAACTAGAAGGTGCTCTTTACAGTGAGGAAAATTGTCGATGCCAATAGAAGAATATATCTTCCTCTCAAACCTTTTATTCGCCAATAAGGTGACCTGGTGGTCTAGGTTTAAGGTGTCAGACTTCTATGCTGGCGGCCGGGGTTCAATCCTCGGTCCCGGCACAGATTTATCTGATTTCCAAACTCTTCCTTCACCTCTGACAAGTTATCTTGTGAATGTGGGAAATTCCAGGCCTCCACCGTGGTTCGGATTCGACGTTAAACTGTAGCTCCTCCATTTCATCTCATAATCACCCTACCATTACACATTAGCGTAAGAGCGTATAACCCGAACGGGTAGTAAGACGCGGTGCTAATAATAATAATAATTATTCGCCCATCTTGAATAAAAAATTGGTTTATGCGAGGGGGCACGTGCTAATAGTAGAACTAAAAGATCTCTACATCTTCTCCAACAATAGATGTGGTATTTGTATACAGGGGCTAACAGATACACCATGTGAGTTTCCTAAGTTATGCATAACCCCAAGGGTCCGTGACCTACCTAGAGATGTGAGACGGAACATTTTCCATTTTGGAAAATTTTCATATAATTTTACTGGAATATTTTCCAAAACTGAAAAGTTTCAATTAATATTTTGTAAAATAATTTCAATTGATTAAATGTAACTATAATTTAATCGACATATATTTATTCCAAATGTCAATGTTTATACTTAAGATTAATCTATCCTAAGGGCGTTAACACCAGAAATATCATCAAACGAGCTTCAGTGGCCGCACGGTCTAACGGGCCACTCTCGCAATAGACTAGACTGCCAATGACAGGGAGATCGATTTTAGATACCAGTCAGTTGCACTGAGGGTGATTTTTCCTAAATAATTTTCCACTCTCATGGGTGCCATCCTTTTAAATTCAATCTTCCTCATCCCTAACATATTAGGGTAATTAGTACATAGGCATACAACACGAACGCGTAGTAAGAGGTGTTGATAAAAAAAAGTTGTAAAGAAACAAATGAATTCGAACCTTTGTAGACCCGTTATGTTCATAAATCATACTTAAATTATTTATCATAAATAATTTAACTAAAATAATTTAAAGGTTGCCCAGATTTTGTCTCCGACGTATTTTTCGTGCTTTCTAGCTGACACTACCCCTTTCCCAGCCCCGTGACTCCTTATGATAGCCCACTCGTCTTTTAGCACACTATATTTTGAAGTATAATAGGCTCTAGATGCCACCTCTACAATGTAATCACTCCACCATAATCCACCATTGCAGAAAATTTTCCTATTCAAAATTGTCCGTAATTTTTTTATCTTTAACTCTGTCTGGTCTAAAATGGAAGGCAGTAAAAAGATCCTGAAGATTCAATTTGAAAAGAAGATCTCTTATTACCAGGTGGGTAAAGAATACGTATTTAGTTAGGCCCTAGTAATTCATAACTCATATAGCTAAATTGTTAGTCAGAACATAAAACTGTCACAACTGTCATTGCGCAGCCAAACCTTCTAAAACGTCTTCTCGACCCCGCGCCTCTGTCCTTACTAGAGGCATTCACACTCATATCACACCAACTAACGTGGCACCGAAATTTTTACGGTAAGAAAACCTCCACAGAGGTTGTCTCCACCACCCATACCTCCAAGAAGTCCTCATCAAGGCCTTATTCCAAGTCATCCTAGAGGAAATCCTCTGGGCCCCTCATGGGGAGCACCCCAGTGTACCCCTCAGGGAAAACATCTGAGTCCTACTTGGAGACACTGAGGTCCCCCTCAGAGAACACCTCAGTGCCAAACTCGAGGAAGAAAATTACCTGCACTTTGTTGAAACTCCTATTCTCTCCTCTGAGACTGTAGAGGCCGAGGTGTGTGGTGGAAGAGGTGAGGTTGCAAAGGTGAGTTCCGCTGGTGCTATGTAAAATCCTAGCTAGAGATCACTGAAATTAAAATACATAAAAAGGTGTTGAAAGCCGTGTTCAATCCTTCGTGAAAGTACATGGTTTTCCATTATCTGCTGGACACGTGTAAAACTCTCCTAAAACGGGAGGTCTAGGGGAAACTCGTAGACAAAAAATGATCCTAATCCAGATTATATTTACATGGGATAATTTTATCAATTGTAAACTTCGTCTCTTCCATCGACGTTTTATTTGGGAGAATTTCGAATCATACCAGTTCCTAACTGTCAGAATTTGCCATGTCATTCGCAAAAGTAGAAGAGAGTCTTGGAGAAAATTTATTTCAACCCTTACAATTTCCACTCTCACAACTAAGGTTTGGAATAGTATTCGTAGATTACGTAGAAGTCATAATAATATAAATAACATACCTGCCCTCATATCTAATGGTTCCCTTGTTTCCTCCCTGTATAGGTTGTCAATTTGTTGGGCTCGATGTTTGTTGCAATCTCTAGCACTGCGAGCTAATCTAACGACCTTACAGTGCCTAAGTGGAATACTGAGCTCCATACTATTGACTTTGGTCAAAGTTGAAAGGAGCTCTTTAACTGCCCTTGAACTTACTTATGCCCTGTCCTAAGGGGACATCTCATCTCCCGACTCTGTGTACGTCCTTTGTGAAATGTTGCACCAGCTATCCCCTGCTGGACAGGTGCTCCTTTTGGACGACTACAATAGTGTTTGGCAATCGTGTCACTATGGAGGGAAGTGACTGCTATTCTTACACATAAAAGTAGCAAAGATAGATAAGAGCCAACTAGCTACAGATTCTAAGCTTTAAATAGTTGTGTATTTAAAATATTAATAAAAAATGAAGAAACGATTGATGTGCTATTTAAAATACCGCAATCGGCTATCTAATGTACAATGTAGTTTTCACCGTAACCGGATCCATGGTAGATAATCTGGTTCACCTTAAGATGGCAGTTCGTTACGTCTTCCTTCATAAACAGTAACATTTGTGTTTTTTCTTTGATTTTGAAAAGGCGTGTGACACCACCTGGTCGTATGGAATATTGAAAACACTTTATATTTGGGGGTTGCGTGTAAACCTCCCGGTCTTTATAGATAATTATTTTTATATCCTATAGACACTTCCAATTAAGGTTGAATAACACCTTATCCGATGATTTTATTCAAGAAAATGGGGTGCCTTATGGTGGTATTTTAAGATGTACGTTGTTCGATATTGTGATAAATAGCATTGTGAACAACGTGGGCTTACCTGTCCGTTCTTGCCTTTTTATGAGTTACAACGCAATTTATAGAAATACGAGTACATCGAGTTTCCATAGGGCTGAACGGCAGATACAACTCGCGGTCAACAATCTATGAACGTAAATATCGCGTAATATGTCTTGCTTCTCTGAGCCAAGACAATGATTGTCCACTTTCATGGATTACGCAGAATATATCCAGCCCCTAATATTTTAATGAACGTTTTTTACCAGTCTCAGACACCCCTTGAACTTTAATTTAATTTCAAATTAAAGTAGATCCAATATATCAAAGACTTGAACGCGAGGTGTGTAAAAGACCTCACTATACTTAAGTAGTTAGCAGTCGCTCTTGGGGTGGTGATAAGTAAACGTTGATGCACCTCTATAGGAGCTGGATAAAATCTAAATGAGACTCTGTAAACTTTGTATCTGACTCCACTAGACCTATGTTAGATAGTGTTCACCTTGCAGGCATACAACAAGATATTGGTGCTTTACGTACCTGTCCAATTTACATTTACATTACTAAAGTGGACGCACGGGTTAAAAAGTGCTGGCCTAACATATATGACGTAATGAACTATAAAAGTTAAAAGAGAACGCTGACCGTTCAAACAATAATTGAACTAGTTGGTCGTGCCATATCACACTACATCTTCGGGTCACTTGTACTTCGAGTGCATCCGTCAAACCCGGGGTCCCAAGACCAAACTCTGTAGGGGTCACGCGCAGTGGCAGTGGGCTCGCCCGAATTGCGCCAATTATCTTAGCTCAGACCCGAATTGCGCCAAGAGCTTAAAAGTGCCCCCCAGACCGGACCCAAATGCGCAATACCCCTTCCAGACAGACCAATTGCGCCAACTCTGAACATAAACAAATATTAATGCTATGTCTGGCAGTAAGAAGGACACAAGTCAAAAAATATAAATCAAACAATATTATGTCAAAGTGAAATTTTCGTTTTTAAAACATTGTCAATAATAGCTATATGTATGCTAAATAATAGTGTAACAAACATAATATAAACAAGTCATACAAAGGAGTTTTGGGAGGACACACACTTCACTAAGCTTAATCTGTCTATTTCTATATTCCTAAACTGTTTAAGTTTTTTTTCAATGAATGATTGTTTCAACTTAGACTTGTTATCTGTCTTTTGCACATTACCTTCTCTTACACTGTTGATTCGAATGTACGTGTCAGTTTGGACCGATTTTAAATTTTGTACGAAGACAAAAATGTTTGGGTGTGGAGAAGCACATGATGAATTAAATCTAGAATGGAAGCTCTCGCACGCATTTGTTGTCCTCCATAAGTCCGATGAGTCAGCTGCCCATATGCGCGGCGGGAATGTCGCTTGCTCCATCTCATCTATATATGTTTCAGTTAGGTAATCTGCGAAGCTCGTCAGTTTTGTATCAGCTGGTTGGATGCTGATCAGATCGCAGAAAGCGTCTTCTACTTCTTCGGGCCTCAATTAAGTGAGCCCAAAACAGTAGTGGAGCCATTTCCCTCCATCAGAGTTTTCGTCTTTGTACGTGGCAGCCAAACCGAGCTTTTGAATCTTTCTCCACCTAAAAGGAATCATAGTGGATGTTAATGATAAAAATATTAAAAGGAAGCAGGAAGGAAAATAGGAACGTAGCATTCTTTGAATCATAGTCTGATTTAATACAGATCATAAATATATTTTACAAAATAGCCTATCAGTGACCGTAGCTAAAAAAAATGTGGCCGTAATCATATGTACAAAAATGTGATGACACCCACACAGACAGGAAAACATTTCACTTTTTTTGGCTGGCATATGTTTAAAATGGCCAAGAATAACAAATAAAAAGTAGGCTTACGACAGAATCGCAGATACTTTATCATAGCGTATATTCACTTTTTAATTAATGGGTCAGCTGAGACAATATTATTCGACGATTTGATTATTACACTTATATGGATCTTTGTGTTAAAACCAAATAATAAATAATTTTATTTGGCTAATATTTTTAATTTGAGTGTTTTAAATTTGTTTACCATATGTTTGTTTTATTTTACTAAGCGCACAAGTTGCTATTGGTTTTTGAAAACTCGTCACCAAAAACTATCCCTTTTTTTATCACCACGTCTTACTGCCCGTTCGGGCTATAGCCTATGTACTAATTACTCTAATGGGTTAGGGATTGGGAAGGTTGAATTTGTAGGAAGTGCATCCGCATTTGCGTGGAGAGAAAGTGGGGAAACCATTTAGGATCAAACCACCTCAGTGCACCCGACTGGGTTCGAACCCCAACCTCCCCGGTCTCGAGGGCCAGTCTAGTGCGAGAGTTGCGCCGAAGACCGTCCAGCCACCCGAGGGGGTAAAAAACTATCCTTGAAATAGTTTGTTTTACCCAAAACTAATAGGCTCCTCACAATGTTATTATTCATTATAAATGCACGCCGATTTAAAAAAATCGTTAAAAAAAATTCAAAATATTTTGAGTTTTTGAAAACTAGTCATCTACTACCCTTAAAAGAACTTTGCTCCCTAAACCAAATAAACAGTATTAATTCTCATCTTAAATACACCCAAAATATAGCCTATGTTTAAATCAAAATTGTTAAAGATATTTTTGAGAAATTTTAAATTATTTTCAAATTAATCATTAGTAAACTGCCCATAGTTCAATTATTTTCTGAAGATCGATTATACAGTTCTATTCATCATTTAGAAAAAACTCTCCAGATATACACTTTGAATAAAAAAAATTCAAGCCGATGATTGGGAGGTTGGGGATCGAATCCTGGTCGAGTGAACTGAAGGTGGTTTTTCCTAAATGATTTTCCACTCTCACTACATGCAAATTAGGATTCACTTTCTCTACATTCTACCTATCTCATACCAAAGCCTATTAGCGTAATTAGTACATAAGGAGGCCTATAACTCGAACAGGTAGTAAAACGCAGTTCTAAAAAATCTTCAAGAGTGAAAAATATAATAATCAAGTCACAAACTACATAACATTATTTATGTAAAGTTGTAAAATA
Organism: Timema cristinae; assembly: GCA_039000515.1. Taxonomy (NCBI): domain Eukaryota; kingdom Metazoa; phylum Arthropoda; class Insecta; order Phasmatodea; family Timematidae; genus Timema; species Timema cristinae. The sequence goes on along the minus strand of JBCFYV010001108.1, from coordinate 112,722 downwards.
AAATGGTTTAGCTTACCATGCTTGCGCTAAATGAAATCGACAGCCTACTATCCTGGTTTGTGGAAATATTGACACGATGCACTCGTGAATCGCTTGCTTGAAATCAATCACAATGTATAAAGGCTGAAGGTGAAATTGTCTCTTCTCGCACTCCTCCTTTAGGATTCTCATAGCGTCAATGTAGCTCTGTTTTTTCTTGTTTTTAAGTAGGCAAAAGACTAGAGTTATGTATGACCCTTCGAAATACCCATGTACTGTAAAAAGCTGAAGAAAATGTTTCGGTGCGTATTCAAAGGTTCCATCCATTAACACAATTTCATTCTGGCACAAAAACTCAAGATTCGAGTCGCAAGAAAATGTCACGATCCCCTTCTCTTTTTCGTTTCTCAACAAAAAGTTTTCATCTTGTATAGTTTTTATTTCAATTGAATCTATGGCAAATTGAATTTCTTCGGAAAATTTAGGCAACTTTGGCAGTGTTTTTAGTTTAGTGTAGTTGATGTTATTCCTGATACATTTAATGTCCTTGCGGGTCAATGTTTTTTATTTGTGTCTGTACCTCTGTGTGGATTAACTTTGAAGGCCTTACTTCAATCTCCTCAGCATTCCTCTTAACTGCGTTGCTAATGGATCTTCTGTTCAACTCTTGATCTAGTAGTTGTTCGTGGTTGTGTTCGTTTTCAGTCCGCGAGAAAATGTTTCCACCATCAAGAGTAAATATTTTAGCCTTGCAGTCCTTTTTAGTGCATCTCCACCTCTCTTCCCTCGTCAACTTTAATTGATTCACCTGCTGATACGTATAATTATAATAGACAATCAGAACTTTCCCTTTTTCACTAAAAATCCTTTCCATATCAATAATTCTCGCTAATATTATCACAGTTCACACAAAACCCGAAAAAAAATTAAAAAAATACACCGGGACAGTCACTGTTGTCTAGACAATTAATAAGTATTGGACAGACGGATGTCAATACTACTGTTACAAGTCTTGTTGGGGGCACTTAGGACGTTTTTACATTCCTTTACTAAGGGGAGGAAAGACATGAAGTGGCGAGAGCTTGTTTGCGATGGTCTTTGTTTGTATCATCCCCCCCACCTCCCTCACAGACTACCTAAACTGACTTGGCGCAATTCGGGTCGGGATTAGTAAACAGTTTTTAATCCCTTAATAACTGGCGCAATTCGGGTCTGCCCGTGGCAGTCAATTCCATCGGTCTAAGTTTTCACGAGTTAAGCCAGTTATTCCAAGAGTGTGGGCGTTCGGTCTCTTTATCTTTTATCTAACATCAAATTTTATATTATTTTTTAGTAACTTTTATTGCACTAAAAATCGTAAACCTACATATTATTTGAAACCCATACAATTACCTTCCCAGCAACCTAACCCCTCCTGCAAGCTATCCTGACAAATCGAGCCCACGTGGTGTAGGTCACGACATTATAGAATATAATTGTACCTACCACTTAAGAATATCTTTGTCTATATAGTTATACTGAGTATCCTGCCACACGTGGGTGTGATATGAAATAGTCCGACTCTGGTTTAACTTGGTACGTACTATGCTACACTACAAACGTTGTGCCTTTGTTGTGGAGGAATTCTTTACTTCTCGTTTCTCAGCACTTTGTATTGGAGACCGAGTGTTATGTCCCGTGATTAGTGGTACCTGCGGAAGCGTTGTTTGTAGCCTGTCTTTCTTCCATTTTTATCATTATTATATTTTAGGTTGAGTTTGGAATATATATGATTAATGATTTTTGTCAGAAATAAGTTTTCAATTTTCAGAATATGATATCTAGATGGAGTAATCCACACTAAAATACATAAATAATAGCTTTGGCTATTTGATTCAAAAATAAGTTTATTAGTGATTTATTCATTAATTATAGACTTGCCACGTGGTTATAAAAATGATCATGATAACTTTGCCAAAGTTGCACTTTTGTAAAAATATATTATTTAACACACCCGCGCCTACTTGGATTATGTATTTATTTAATTTTTAATATATCTAACAGCAGGATTACATTGAATAATTTCGAAAATTAATGTTCATGTTCCTTTGTGAACGTGTTGCGCAACTTCTACTCGGTCATCTCAAAACCCGTCCTATCAGGCCGAAGACTTGTATCAGAGTACCAGAGGGTAGACAAACTCCCAGCACTTCAGTCCAATAGAACATTAGAACCAGTGGGGCTCGTGTATAGGCACTGCAGAACTGCAGCACCCCCTATTTACACTTGATATCGATAACATTTAATATAGTGAGTCCTTTTTTCTTTAATTCTTTCTTTATTTTTGTAGTACAATATATTCCTTAAGCTTAATGTCAGTACTTCAGTAGCCATTCCCCAGTTTATGGAAAATATACAAAAATCTTTGTATGGAACTGTGCGCTTCACAGTTCCAGTGACGTGGTGTTTGACTGTTGTAAGCATGCACACATATGAGGGGGTTGGGGAGGAAGGCGGGACTGTCAGGTAGAGATAGTACTGTTGCTCTTGCAGTGCCGGATCTGGTGTGATGCGGGAAGATTTTTTTTTTTTTACTCTCCGTGTGCTGTGCTTAAAAACCGTGTACCATATTCTTGAATGTGATAAAGTGTAGAAGAGCTTAGAATTATATTAATATTCTGCTTCCAGCTATTCTATTTGATTCACTTTTATAGTTTTTTTATTTAACAGAAAACTTTAACCATGGCCTTGCATCCCAAAGAAATAAGTTCTGTGACTGTAAGTGAACTTCAACAGCTTAGGTTTTCACAGCTATCTCTCCATGAGAAAAGTACAGTTAAGAAAAGAGGTCGTTCAACACCTGATATTCTAATATCTCACCAGGCAAAAGCAACAACAAGAAATATATTCGGGGTAAGTAAAAAGGTTTTTTTTGTTAAGATTTTATCAAGATCTTGAATAAATTTTCTTTTTATACATTTTTTTTCCTTTTACACAATTTTAAAACAAAGGCTAAAACTTTTCTGGAGCAGCACCCCCACTAAGCTTAGCTACAAGCCGCCACTGATTAGAACAAATCCCTAGGAGGTTCTGGAACCGGAAGCTTCCTTTAAAACACCCCAACGCGTCAACTATTACCCGACTGCGTCAACACACTGAAGTTAGTTACAATGGCTGATGCCTTCTAACTTCAGTGTGTCAACTTAACAACAAAAAACAACTAGTAACTTCTTAGCTAGAATCTGGTACTACTATAAATTAATAATATAGAATAAGACGTATTTTAGGCATGAAATAGTAGAATAGGATATTCAAATAAAAGAAAAATATGTGTAATATATACAATTAAGAGGAGAATATTGTCAATGCTTTCAAATATTTTTTAGGGTCAAATCAAGGTCATTAAAATATACATATTTTATATTTAGTTCAAATACATATTAATTTGGCTAACGGTTACGGTGCCTTTCATAATTATTTAATTCATTTTTGTGTTATTAATAGGTTATTTCTTTAAGTTTGGTCAAAGATTTTTTTATATGTGCCATTTTTGTGCTTTTATATTATGATAATGATTTTCCAGGTGAAAAATAGAAGTTACAAATAACCAAAAACAACCGGATATTATCAACAAATATTCACAATCAACATTCCGAAACCATAAAAATTAATCGGTTTGTGAGTAAAATATTATTACATATTTAGAAGCTAAATGTGTATTAAAACTTTGTAATAACTCTTTATTTCATATTATAATAATCAGTTCAAAGTGTTTTTCTCTAAGCCACTACCAATCAGTACAAAGTGTTTCTCTTTCAGCTTACACCAATCAGTTTAAAGTGTTTTTATTTCAACTTATACCAATCAGTACAAAGTGTTTTTCTTTCGGCTTACACCAATCAGTTCAAAGTGTTAACTTTCAGCTTACACCAATCAGATCAAAGTGATTTTCTTTCAGCTAATACCAATCAGTTCAAAGCGTTTTTCTTTCAGATTACATCAATCAGTTGAAAGTGTTTTTTTTTTTCAGTTTATACCAATCAGTATAAAGTGTTTTTCTTTCAGCTTACACCAATCAGATCAAAGTGTTTTTTTTTTCAGTTCATACTAATCAGTTCAAAGTGTTTTTCTTTCAGCTTATACCAATTGTAACACCCTCTCTGAGTCCTTTTATTTATGACCATTAAATAATATAAAAGGGAGTGGGTGAAATCTAAGAAACAAATGACAAGGGAAATTATTAGCAATATTTAAAAGCAACAATATGAACGGTATTCAAAACAATAACAATAGAGTAGAAAACTTTACATGGTCTCATTATATCAAAATGAGTTACGTTGAAAATCAAACTAAGACAATAACTTTATATCTTTAAAGTTGTGCAGATATTTACAAGAAAGTTATAAATTTGTAATCTATTCAATATTCTGATGGTTCAGTCTTTAGGAGACAGAACAACATTACAGGTTGAATTTAATACAATAGATTAATAATAATATCACCCGTCAGGATGATACACAACTTCTATATAAGGGCCTAATGGACACCTTGAAACTGTTACAAAAAGTGTCTTATATACAAAGAACAAAGGCCTCAAATTACGTTAACGTTACCAGTAAATCTTATATAAGAGAATTTACCTAACGCGAGAGTTTGGCTAACAGACTTTAGTCAAACTCCCCCGGGACTATTTGATCCAGACTCAGAATTAGGAAATTAAACAGTTTTTTCCTTTAATAAACAATAATGTAATTGTCCTATTTAGAACAAACTTAGAAAAAAGTTATTAAATATACTAAATCTAATTAAATTAATAATTAATACAAAAATAATAATGAAGGCTACTTTACTTTACGATTTTTCAATATGCAAATAAAATTAAGAAATGTCACCTCGATGTTTACACAATATAAATACTATTAGCCACAATTTCAAACACTTTACATTTAAATCGTTCAATTTCAAAACAATTAATAGTTGTGCTACCTAAATGATTGAACTCTCCAAAAGACTCTAGCGCCCAAGTGGCGACATACTAAATATAGAGTTCATTTTATATTGAATGATCAGGTAAATAAATAGTTAGTTTTATAAAAAATAATATTAATTTTTATACTACAAAAAATCTGACTAAAAGTTGAAAATAAATCAGAGTCCAATAAACGAATCGCCATAGTTACGATTCTGATACAATACAAATGTTTATCCTGCCATTGTCCAGGTCCAAGACAATGATCCGTCGTCGGTCGTAGTTATCAAGATAGTCATTTTGGCATCCATGCACAGCCTATTATATAGTGGGGTTTCGTCGCAATAGAGAGAAGGTGGGAGAACTGAACACACGCTTGGTGACGTCAATGGTGGCTTCAAAAAGTCACGTACACATCTTGTTGATATGGCTGCATCAGATTTTCAGCCTATTTCTTCAATCACCTGATGTTTTGAAAGTAGTCGATCTTTCTACCATCAGAGGGCAGGTGAATAGTTATTCTCTAGTCGTCATCAATGTTGGATGGCCCATTACACGTTAGCAGCATCGAAGTGTGAGGACTACGTCTTGTAGAACATCGGAGTTCGCCCGACCCACTCGTCAATTTAGGATGCTAGGTGAAGGCCAGCCTTGGTGATTACTAGTGTTAGAAGATTCAATTGGTAAGTACATGAACAATTTAATTATAGTTCGGTGCCATTCAAAAGGCATTTCTTTTGGTTAAACACGTCACCATGTAGATACCCCAAAAGATCCAACGTCTTACTTTTTTGTGGTGAGACTGCGACGGAGCTCAAATCCCTTGTTGTTGGAGTTAGCCTCCTCAAAGATTCCAGGACTCTCTGCTAACCACAGACCGCAAGTCAAATGCGTTCTTTTGGCTTCACTGTTGTAATTGAGCAGCGTCTCAATGTACGTTCTATAGGCATACGTGTTGCTGGGTGGTTATACTAGTTTTTGGTCTAAAAACACGTCCCTCTGCGTGAATAGCGAATGCAACCAGTTGTTTACGGGAGCGATCTGATCCACTTCGGTGAAAGCGCCACCGTCGGGTTTTATAATGGCCACCCTCAGATAGAGCATAGTCTGGGAAAGATCAATTTAGAACTCGCTTTGTCCAGTAACGATAAATTCGATGGGTGAATCATCGGTGAGGGAAGAGACTGGTTTGTACTGGAGCCATTGCCCAATTTCAAGACTGGTTTGAGTGAGTGGCACAAAAAAGAGATCGAGTTCACTGCTGGCACACTCGCAGGACTGGGGTGTAGTAATGACATTTTAACTGATAATATCTTTAGCTTTTATCTTGATCATTTTACGTCAGGTGACGACCTTAGAATTACGTCGTAGCTTCTTACGACGCCCTTTATAGCCTGAGCCGGTCATCAGAGTGTTGATCTTCTGTTCAGCCTTGCGTTTCAGGTTTGTTCCAGCCTCACCGACACGTTGCCGTAGGGCCTCTTTGAAAGGACGCCGTTGGTTGGCAACGTCGGAG
>JBCFYV010001108.1:0-106179 GCA_039000515.1 Timema cristinae | reverse complement strand
TTCCCCCCATTAAGGCACTTTCTAATTTCCTCAAACAGACTTTCTACATCCATGGGGGCCAACTTATGTTAAGTGTCAAATTTAGGTAATTTTAGTTTTTGCCTTTTTTCCCCCCCCTTAACGGTCAACAAAGTTTTGGAACATGTCTGTAAAGTGGTCAGGGTTTTAGGCTCTTATCTCTCGACCATTTAATTTACATATATTAGTCTGCTATTGTTTATTTGTTAACTTAATACCATTCTTAAACCACTAAATTCGCTATGGTTGTAATAGGCTTGCAAGTGCCCAATATTTATAATATTTAATAACATTTTACATATCATTCTGAGAGTACTACACTTATAATACATTATTGTTTTACAATCGTCTATGCCTAAAAACATCTCTATATTACTATCAATGTCTAATTATAAGGAAGTGTGTGGTGTAATGTTAATCGGTCTTAACTTTTAAATCTAGTATTTTTAATTATTGTAAAGTCTTTGTTGAATCTTAGCTTCATTTAAATTATTACTTTTATTTTTCACTTTTAAGCATCGGGTATTTATTTTATCTGTACCCAAAGCTGTGAGATTCAACTGGGGCTTCACGAACAGCTAGCCACTAGCAGCTGGGGCGCGAACAGCTAGCCAATCAGTACATCGATTTAGCGTCGTTTTTTGATATTTTTCGTCGACGCAAGACACTTCCCTGTTCACGCATGATTTGGGGGACGTGTTACACGTCTAATCAAATGTAAACCCTTTAAGGGCTGAAGGTTTTCAGGAGAGATCTCCCCGGGGGGGCAACAATCACAAAGGCCTGGGGCCTGATTGTCTAATCGGAAGTAGGAGTCAGTTAATAAGGTTGTTTCTTGACTTTTTATTGTGTGACGATTGGGTCATTTTTCGGAATATTCGATAGGTTTTTTTGTTTCGACCCGGTCATCTTTATTGCTGGAAAAAGCAAAAAAAGGAAGGGTCTCAAAGTCAATTTCCCCCCACAAACAATTTATCCATGTTTTAAAGCAATTTTTTTTCCTTTAAAAATGTATCTTAATTTTTAAAATTTGAAATAAAATTTATAATCTTTTTCGGAAATGTCATTATTTTATCGGTTTGTCCCCACCCCGCCTTTAAATTGGGGACGCGGCAGTTGGCCTAAAAGGCATTTGGCCTAAAGGTTTTTGGCCTAAAGGCTTTTGGGCCTAAAAATGAAACCAAAAGTCTTTTGGCCCAAAAAGGGGCTTTTGGGCCAAAAAGGAAATTTGGCCTAAAAGGCTTTACCTAAAGGCATTGGCCCCTAAAGGCATTTACCAAAAAGGGCTTTTGGCCTAAAAGGCAGTGGCCCTAAAGTCTTTGGGGCCTAAAATGAAATTTAAAACCTTGGGTTATTTCGGGAGTAAAAGGTACTTTTTTGTTTCATCTGAATATAGATAGCACAACTGATGAAAGGGTAGTTACAATATTTCTAAAAAACATTGACAATATCCTACAACAACTAGATCATAGTTCACAAAACCTAATCCCCTTTTTTTATATATAGATTTCCGATATTATTCCTTGTTAATATATCTCAACGGTCATAAATTTAAACGAAAAATAATAAGAAAACCCCTTTCTCAGCATCGTTTCGCTCGGTAAAATTTTTGGGGCCATTCAAATTTGGGGACTTTGACAACTTTCCCAAAAGGCAAAATGAAAGGGGAAACCAATTTTAAACCCACCCACTTTAAATTTTTAAAAGTGACCCCGTTTTTTTTTTTACGCTACTGAGAATAATAAAACATTTTTTTTTTATCTATTGTTTTAAATAATTAATATATAAATAATATGACCATTAAATAAATTTTGAATTTAAATTTACAATGGTCATTAATTTTATATATATTATAAAACTTAAATTAGGTTTTGCTAGATCCTTAACTTATTTTTATTATTTTTTATTGTTAGAATTATTTTAACTATTATTATATAAAATTATCAGTTTTTTTTTTTTTAAAACAGGTAATATTTTTTTTAGGTGATATTATTAACAACATGGGCTTGTTAACCAATGGGGCCTTTTTTTAAAAAAAATAATACTAATTTCCCCCTAGTAATTTGCAAAGCTTTTGGGGAAATTTTTCAAATTGTAAATACATACTTACTAGTTGACTTAATAATAAAAATGAGAGACTCCTTTTAACACACTGGCTAAAAAAGTATTCATTATTAACTCTCTCTCCTCCTCTCTCTCCCCTTCTATATTTTAAAAATATATATATATATATAATCTAAACCTTTTTTTAAAGGGTTTGAACTAAAAGTTTGGTCCCCTTTAATTAAATAAAAGCTAATGGTATACTTTTGATTTTTTCATTTGACGAAAAAAGGGGCATTTATAAGTTTCAAAAAAAACCATTTTAACTATCTATTTTTTAAATTAATTTTTTAATGAAAAAATGACCTCTAAAAAGCGTTTACTTAAACCATGGCGCACTCATTGGGGGGAAAACGGGCCCCTTCCCCCAAAACCCCCAAAATAATTTCAATAAAAACAAAAATTTTTTAAATTTATAACTAAAACATTAGACACGAAGATGATCGTATACATGGGCTCCTTTTTAAGACTTGGTTTAAGACATATTCAAAACACACAATTTTAAAAAGTGCCACTTAATTCTCTTTGAAAAAAGCCAACCAAGTAGTTCCTACATTGTATAAAAAAAAATTATATAAAAAAATACCACCATTCTGATAATTAAGTTTTTTTTAGTTTTTAAGTTTCTTAACACAAATATGGGTTATTACACCGGGGCCTCGCTTATAAAGGACTTCAAATCACTCGCACCCACCCAATTTCGGTAAAAAAAATACTAAAGTACCTCGAATTGACAAAGCTCCAGAGGTGTTATTCAAAAATTAAAATATATTTACTTAGACCGAAGGGGGCCTTTGTACCAGAAAAAATGAAAACCCGAACTCTCATAAAAATATTTACACTATATTAGATCATTTAATAAATACATTTAAATCTCACAAGTCTTTTAAATTTAATAATTTTAATGAATATAAAAGAAGAACTACACTACATCCAGATCCAGTCACTCAAAACAAGTTATATTTTAAAATGCGATGCTTATGAGACAGTAGTTTATAGCGTTAAACAACGTAACCAGTTTTTTATTTGTGTACAGAGATGAATTTTTTTTCACGTAATATAGAATTATTTTTTAACAACACTAAACCGTATAAACGTTTTATTTTAATAACATCCGACATTTATCTCAGTTGGTAGGGTGTTTGATACTGAGCTAAAAGGGCCCCGGGGTTCATTCCCCCGGGAAGTCCGAAAAACGTATCTTTGGGTTTCTGTGCTTTTTTCCCCTTTCACATTTAATAACTTCAGGGGCCCCGGATGTTGTATTTGTTCTAGATTTTTAATTAGTTTCAGACTCGAGGGAAAAAATCTAATTCTACGTGTGTCCCCGTCACTGTTTTATATCGAGTTCACTTATTGACGTGAACTGGGGGAAAAGGAAAGGGGTTTATAGGGTGGGGTATTACAAAAAATTTTTTCCCCCCCTCGAAATTTGGCCTCCCCTCCATTTTTGTTAAACTTCCCCTGATATACTTAATTTGAAGCTGAAAGATGGTTTTTCATCAAAATTTAAAAATTATATAACAATCTATTATTATTTTTTAAAAAGCTTAAGGGACACCCCAAATAGCTTTAGTGTCATTCCCTTTTCAAATATTTTCCACTGGGTTGGGTCAAGCACCTAAAAACCCTTAAAAATATGTTTTTACAAAATACCTCGCCCAACACTAATAAAGCTTCGCCATACCTTGATATCTCAAATAGTTTTTTTTCATTGTGATTCACCCTTTTATTTTTACACATACATCAATTTACCCTAATGAACCAGGAATGAGGGGAAAGTTAATTTTGATTGAAAGTCCTACATTTCGTATATTAGAGTGGGGGGACCCTTTTAGGGAAAATACCCTTTTTACACCCGGGTGGGGTTTGGGAAATTCAAATCTTAGGCAACTTTATTTCCAAGAGGGGGGGGGGGGGGGATATAGGTGGAGGACACACTATTATCTCCAACTTTGAGGGGGGGATAATATTATTACCAAAAAAAAACACAAATGTCGCTGAAACTAATATTACCCTTTAAATATATAGTTTTCACACTAGTTGAACATTTAAAAATTTTAAGTTTTTTTACTATACTACAAATTTGGTTTTAAAAATTAGGCCTACTTAAAAGAGGGGTTATTAAATTTTAAAAATTAAAAAAGTTAACAAAAAATTTTAAAGGGAACATTTACATCCCCAAAATTTTCCTTTAAAATGTTTTTTTATTAACTTGCGTACTATTTTACATTTTTTTCATGTTCCTCTTTAAACTTTTTCTTTAAAAAAACATATTAAATGTTTTTGTAAAATACCCCCACGTGATTTTTTTAAAATTTAGAAAAAATGTTTCCTAAGTATTTTTTAAGATGGCCCCGGATAACAAAAAACCCTTTTTTCCCCCCTTGCATGGGGGAGATTTTTCTTACAGACTACTGCCCACATTAATAAACCCAAAATCGATTTTTTTAAAATAAGGTTATAAAAAATGCAAAATGTGAAATCTTGCGGGTTAAAGTAAATTTAATTTAAAAAAAATAAATTAAATTCATCATAAAAGGGGGACTTTTCCATAAAGTAAAACTTTTTGGGGGGACGGGGTTTACCCCCCATAAAAACCACTTACATTTTTTTTTCGTAAAATTAATAAAATTTTCCCCTAGATTCCCCGGGGGATATAGTTTCCCCTTGGATAACATTTTCGAAAACTTTTACAAAATAAGGGCTTTTTTAAATTTTTTTGCTTTTTTTAAGGGGAAATTAAAAGCTGTTAGGGCTGAAGGGTCTCGTTCATTTCCCCTTAGGGGAAAAAATTTTTCTGAGAAAAAAAAAATACGAATCATGACCCCCATTTTCCACCCTTTTTCAGAAGGGAATACACCCTTCATTTTGACTTTCAGAATCTTTAGGGAAGTCATGGTTTTTTAAACACCATAATCCCCTTAGTTTTTACTTTTTTTTGCTTTAGGGCCCCAACATACAACCCCTTCCCGGCATTTTCTTAGTATCGGGTTTTGACACTTTTTAACCCTTCACGCATAAATAATAAGAAAGCTTACAATAAAAAAATACAAAAAAAATTTACTATTCACATTGACTTTGGGGGAAACCCCTACTTGACATAAATAAGAAGTTAAATAACCCAGCGCCCCCCGCCCCGGTTTTGGGGGAGATAGCTAAAGCGCTTTGTCGGGTTTAGATCTACTGCTTTAGGTGGGGGGGATCGAGGTTTTTAATTTCGGGGGGGTTTTAACTGGGGGGGGGGGGGGTTTTCCTTTAAAAGGTTTTTTTCTTCCCCCCCAAAGCAAATGCCCGGGGGTTTAATTCCAAATAATTCAACCTTCCCCAAAATTTCCCAATCCATTAGCGGGAATTTGTATTTTGGGCGTATAACCCAACGGGGTTTTTAAGGGCGTTTTGGTGCCCCGAAAAAATAAATTTTAAAAAAAATGCCCCGCACTACACAGTCCCCATTTTTCTGAAAAAAAGCCAAAATTGGCTAAGGGCACCCATCAACGTTACAGCAGCGCCCCGTGTGTTAGGGTAGAGCTTTTAGTGCTTTGGGCCCGGTTTTAAAGTGAACCCAGCCTTCCCCAAAAACTCTAGTACCCCTTTTATAAGGGAAGGAAAACCCCCTCACGGATGACCAAATAAAACCCTTTAAAAATTTGAAAAAATTTTTCAAATGAAAATGAGTTAATTTTCCCGGAAAGGGAAAGGGGACTTTTTGGGCAACATTTTCAAAAAACCTAAATATATTTTAATTAAATTTCTCTGGGATTGTAAAGGGAAATTTTAAATTTTTTAAAATTTTTTTAGGAAACAATACAAAAAGACATTTACAAAATAATTTTAAAATTATTAAATTTTTTTTTAATATTGCCCTTCTTTAGAAAAAAGTTTGGGGATGGGAATTAAAAATAAAAAAAAAAAAACTTTTTTTAGATTAGGAAAAAAAAAAAAATTTTTTCCCGATAAATAAAGATAAATCAAATCCCCCAATTAAACCCAAAAAAACATTTAAGACTATAAATTTCTCAAAAATGGGTTGGGGGAAAAGGGGGGGTTCAAAATCTACCAAAAAATTTAAAAGAAAAATATACCATATCAGTGCATTGTCGTTAAAAAATTTAATTTTTGGGAAAGCCCCCTAAATGCACCACTCCAAATAAACTAATAAAGTCGGGAAAAATTTTAAAATGTTAAAATCCATGGGGAAAAAAAAGGGAGGGGGAGGGGAAATTATTAAAAAAAACCCTTTTTTCTATAGTTGAAAATTTGAAAAAATTTGGGTGGCAAAAGGGAGAAGAACAACTATAGTTTAAAAAAGTAAAAATTTTTAAAACTATGTTTTTTTAAATGGGGTTAGGAAATTATGAAATTTGGGGGGGAGAAAGGGGAAAAATTTTCAAAACCAATTTTGAAAAAAATTACCCAAAAAAGAACAATTTATTTGATTAAAGCTAGGGCCTTTGTACTAGAAATGATTTCCTTTCAAATTAATTTTATGTTTTAGTTAGTAAAATATCTGCGTAAGCGAGCAAATATTGATACAAAGACTGCATATATATATAAAATAGATTATATATATATATTATAAAATAGATTTTACTTCTTATAGGTATAGTTAATTTGTGGCTTCATCGACAACAAAGTTTTCGCCTGATACGTGTTTTGAAATTGTATTTTTGGTAGTTTAATCAGGGTTTCTCAAACTGCGAGGCGCGAAGGGTTTCAGATGAGGTGTGAACCAATTTCTCACTTCTTTCGACTTGCCTAAATTATGATTGACTAAAAAAATTTAAAATCGTTTGGCCTATGAAGCAATAAAATTAATTAATATCTTTCAAAACCTTACTATTTTTATAAACTTCTACAAAGCTCTTATCAGAAAATAAATAAATCAATTTTAAAAAGATAAATGTCTCATTTTTGTATTTTAACGTAAACAAGTATTTTATTCTAAGAATAAGAGTCTTAACAATTAATTTTATGTTCATATAAGGCTCAGAGTATAGATTTTTAGAAAACCTGGTTCAGATGATTTTGCTAAAAAAAGATAATTTACCCAACTAATGTGAGCGAAGCCGTGGGCAAACTCGAGTAAGTTAATATGATTATAAAAAAATGAATGATTGATTAAAATTTATTAGCAAAATTAATAAACAAATATACTTAGAAAGACTGATAAAATATCTTTGGCACTTAAAAAAATTCAAAATTCAAAATAAAACAAAATTATTAAAATGGTGTAACCACATGTAGTGCTAATTAATAAAAAACGGTACGGGTACAAAAAATTTTTATTTCTGGTACAAAACGGTACAAAAATTATTTTTATAGCAACACGTTTACTACTACAGGTTAATGGACGTGCTGCTATACCTTGGGAAGTAGTAAATTGAGAAAAGACTTATATATTTTGAAACGGTAGTATATACTATTAACTAAACACTACCCCACCTCGCCATCATTAGCATCACTACAAATCTTAACGAATGTTTCCGGAGAAAGCAAACATATTTTAATAAATGGTCTAAAAATTAACTTTACAAAAAGTCGTTTGCCTAAAAGGCATTTGGCCTAAAAGGCTTTTTGCCTAAAGTCATTTTGCCTAAAAGGCATTTGGCCTAAAGGCATTTGCCTAAAGGCATTTGGGCCCAAAAGGCATTTGGCCTAAAAAGGGGTTTGCCTACACTTTAGGCCAAATGCCTTTTAGGGCCCAAAAGACGGGTACCCATTAATTTCACCCGAGATGCTCTAAGTCCACCGGGGTGCCCTGGACAACAATATCCAAACAAGAAAATGGACCGGTGATGGTACTGGTCTCACTGAGATAAACTAATAAATATTGAAATATTTTTTTTAATCAAGAGAGGGGGGGAACCAAATCTTAAGGTTTAAAAAAGGGTATGTATTACAGTATCATTGTAAACAACTTTAAAATTCATTCTCATTAATTTTTTGTTTTCTCAAAGCCCCGGGTTATTTTCCCAAAGATATTGCAGGACAAATTTTAAGCAACTTATACTAATCATGGGATTTATTTGTAATTTTCAAGGCCATATAAGGGGGGGGGGATTTTAAAGGGACCCCGTTCCCAAAAATTTTTTAAGGAAAAAAAATTTTATAATTTTTTTAAATTGTTCAAACAAAAATCTTAATAGATCCCGGGTAAAAATTTTAGGAGGTTTTTGTTCCGAAAAAAGGCACTTAAAAGGGGGTTTCCCCAAGGGGTTTTAAATTTTTTTAAAATTTTTATTAGCCTTCCAAATTTTGGGATTTATTTTCCCCAAAAAACACATATGTTTTCTAGAATTTTATCATTTAAATTTATTTCACCCCCCAAATTTGGGGGATGTCCCCACCAAAACCCCAACCCCCCCAAAAAATTTAAAGGGCTACTACGCCTTGGGAAATCTTTCTTTAATTGTTTTTAAAAAATTACAAAAAATTTTTAATTTTGGTGCAATTTGATTTGGTTTATGTTTTCAATGTTTTACGGGACTTTTTTTAATTCCCTTTTAATGGGGAACAAAATTTAACCCCCGCCTCGGGGGCGAAATTTGGGCTAACGCGTTTGTCTTTTTGACCTCGATGTTAGGACGGGGAATCGAGTTGGGGAAAAAATTTGGGGGGGTTTTTTCCCAAAATGGTTTCCATTCACTCCACCAAATGGGGGTTTCATTTTCCCAAATTAAACCTTCCCTTTTTCCAACCCTTTAAAGGCTTTAATTTGGGTATTTAAGGCTTTTAACCCAAAAGGGGTAGTAAGAACGCGGTCAAATATAAAAAATACAATATCCAAAAATTAAACCCCATTTTTTAACATTTTGTAAAAGTGTTACTTTAAAAAACTTGTAAAACACACAAAAAAATTTTTAAGTATAGGTATATTCCAGTTAAATAAAACAATATATTAACAAAAGGGGTTTTCCCTGGGGTTTTTAATTGATATAACAAAATGTGAGGCAGGGAATAGTTTTGCCGTTCTTTCCCCCTCGCTCCAGTTAAAACCCTTTGATCGGGAAAAAGTGTGGACAGCTTGCTGCAAACGGGGGCCATCTACTAAAAGATCAATTCCACCCAAATGTTAAAACGATCTGGGTTTGTTTCGGCATAACATCCATTAATAGCACCAATTGAAAAAAATTAGCCCCACAATATATGGCAGCACTCATCCCAAATTTTCCAAGCTTCACCCCTTTTGGGTTCCTTTTCCTTTCCTCCCCCAACCTCACCTCACCTCACCGTACTGGGGACAATTTTTTACGGATTTTAAACCCAATTTAGTGCTCAGTAAACGGGCTCGCTTGTAAACAGCTACCCTCTTACAGTCTCGAATAAAGTTTTTTTGGAACATCACATTTCAACAAAAATTCCCTAATACCCATACATCCCATACCAATAATAAATATCCCAAAACACATAGTGGGGAAGAATTGAAGCATATTTTTTTCTTTTTAATAAATTTTCTAATCGTTAAGAGCCCAAAGGGGAAATTTTAAAATACCCATACAACTGTTTTAAAGCGTTTTTTCAATAATTTCTTTAAATAAACAAACCGTTTTTTTCACCCAATGAGACTGGGGGGAAACTCTCGGCCAATCATTTAAAACTTAGGGTCAGGGGGTTTTGTGTTCTTAAAACCCCTAGGTGAATGTGGGGAATCCCGGGCCTCCACCGTTTTTTTCGAATTCCACGTTAAATTTGGGTCCTCCATTCATCTCACAATCCCCCAACCAATAACATTAGCGTAAGTCTAAAACCCGAACGGGAAGAAAACCCGGGGTCTTAAAATTAAAAATTAAACTGGGCCCAAAACATAAAATTGGGGCTTAATTTTTCTTTACAAAAAGCCCCGTAAAAATCCCCAATTTTAAAAATTTTAAAAAATTTTTAATTTCCCCATTTGAAAATTGGGGTATAACGAGGAAAAATTTTGAAAAGTGGCTTAGTTCACAAAATTTATTTTTTAAACCCACAGAGAAAAATTTACAACCAAATTTTTGAATTTTTTTCCCACCAAAAATTGATTTCCCACTTCATTTGGGGTGAAGGATTGTTTTCCTTCAAACGGGGAAAAAAACACCCCGGGGACCCAGGGAACGAAATTTCAAAAAAATTTTTTTATTAAAGTACTTTAAAAAAAAATTTTAAAGTTTAGCACTCTAAACATTTACCCTTTGTTTTTTACACGATTTTTGCCCCCCGCTTGATCGGGGCAATAAACAGCAATGAGCCCCGGGCCTCCGGTTTGTTTTTTGGCGGGTTTTTCGTCAAAAGGGCCCCTATTCCATTTAATTTAATGACATCTCCCGCAGCCATTAGGGGGGAAAAAAAATAATAAATTTTTCAAGTAAATTATTAAAATTTTACAAATTTATAACCTGTTTTTTTTCCTTTAAAGGATTTATTACTTTTAAAAATGCCTATTTTTACACTACTTTTTTTGAAAATTTACATGTGGGTTTTTAATAACAAAATATTAAAAAATTTCAAATCTTTTTTAGCATCATCTTTAAAAAAATTTATAATTTTCTAAAAAAGAGTTAAAAGGTTCATATTCTTCACGGGGGCTTTAAAAAATAAAATTTTCATGAGTTTAAATTTAAATTTTATCGGGTTGTTTTTAAAAAAGGTTTGTAATATTTTGGGTAAGGGGGTTCCCTTTAATTAAAAACAATGCTCCTTAAAATTGTCCGTTTAGAACTGCCATTTTTTACTCCTATTGTATTTTAATTTATTCTTACTTTTTTTCATTGTTTGCAAAAAAAGGGGCCCATAACAAAAATTTAAAATTTGTTCTAATTTTTTTGGATTTTTTAAACAATTTTTCCTAATTCTCCTAACTTTTTAAAATGTGTTTCAAGAAAACCAAGTTTTTCGGCCCAAAAATAAAAAAAAAATTTGTTTTAAAAAAGTACAGGAAAAAATTTAGTTTAGGTTATTTGCGAGTTTTAAAAGATACAACAAATTTAACGACGATTTTTGTCGGTGACCCCTTTAATAAATATTTTAAACCTTTAAACCTTGTCAAAAAAAGCAAACCAAGTAAATACTTTAAAACTCTTTTTATTAAAAAGCCGATATAGTTTTCTTATAATTTGCACATCTTTTTATAGTTCATTATGAAATAAATTTGGGGCCTAACCTTAAGTTTGAAACTTGAAAATTTTACAATTTTATTAATTTTTTATATTATAAAAAAGGTTGGGTTTCATCACTTTTGGGGGTTTCAAAAGAAAAAAACCCACTATGATTTGTTCTTTAACTTTTCCCGGGTTTTGGGGTTCCCCCACTTAAGTTTTTTTCAAATTGGGATTTTTTAAAAACACTTTAAATTTTAAATTTTAAAAGACTTGATTTTTTAATCTCTAAAAAAACCGCTCCGAAGCTTAAAAATTTGAAAGGGTTTTTATAAGTGAAAAGGGGGTGACAATTTTGTTCAAAGAATGTGGTCGACCCAAACATACAGTTTGATGTGTTTTCGCAATCCGGGAAAATGGGAAACGTAAAACCGGGCAGTAATTGGGGAAAATACAACCGGGAGGAAACATCTTTAAATCTTGTGGACAAACTTAAAAATTATTTTTAAAAAAATTTTTAAAAACGAGTCAAACCCAAAAAGGACGAAAAAAAACAAACTTATGTAAAACTTTGGGTTTCCTTTTAAAACCTTGATCACCCTCACAATTTTCTTCGGGCATGAAAAAAATTGAAACAGACAAAAAAAAATTAAAACCCCAACAAAAATTTCCCCGTTATAATTAATTTTAACCTAAAATAAATGTTTAATTTTAAAGTAATCCCCTAAAAAACTTAAAATTTTTCAATTGTAAAAACCACCTCTTTTGAGTTTTAAATCAAGACTTTAAAAAATTTATAGTCAAAAAGGGCCTTCTTTTTTCATTTCAAAATGACCAAAATATACATAAAAAAATAAAACACGAAAAAAGCTTATTTGAGAAACCCCAAACAAAAAACCCAAAAAACTTTAAAAAATATTAAAAGGGATGGGGTTTTGGGAAAAAGATAGAACATCAGGCAAAATTTTTAAAAAAAATCCGGAATTTTTTTCAGAAAAAGGGCGGAAGGAATTATTTTATGGGGTTTTGCCAAAATTTATTATAAATAGTACAAATGTTTATAAAAAAAACTGAAAATAACAAACTTTTTGGGCAACAAATCTTAACATTTGTTTAAAAAATGTGGCCTCTACAAAAATTTTTTTTTTAAAAAACCCTATTACAACTATTTCTAAAATTTTGTAATACTGGCTTTAAACTAAATGAGTAAGTATAAAAAAATAAATAGGTCCTTCAAATAGTATCTTCCATGGGGTGAATACTCTGCCCCGGTTCATTTTCCCCTCCCCTGCAATCTACAACTTTGTTACTCCCCCAGTAGCGTCACCCCCTTTTGGATAAAAATCTCTTCTTAACAATTATTTTCGAACCCCGGGCAAGTTTTCGTCACGAAAGGGGAAGAGCCCAAACGTTTAAAAAACCCATAGAGAAGCCCGGGAAAATTTTATTTTTTTGGGGTTTTTCGGGTTTTTTACTTTCCCTTTAAAGCAACAATATGTCAACATACTGCCCAAATAATAAACTTTTCCCAAAATTTTGTTTTTTTTCCAAATTTTCCAATATAATAATTTTTTATTGCAAATTAAAAATTGAAACAAAAAATTTTAAAAACTCTTTTAACCCTGTCAAATTTTGGTTCAAATAATTTTTAAATTTTAACCTCCCCCAAAAACGGTTCTCTGTGTAATCGTATACTTTTTTTTTTCAGCTTTACTTTTCTAAACATTTTGACTGGCCTTAAAAAAATGGGGTACTTTTCTTGCCCCCAAACTCCCTAAAAATTTTCCCCAAACGAAGCAAAATTTTACGCATTGCACCATTTATAAAAAACCCCTTCCCTTAAACCCCCAACTATTTAGGATAAAAAAATACATTATTTGTAAGGCCCATGTCCAGTCTTTTTAAAACAAAGGGGTTGGGGGGGTTTTACAACACTATATATATGGGGGTTTTAAATTTCTTTGAAAGGGCAACTAATACGTTTAAAAGTATAACATTTAGCGGGGGGAAAAAAGTTGAAACACACCTTTTTTTAAATCAAAAATCTATTCTTATTGATTGTGAATTGAAAAACCATAAAGTTGATTTAACTGAAATTTTTTGATGTTTTAGATGAAGATGGCCCGGAAAAACAACCTTGGGACTTGCTCAACCCAAATTTTATAATTCAAAAAAAGGGGTTTCCCCCCATTAAGGCCAAAACCGAAAAAAAAAATTTGCTCATTTTTTGAAGTGCCTTTTTGGTAGCCATACTTTTTTTGGTTAATTTAAAAAAAATCTTTAATTCAGAAACCAATGACTACGATTGTAATTTAATTGAAAAAAAAGGGGATTTTTGTATTTTTGTTTTGAAAAATTAGTCAACAAATATTCAAAAAAATAAAACAAAAATAAAATAAAAAATCAGTTTTGGGTTTAAAAAGCCCAATTTTTACACAAGGGGGAAAAATTTTATGTTTAAAAATTTTTAAAATTTTTAACAAATTTTTTTTTCCCCCTCCTAACCCTTAGAGTAAATTTTTTTAAAAAGCCCTTTTATTTAAAAAAATTTTGGGAAAAAAAAATTTTATTTTAAGGTTAACCCTTAGATAAATTGTTCTTAAAAATATATTATAAAAATTTTTTTTAAATAAAAAAAATTTATTAATTTGGGTAGATTAAAAAAATTGATAATCCCAAGCCCAAATATATAAAACGTTTTAAAACTTCGAGTAAAAAAATTTATGTCAAAATATAAAAACCAATTAAAAAATAAAAATTACAAAATTTTCAGCCTCAAAAAAGCTAAAATTAAATTTTGAAAAAAGTCTAAAAAAAATATAAAAAACCTTTAAAAGAAATTTGTTAAAAAAATTTACAGATAAACTATTATTTCGGGTAAAAAAAATTTTTATTAAGTTCAAATAAAAAATTTAATTTTAAAACACACTTTTTTTTTAATTTTTTGGGTTTTACCCCAAAACCAAATTTTTTTATAAGCAGTCTTAAAATTATTACCCAAATATTTAAAATATAAAAAAATCACAAAAAAACAATGTTTTTTTTTTCAACATGTTTTAAAAAAAAAAATAAAATAAAACTTGATTTGGGGGTTAAAAACCTCCCGGGGACATTTAAATATAGAGAATTAGGGGAAATAATTTTAAAGCCTTTTTTTTTTTGTCCATTATCGTTATGCATATCTCAGTGGAAATTTCCGACATTTTCAGCATTAAGGTCCATATTCGGGAAAATGAAAAATAAATTTTTTCAAAAGCTTTGTGGATAAAAAAAAACTCAGAAATAAACCAATAATTAGGGAGAAAAACTTTTACAATTATGAATTCGAAAAAGGGAAACAAATTTTTTAACAACCAAGTAAGGGGGGTTTTTTTATTAATTTTCTTCTTTAGAATATCTACCAACTTAGAAAATTTTATTTTTTTTAAATTTAAATTTTTTTAAAATTATTTTTTTGAAAAACAATAAACTAATTTTTAACCCTTTTAACCTTATTTAATAGATTGGGGCTAGTTCAAAAACTTTTTTTAAATTGGGAATTTTTAATTTTCATTAAATTTTGTGAACCCCCTCATGGGCCCTACTTTTTTACTTTTAAAAAATTTTTAAATATGTGGAAAATTACAAATTTTTTGGGACGCATTAGGGCTAAGGAAAACCGGAAGTTTTCCTAAACGGAAAAAGGGGTAGTACTTTTTTCCCTTATTACCCGCCTCAGGGGGCCGTATTGGCAAAACCCCAGTCGGTTGGGGCTCATGCTAAAGGAGGGGGAATCGGGGTTCAAAATCTGGGTTTGGGGTTGAACTGGGGGGTTTTTTCCTAAAGGGTTTTCCCCACTTTCCCTCCACGAAAATGCGGAACTTCCCAAATTAAACCCTTTCCCAATTAAAAAACAATTAGCGTAATTGGGTTCTTAAGCTTTTAAAACCCAAGGGGTTTAGTAAAACGGGTTTGCTAAATATTAATTTTTTTCCCTTTTCTTTTTTTAAATTTAAAGTTAATTTGCAAAATCCTTGTTCAAAAAGGGTAGTTAAAAATTTCATCAAATTTTTCACACCCCTTTTAATACATTATTGGGTTTACTCTTTTTTTCATACTGACTCAATGAGGGAGTTAAGCTTTTAAAGGGTAAAACTTTTAAAGAAGGAAAAACCAATCGATTTAGAAAGCCCTCTTTTTATTACCTTAAATTTTTGAATCTGTTTTTTTAAATTATAAATTTTTGCACGGGTACTTTTATTAACTCTTCATGAAACATAACCCACCTGATTAAAAATTTGACCTGGGGGAAATTAAAAACCCTAATACCCAGAGTCAAAAAGCTAATCCCGGGTTTTTTTCCCTTGGGGTGCTTATCTTATTGGGGCCTGAAACCGGACCACTTTTAAATTTGGGTCCCTAAAAGGCGGCTCAAATCGAATTTTCACAGGTTTGGGTTTTCTATAAATTAAAGGTGGATCTTTTGTTTTCCCTGGGCCGGCCCCTCCCCCCCCCCTTGGGGCCCAAACTAACTTGCCCGGGGAAATCAATTTAAATTTCAGCCCCAAACCACACTAATTTTCATTGATAGGCATTTGGGGAGATAAACAATTTTGCTCTAGGGGAAAAACCATTCTTTACCCAAAGGAAAATAACCCCAATATTTTTTTTCCCATTTGTGGTAAAAGGAAAGGGATTATCCCCAAAAACCCCCCTCTTTTAAAAAGTAAATCCCTACTTAAAATAGAAAAACCCCAAAAGGGCACAGAACGGAAAATAGGGGTTTTAATACATTTTTAAGGGTTTCAGGTTTACGATGGGACTTAACTTTAAAAGAAAAATAACATAGCTTAGGGGTTTTAACTCGTTTTTTTGGATGAACCCTCCCGATGCACTTCATTTCAAGAAAGAGTTGTCAGAGGGGGGGAAGGGAATTCCCTTTGGTAAAATTTAGAACCCGCTATCAGCGAACCCCTAAAAACGTCCATACTTTGGGAAATTTTGGGAACTTTTAGAAAAAACCGAGTAAAATTCGGGGTTTATATCTGACAATTTGGGTTTCCTAAAAAGGGGGAAGGGGAGCAAAGCTAATCTGTTTTTTTAACAGGGGTCAGTTTTTTGGGAAAGGGAAAGGCCAGGAGGGGCGGCTTTTATCAAAGGGACCACTCACTTATTTTAAAAAAATTACTGTTTTATTTTTAGTTTGAGCTCAAATAATCTTTTGTAGGTTTTTTCCCTTTATATTTCTTACCTAGTAAAAGAAAACATTTTTCTTTCGACTTTTTAAAGATTTGGTTTGGGGCGGGGTGAAAAAAATGGGATTTTAAATTTCCAATTTGGTGTACCAAGGTTTTTTTTTCTTAAAAGGGTTCCAAAAACAAAAATTGTTTTTTAAATTAAAGTTTAACAGCGTGCCCCTTACTACCGGGGGGCCTATACGTTTATGAAAAAATTACTTTAATGCTTAGGCATGGGAAATTTTAGGGGAAAAAAATTATTTAGGGGAAAAAACCACCTGAGTCCCCCCCGCCCGGAAAAACGAACCGGGGGAATCCCCATCTTCAGAAAGTCATTAAAACCCGGGGGGGGTAAAAAACACAATTTAAAACTGGATTGGGGGGGGGGGGAAATTTTAAAATTTCAAATCCCAGGGGGTGTAAAAAGGGTTTAAATTTTTTTAAAAATGGTTCCCACTTTTATATACGCAAATGTGGGTAAATTTCAATCAAGAGTCACCTTCCCCAAATTCCCTTTAAAATTCACTGGGGTTAATTTTAATTTTTGTGTTTTAATCAAACGTGTAGTAACCCGGTCATGAAAAAAATACATTGGAGGAATCCCAATTTTGGGGCGAAATTTTATTATTGTGGGGGCGGGGTGTTTTGTAAAAAAAAAATTTTTGGGGGGTTTTTTAGGGGTTTAACCCAAGAAAAGGGAAAAATTTTGAAAATGAATCAAAAAAAAAAATGTACAAAATTTTTTGATACCATAAATTTAGGGCAATAAATTTGGCTTTCGAGAAATTTTTTGTTTGAATAAATTAAATCTTTCGAAACGAAAAAAAATTTTAAAAGCCCAATGTTTTTCATTTTTTACCCAAAAAAAATTTTGGGGTTTTGGGGGACCTCCCGGGTTGGGGCCCCTTTTTTTTGGGGCGGGGACCTTGGCTTTTAGCCACAACCCTATATTTAAATACCTAAAATTGGGAAAATATCAAATTTAAAATATAACAAACCTATTTTTTTTTAAATTTAAATATTCAAAATTTCAAAAAATAACTTTAAAATTTTTTAAACATATTTTAAATGTCTAACACCCGCTTTGGGGGTTTTAATATTTTGAGGGCCTCCCTTTTTGCAGTAACTAGACGCCGAGACGGGGAATCGGGGACCCGAATCCGATGGGCTATACTGAGGTTGATTTTCCCACGCTCATTTCCCCAAAATTTTTGGTGGGTAACTTCCTATGAATGTAACCTTTTTGGACCCCAAAACCTTTAAACCCGTAATTGTTAAAAAACAATATATATTCAAAAATTTAACTTTTTAAAATTTTTAAAACAAAAATTTGAATCTGACCATTCCTCGGGAAATGTATATCCTACTGAAAAAAAAAAATTTTCCCCCAGCCTACAAATATTTTTTTTTAAAATTTTTAAAAAGGGGGCCCTTGGTTTTTGGGGGGGTTTTTGTTTCGGGACTTCAGTTGCTGGGGGCCCGGGGTTCAACCCTTTGGGTTCCCCCCACAGATTTATCTGATTCCCAAAAAACCTTTTTCCTTTCCCTCTTGAAAAGACACCCGTTTTAAGGGGGAATCCCCCAAGGCCTCCCCCCGGGTTGATTCACTTTAAAACTATAGCCCCTTCATTTCTCTCACAATCACCCAAACCTTTAACACATTAGCGTAAGTGCGTAAAACCCCAAACGGGGTATTAAAAACTGGGCTATTAAAAATTTACAATAAAAACATTGAAAATATACTACAAAAAAAAGATTTCTCCCCCAAATCGTAGGGAATTTATATATATAAATTTCTGCCCAAAATTGATGGGTTTCCCCAAAACACAATTTTTACATTGTAGCATGATCTTTTATTAAATTTTTGGGCCCCTTATCAAAAAATTTTTTTTTTGGGTTCGGGGGTTTTTTCAAATTTACATATAATTTACTTTTTAAAAAATTTTGCTACCACAGTATATAATAAGCTTGAAATTTTCTAAGCTTTTTTAAAAAAATTTTTAAAAAAAAGTTTTTCCCAAAAAAACTCCTGCAATGCCACCCCAAAAAAATTTTTGTAAAAAAAAATATATTTGTGTTTAAAATTTTTTTCTCAAAAAATTTAATTTGTAAAAAAGGATATTTTAAAACTATTTTAATTTTTAAATTAATTTTTAAATATGGGGGTCACGGAAATTTCATTTAGTGCCCCCCACCCCCCTTTTTTAAATTTCCAGCTTTAAAATTGACAAACCCCTTTCCCCCCAAACCGCATTTTTTTCAAAATAAAATTTAGCCTTGCACTCGGTAAATGTTGTTTTTATTTTGGTGAAAGAATTTTAAAATGGGCCCATTTTTTTGGGGATTTTATCCTTTACAAACAAAAAAAAAAAATTTTTCCCTTTTTAACAAAATTTTTTCCCCGCTTGGGTAGCTTTATTGGCTAACGCGTTTGTCGTGTTAAATTTTCGACTGCTGGGGGGACGGGGGATCGGGGTTAAAAATTCCCCGGTGGGGTTGGGGGAAAAACTAAAGGGGGGTTTTTTCCAAAAAGGGGGTTTTCCACTCTCCCTCCCCAAAAATTTGGGTTCCCCTTCCCTTTTCTAATTAAAACCTTTCCCAAATTTCCTAATCCTTTTACTTTAATTAGTACTTAAAGCTTTTAAAACCCCGGAAGGGTTTATAACCGGGGTGCAAAATATTATTATTATTATTATTTTTTATTTTTATTTTTATTATTTTATTAATTTTAGTGTAAAAAGCAAAATATTTTCAAGCCCTTTTTTAATATATTGTAAAATTGTATTTCTTGTTAATTTGCCAAAGTCCATAATATTTAGTACCCCTTTTTTTTATAAAACCCAAAATTTTTGACTTTTTACAGATCTTTACCAAAGGTAAGGCTAAAGTGTTTGTTTGGTTTTGGGGACCCTAAGTAACCCAAGCCCGTGTGGGGTTTTACGCCGAGGTACAAAATTTAACCCTAATGTTTAGATAAGATTTAAGTTTATTATTTTAGATAAACAAACACTCACATTTGCGTTTGGGGTGGGGAAAAACATTTTTAGCAAAAAAAACCTAATTGCGCCCCAACGGAAACGAACCCCATCCCCGTCCCCCGGAAAGCCCCGTTTATTCCCAAGAAAAACCCTTTAAATCACGCGGTCACAAAGGGGTTCCGAAATTTAAAATTTGGGTTTAGGTATTCTTCCCTCAAGTTTAGGGAAAATTTTAATTTTTAATTCAAAAATTACAGTTTTAAAATTGTTTTTTTCCTTTAAAAGAAACGATAAAAAAATTCATAACACTTTAAAAAAAATCAAAAATTCAAAACCCAGAACTTTTTTTTTCTTTCGTCTGGTTGAGGGGAAAAAGTTTTTTTATTTTTTTTTCTTCAAATCCCCTTTTTACAGAAGGTTCCATCGAAAAACTTTGGGAAATTCACAAAAACGATTTTTTAAATAAAACTTAGTCGGTTGAAAATTTTTTTTTGCGAAAAACTTTAGTCACACGCAACGTTTTCCCTCACAAACCTTGATTTTTAAACGAGGGGTTTATCTTTTTTCAACCTTTCCCCTTTATATTCGCGGGCAACAACCCACAAAAAATTTTTTAAAATTAAAATATAACTGTCCCACTTTATTTTTAGTTTTACAAAATTTGTTGGGGAAAAAACGAAAGGATAATTTTTTCCTCAAGGGATGTTTATGGGTTTAAAATGCAGATTTTAAAAAAAAAAAACTTTAAAAACCAAGAAAATACGATCAGGGAAAAAAATTTTTTTAAAAAAATTTGCTTAAAAACTTTTTTTTAACTTTTAATTGGCTTTTTAAATTATACTAAATGATAGAAAATGTTTTTTATTGTAATATAAAAAAAACAGTTTTAGCCAAAGTCTTTCCCAACATTTCAATAACAAGCCCTTTTTTCTTATCTTGATTTTTTAAATTTTTTTTTAAAAACCTTTAATTTGAATTTGAGGGAATTATGATTAACTAAAAACCCGTAAGTGAATTAATTTCTTTACAGTAAAAAAAATCATTCAAATTTGTATAAATTTTTTCTTAGTAATGGGGTTTACAAAAATTTCCCCTTTTAGAAACCGGCCGTGCTCTTCCCATGCGTTTCCTTTTCCCCTTTAAAAGAAAAATATGTTTTCCTGCCAACCAATCAGGGTTTCGAGAAAGTTTAAAGGGCCGGCAAACCTAAATTTTTTTCCCAGATTTGGCAGGGAAGACAACTTCTAAAGAGTTATATAGTTTATTTTGGGTTCCGAATCTTGCGAAACTTTTTACTTCGTAGATAAAGCCTCTTTTAAAAAGTTAAAAACTTAATCAGCCCTAAATGCTTTAAATTTTTAAAATTTTAGTGAAAAAATTTTGGGTTTCAAACAATCCAAATTCATGTCTTTGCGTTCTCGATTTGTTGGTTTAGGTTATTTTAAAACGTCATTATTGATCACACTCTATATTATTTCCCTACGTAAATGGGTCTTTTGGGGTCTTTATACCAAAATAGGGGGTTTAACATGGGAAAAAAGGTTTAGTTTTTTTTTTGGGAGGGGGGGGTGGGCTTACCCCCTCCCCCCCCTTTATGCTTTGGGTATTCCCATACATGTTAGGGCTCATCGGGGATTAAAAATTTTAAATTTAAACTGATTTTTAAACTCACTGGGGTCCTTTAGGAGATTGGGGTGCATGTTTGAAAAAAAATTGATTTTCCCGGCTTTAAGGGTTTAGTTTTCCCCCCCCCCGAAATTTTTTTAAAGGGGATTAATTTATGATTTTTAATAATTGGTTCGGATCCTTTTTAAATGGGGGGGTCCCCCGTAAAGATTTCAATTCTCCCCCAGGGACATTGAAAAAAATTTAAAACCCTTCCCCTTTTTGCCGGGGAAAAAAGTGTAGTGAGCCAATTTAAAACTTTATATTTCAAATCAACCCCTAGGGGATTTATTTTTCAATTACTCTCTATAATGTATAAAAAGTTAAAATACAAATCCTTTAAAATTTAAGGCCAAAGGTTTTAATCTATTTTGGAAAAAATTGTTTTGAAATTTATTTTATTTTGTAAGATCCTCGAAAATTTTTTTTAAAATCTCTACCAAGTTAAAAAAATGAGGGTACATTTTTCAAAAGTTTAATGTCATAGGCCCAAAAAATATTAACCAATATGTTTTTTTTATGACCTCTCGTAAAAAAAATTGGTTGAACCCCAAGTATATTAATTACTAATCAAGGCCCAAAAAAAAAGGCCTGTTAAATATCTGAAAATCATAATAATCACTTTAAACCCCCGTTTTATCCCCCTTTTTTAGGTGGAAAAATTGTCTTCCAAAAAAAGCCCAATTTTAACACCGTCTGGGAATAATTCAACCAAATTTGTCCCAATCTTTTTTAGGGTTTTAAAAACTAAAAATTCCCCTCGATATCTTTCGTTCGAAAAATTTTTTAGGGCAAGGCCGGAAATAGGTTTTTTATTATGTTCGTTCCCCTTTGGTGGCAAATTAATTTATTAAATGTAAAATTTTTAAAAATTCCTAGAAAATTTTAAAAATTTGTCCCCGGGGACAAATTTTCCTTATGGGCCCACAAAAACCAAGTCAGCGAAAAAGGAAAAGCATTCTTTTTCCCAACCTTGGGTAAAATTTCAGGGCCCTTTTATTTTACAGGTTTCCCGGACCTTCCCATTTTGAAAAAATTCAATATTATTTAGCAAGTATGGCTTTCTCGTTATTTCTTAATAATTATTCTTCCTCTTTAGTCTTAACCCCTTTATTTCCTTTCTTCGTATTTTTCCTTTAGCTTCCTTTTATAAATTTGTTTAAAAAAAAAGATGGGGTTCATTTTGTGTTTTTTTTTTTATATTTAATCAAAGAATTTCAAAGAAAAATTAATCAGGATATGAAAACATGCAAGACCCCAAACTAGGGCATGGGGAAAACCAATTTTCCTGCGCCAAAAATTTTTCCGTACTTTTTAAACAGGAGGGTTTTTTACTACACCAAAAAACATAATTTGGGTTAAACGATTACCCAAAGGTAATATTTTAAAAAGTGTGGGGGATATTAATCATGGTAATTCAGGTTGCCAGAACCCCAAATTGAGGAAAAAACCCCAGCTGACTTTACTGGGGGAACAACAAAAGACTTCAACCCCAGGCCCCCTCGTAAGTGGCAAGTATTTTCTTCTTTCCACGCATCTTTTAGCGAGTTATCTTTGGGCAATTCTGCAAATTCCTCCCCTTTCTTTTTCCGGGTGAAAAACCCTTTATTTCCTTACATTTTTTATTTTTTTTCAATCCCGGGGAATTCTTGGCATTACTAAATCGCGGTTAAAAATGGGTCAGTGTTGAGGCCCGGGCCACCCCTTCCTCCAAATGCCCCATGAGTTTGATTGGAAAAAGTGATTCGTATTACTTTTACCCTTTCCTAGACAATTTTTTTTTCAAATTCTGACTTGTTTTTTTTTATGCCCCTAATTAGTTTTATTTCGGGTTCTTACCTCTCTAGTTTAAAATTTTGGTTATATCCTTTAGAAAAACAGTCGACTCCCCAAACTGTATGACCTACTAAGGTCCCAAAAGGTGGAATTTTGGTATCTAACGCTTTGTCAAAGACCCAATCAGGCCTTTTGGGGACCATCCCAATATTTTCTCTTTCACCCATTTTTTTTGGGGGCAACCGTGGAAGCCTATTTGTGTTTTGGCCCCGGGGGTAATTTTTTCCCCGGCCCTTGGACAGTTTGTTTTATTTAATACATTAATTGTTTTGCACTAGTTTTAGTGTGTCCTGTATAGAGTTGGGGAGGGGACTAGTTAGGAAAACCCGGTCATATATCTAAAACAGCCTAGATTCCCGATAGCTCACCATTTACTATTTTAAAACTGATAGTTCCTCTTTAGGACATTAATCTTTGTGCTAAGTAACTCTCTATGGAGTTAGCTCATTTAAAACCATCGTTGTAACTCTTTAAAATTAGAACTCTAAATTTAATATTAACTATTATTTAACTATAATTGGATTAATTCTAGTAATTGCTAGGCTTGATAGTTTAGGTTTGGAAACTTAACATTGAATTAATATTTGCTATATTTTATTTTGCCGCCATGTTGAATGTGCCTTATTTTAATTTGAAAGAGTTACTAACTCAACATTAGCTCAACTTTATTTGTTTTGATT
This sequence comes from Timema cristinae, assembly GCA_039000515.1. NCBI lineage: Eukaryota > Metazoa > Arthropoda > Insecta > Phasmatodea > Timematidae > Timema > Timema cristinae. The sequence goes on along the minus strand of JBCFYV010001108.1, from coordinate 82,612 downwards.
CTAGTGACCTAGTGGTTTACAATTCTTCTCTGTTGGGATGTATACTTTTATGGTAAGATTTAAAGTCTCTTATTTGATACAGGACTGTTTAATTAAGATAAACTAAACAATGTAATATTATTAACTTGTTTAATTTAAACAAACTAATTCGTTAAACTTTATATTTCTCCTGTGTTTCATCTTTCTCAAAAACTTCATGTTATATTATTGTAATAGTAATCGTCACTGCTTCTACATGATAGGAGAAGCGAAGATTCAGACCCACAACCTTTCGTACAGTTACACAAAATTTAGTTGATAAGTACGTCCGGTGCAGGTGCTAGTGAAGTCATTATGGGCTTCATTAAATACCCATCCCCACTCTTTAGGGTTTAACTCATTGCCCACCAAGTTTTTTCCTGATAGTTCACAGGTTAAAGATCCTGCTCAGCAGCTCCAGCTGTTGGTGGGAGGGATGATAATTTGGCAGGTGTTTCGAGTCTTGTCGGATTTAGCGAAGCTCAGGTATCGATAGTTATCAATAGAAACTTCTGAGATTGGAGTTCCATACATTGCCAAAAGAAAACGTACCCTATATTCCACAATTATATTTGGTGCGCAAATTTCTTGCTTAAATACTTCTACTGAAGGCTGCAAATATTGACATTACTCAAGCAACTTCAGAACTTTTATTTTCCCTTTATTAAAGAGCGCAGATATCGTATCACATCCAATGATAGCATGCCAAACTAGAAGGTGCTCTTTACAGTGAGGAAAATTGTCGATCCAATAGAAGAATATATCTTCCTCTCAAACCTTTTATTCGCCAATAAGGTGGACCTGGTGGTCTAGGTTTAAGGTGTCAGACTTCTATGCTGGCGGCCGGGGTTCAATCCTCGGTCCCGGCACAGATTTATCTGATTTCCAAACTCTTCCTTCACCTCTGACAAGTTATCTTGTGAATGTGGGAAATTCCAGGCTTCCACCGTGGTTCGGATTCGACGTTAAAACTGTAGCTCCTCCATTTCATCTCATAATCACCCTACCATTACACATTAGCGTAAGAGCGTATAACCCGAACGGGTAGTAAGACGCGGTTGCTAATAATAATAATAATTATTCGCCCATCTTGAATAAAAAATTGGTTTATGCGAGGGGGCACTGTGCTAATAGTAGAACTAAAAGATCTCTACATCTTCTCCAACAATAGATGTGGTATTTGTATACAGGGGCTAACAGATACACCATGTGAGTTTCCTAAGTTATGCATAACCCCAAGGGTCCGTGACCTACCTAGAGATGTGAGACGGAACATTTTCCATTTTGGAAATTTTCATATAATTTTACTGGAATATTTTCCAAAATGAAAAGTTTCAATTAATATTTCTGTAAAATAATTTCAATTGATTAAATGTAACTATAATTTAATCGACATATATTTATTCCAAATGTCAATGTTTATACTTAAGATTAATCTATCCTAAGGGCGTTAACACCAGAAATATCATCAAACGAGCTTCAGTGGCCGCACGGTCTAACGGGCCACTCTCGCAATAGACTAGACTGCCAATGACAGGGAGATCGATTTTAGATACCAGTCAGTTGCACTGAGGGTGATTTTTCCTAAATAATTTTCCACTCTCATGGGTGCCATCCTTTTAAATTCAATCTTCCTCATCCCTAACATATTAGGGTAATTAGTACATAGGCATACAACACGAACGCGTAGTAAGAGGTGTTGATAAAAAAAAGTTGTAAAAGAAACAAATGAATTCGAACCTTTGTAGACCCGTTATGTTCATAAATCATACTTAAATTATTTATCATAAATAATTTAACTAAAATAATTTAAAGGTTGCCCAGATTTTGTCTCCGACGTATTTTTCGTGCTTTCTAGCTGACACTACCCCTTTCCCACCCGTGACTCCTTATGATAGCCCACTCGTCTTTTAGCACACTATATTTTGAAGTATAATAGGCTCTGATGCCACTCTACAATGTAATCACTCCACCATAATCCACCATTGCAGAAAATTTTCCTATTCAAAATTGTCCGTAATTTTTTTATCTTTAACTCTGTCTGGTCAAAATGGAAGGCAGTAAAAAGATCCTGAAGATTTCAATTTGAAAAGAAGATCTCTTATTACCAGGTGGGTAAAGAATAGTATTTAGTTAGGCCCTAGTAATTCATAACTCATATAGCTAAAATTGTTAGTCAGAACATAAAACTGTCACAAACTGTCATTGCGCAGCCAAACCTTCTAAAACGTCTTTCGACCCCGCGCCTCTGTCCTTACTAGAGGCATTCACACTCATATCACACCAACTAACGTGGCACCGAAATTTTTACGGTAAGAAAACCTCCACAGAGGTTGCTCCACCACCCATACCTCCAAGAAGTCCTCATCAAGGCCTTATTCCAAGTCATCCTAGAGGAAATCCTCTGGGCCCCTCATGGGGAGCACCCCAGTGTACCCCTCAGGGAAAACATCTGAGTCCTACTTGGAGACATGAGGTCCCCCTCAGAGAACACCTCAGTGCCAAACTCGAGGAAGAAAATTACCTGCAGCTTTGTTGAAACTCCTATTCTCTCCTCTGAGACTGTAGAGGCCGAGGTGTGTGGTGGAAGAGGTGAGGTTGCAAAGGTGAGTTCCGCTGGTGCTATGTAAAATCCTAGCTAGAGATCACTGAAATTAAAATACATAAAAAGGTGTTGAAAGCCGTGTTCAATCCTTCGTGAAAGTACATGGTTTTCCATTATCTGCTGGACACGTGTAAAACTCTCCTAAAACGGGAGGTCTAGGGGAAACTCGTAGACAAAAAAATGATCCTAATCCAGATTATATTTACATGGGATAATTTTATCAATTGTAAACTTCGTCTCTTCCATCGACGTTTTATTTGGGAGAATTTCGAATCATACCAGTTCCTAACTGTCAGAATTTGCCATGTCATTCGCAAAAGTAGAAGAGAGTCTTAGAGAAAATTTATTTCAACCCTTACAATTTCCACTCTCACAACTAAGGTTTGGAATAGTATTCGTAGATTACGTAGAAGTCATAATAATATAAATAACATACCTGCCCTCATACCTAATGGTTCCCTTGTTTCCTCCCCTGTATAGGTTGTCAATTTGTTGGGCTCGATGTTTGTTGCAATCTCTAGCACTGCGAGCTAATCTAACAACCTTACAGTGCCTAAGTGGAATACTGAGCTCCATACTATTGACTTTGGTCAAAGTTGAAAGGAGCTCTTTAACTGTCCCTTGAACTTACTTATGCCCTGTCCTAAGGGGACATCTCATCTCCCGACTCTGTGTACGTCCTTTGTGAAATGTTGCATCAGCTATCCCCTGCTGGACAGGTGCTCCTTTTGGACGACTACAATAGTGTTTGGCAATCGTGTCACTATGGAGGGAAGTGACTGCTATTCTTACACATAAAAGTAGCAAAGATAGATAAGAGCCAACTAGCTACAGATTCTAAGCTTTAAATAGTTGTGTATTTAAAATATTAATAAAAAATGAAGAAACGATTGATGTGCTATTTAAAATACCGCAATCGGCTATCTAATGTACAATGTAGTTTTCACCGTAACCGGATCCATGGTAGATAATCTGGTTCACCTTAAGATGGAAGTTCGTTACGTCTTCCTTCATAAACAGTAACATTTGTGTTTTTTCTTTGATTTTGAAAAGGCGTGTGACACCACCTGGTCGTATGGAATATTGAAAACACTTTATATTTGGGGGTTGCGTGTAAACCTCCCGGTCTTTATAGATAATTATTTTTATATCCTATATACACTTCCAATTAAGGTTGAATAACACCTTATCCGATGATTTTATTCAAGAAAATGGGGTGCCTTATGGTGGTATTTTAAGATGTACGTTGTTCGATATTGTGATAAATAGCATTGTGAACAACGTGGGCTTACCTGTCCGTTCTTGCCTTTTTATGAGTTACAACGCAATTTATAGAAATACGAGTACATCGAGTTTCCATAGGGCTGAACGGCAGATACAACTCGCGGTCAACAATCTATGAACGTAAATATCGCGTAATATGTCTTGCTTCTCTGAGCCAAGACAATGATTGTCCACTTTCATGGATTACGCAGAATATATCCAGCCCCTAATATTTTAATGAACGTTTTTTACCAGTCTCAGACACCCCTTGAACTTTAATTTAATTTCAAATTAAAGTAGATCCAATATATCAAAGACTTGAACGCGAGGTGTGTAAAAGACCTCACTATACTTAAGTAGTTAGCAGTCGCTCTTGGGGTGGTGATAAGTAAACGTTGATGCACCTCTATAGGAGCTGGATAAAATCTAAATGAGACTCTGTAAACTTTTTATCTGACTCCACTAGACCTATGTTAGATAGTGTTCACCTTGCAGGCATACAACAAGATATTGGTGCTTTACGTACCTGTCCAATTTACATTTACATTACTAAAGTGGACGCACGGGTTAAAAAGTGCTGGCCTAACATATATGACGTAATGAACTATAAAAGTTAAAAGAGAACGCTGACCGTTCATAACAATAATTGAACTAGTTGGTCGTGCCATATCACACTACATCTTCGGGTCACTTGTACTTCGAGTGCATCCGTCAAACCCGGGGTCCCAAGACCAAACTCTGTAGGGGTCACGCGCAGTGGCAGTGGGCTCGCCCGAATTGCGCCAATTCTCTTAGCTCAGACCCGAATTGCGCCAAGAGCTTAAAAGTGCCCCCCCAGAGACCGGACCCGAATTGCGCCAACTCTGAACATAAACAAATATTAATGCTATGTCTGGCAGTAAGAAGGACACAAGTCAAAAAATATAAATCAAACAATATTATATCAAAGTGAAATTTTCGTTTTTAAAACATTGTCAATAATAGCTATATGTATGCTAAATAATAGTGTAACAAACATAATGTAAACAAGTCATACAAAGGAGTTTTGGGAGGACACACACTTCACTAAGCTTAATCTGTCTATTTCTATATTCCTAAACTGTTTAAGTTTTTTTTCAATGAATGATTGTTTCAACTTAGACTTGTTATCTGTCTTTTGCACATTACCTTCTCTTACACTGTTGATTCGAATGTACGTGTCAGTTTGGACCGATTTTAAATTTTGTACGAAGACAAAAATGTTTGGGTGTGGAGAAGCACATGATGAATTAAATCTAGAATGGAAGCTCTCGCACGCATTTGTTGTCCTCCATAAGTCCGATGAGTCAGCTGCCCAAATGCGTGGCGGGAATGTCGCTTGCTCCATCTCATCTATATATGTTTCAGTTAGGTAATCTGCGAAGCTCGTCAGTTTTGTATCAGCTGGTTGGATGCTGATCAGATCGCAGAAAGCGTCTTCTACTTCTTCGGGCCTCAAGTAAGTGAGCCCAAAACAGCAGTGGAGCCATTTCCCTCCATCCGAGTTTTCGTCTTTGTACGTGGCAGCCAAACCGAGCTTTTGAATCTTTCTCCACCTAAAAGGAATCATAGTGGATGTTAATGATAAAAATATTAAAAGGAAGCAGGAAGGAAAATAGGAACGTAGCATTCTTTGAATCATAGTCTGATTTAATACAGATCATAAATATATTTTACAAAATAGCCTATAAGTGACCGTAGCTAAAAAAAATGTGGCCGTAATCATATGTACAAAAATGTGATGACACCCACACAGACAGGAAAACATTTCACTTTTTTTGACTGGCATATGTTTAAAATGGCCAAGAATAACAAATAAAAAGTAGGCTTACGACAGAATCGCAGATACTTTATCATAGCGTATATTCACTTTTTAATTAATGGGTCAGCTGAGACAATATTATTCGACGATTTGATTATTACACTTATATGGATCTTTGTGTTAAAACCAAATAATAAATAATTTTATTTGGCTAATATTTTTAATTTGAGTGTTTTAAATTTGTTTACCATATGTTTGTTTTATTTTACTAAGCGCACAAGTTGCTATTGGTTTTTAAAACTCGTCACCAAAAACTATCCCTTTTTTTATCACCACGTCTTACTGCCCGTTCGGGCTATAGCCTATGTACTAATTACTCTAATGGGTTAGGGATTGGGAAGGTTGAATTTGTAGGAAGTGCATCCGCATTTGCGTGGAGAGAAAGTGGGGAAACCATTTAGGATCAAACCACCTCAGTGCACCCGACTGGGTTCGAACCCCAACCTCCCCGGTCTCGAGGGCCAGTCTAGTGCGAGAGTTGCGCCGAAGACCGTCCGGCCACCCGAGGGGGTAAAAAACTATCCTTGAAATAGTTTGTTTTACCCAAAACTAAGTAGGCCCCTCACAATGTTATTATTCATTATAAATGCACGCCGATTTAAAAAAATCGTTAAAAAAATTTCAAAATATTTTGAGTTTTTGAAAACTAGTCATCTACTACCCTTAAAAGAACTTTGCTCCCTAAACCAAATAAACAGTATTAATTCTCATCTTAAATACACCCAAAATATAGCCTATGTTTAAATCAAAATTGTTAAAGATATTTTTGAGAAATTTTAAATTATTTTCAAATTAATCATTAGTAAACTGCCCATAGTTCAATTATTTTCTGAAGATCGATTATACAGTTCTATTCATCATTTAGAAAAAACTCTCCAGATATACACTTTGAATAAAAAAAATTCAAGCCGATGATTGGGAGGTTGGGGATCGAATCCTGTTCGAGTGAACTGAAGGTGGTTTTTCCTAAATGATTTTCCACTCTCACTACATGCAAATTAGGATTCACTTTCTCTACATTCTACCTATCTCATACCAAAGCCTATTAGCGTAATTAGTACATAAGGAGGCCTATAACTCGAACAGGTAGTAAAACGCAGTTCTAAAAAATCTTCAAGAGTGAAAAATATAATAATCAAGTCACAAACTACATAACATTATTTATGTAAAGTTGTAAAATAAAATGGTTTAGCTTACCATGCTTGCGCTAAATGAAATCGACAGCCTACTATCCTGGTTTGTGGAAAAGTTGACACGATGCACTCGTGAATCGCTTGCTTGAAATCAATCACAATGTATAAAGGCTGAAGGTGAAATTGTCTCTTCTCGCACTCCTCCTTTAGGATTCTCATAGCGTCAATGTAGCTCTGTTTTTTCTTGTTTTTAAGTAGGCAAAAGACTAGAGTTATGTATGACCCTTCGAAATACCCATGTACTGTAAAAAGCTGAAGAAAATGTTTCGGTGCGTATTCAAAGGTTCCATCCATTAACACAATTTCATTCTGGCACAAAAACTCAAGATTCGAGTCGCAAGAAAATGTCACGATCCCCTTCTCTTTTTCGTTTCTCAACAAAAAGTTTTCATCTTGTATAGTTTTTATTTCAATTGAATCTATGGCAAATTGAATTTCTTCGGAAAATTTAGGCAACTTTGGCAGTGTTTTTAGTTTAGTGTAGTTGATGTTATTCCTGATACATTTAATGTCCTTGCGGGTCATGTTTTATAGTTTTTTCTGTGTCTGTACCTCTGTGTGGATTAACTTTGAAGGCCTTACTTCAATCTCCTCAGCATTCCTCTTAACTGCGTTGCTAATGGATCTTCTGTTCAACTCTTGATCTAGTAGTTGTTCGTGGTTGTGTTCGTTTTCAGTCCGCGAGAAAATGTTTCCACCATCAAGAGTAAATATTTTAGCCTTGCAGTCCTTTTTAGTGCATCTCCACCTCTCTTCCCTCGTCAACTTTAATTGATTCACCTGCTGATACGTATAATTATAATAGACAATCAGAACTTTCCCTTTTTCACTAAAAATCCTTTCCATATCAATAATTCTCGCTAATATTATCACAGTTCACACAAAACCCGAAAAAAAATTAAAAAAATACACCGGGACAGTCACTGTTGTCGAGACAATTAATAAGTATTGGACAGACGGATGTGAATACTACTGTTACAAGTCTTGTTGGGGGCACTTAGGACGTTTTTACATTCCTTTACTAAGGGGAGGAAAGACATGAAGTGGCGAGAGCTTGTTTGCGATGGTCTTTGTTTGTATCATCCCCCCCACCTCCCTCACAGACTACCTAAACTGACTTGGCGCAATTCGGGTTCGGGATTAGTAAACAGTTTTTAATCCCTTAATAACTGGCGCAATTCGGGTCTGCCCGTGGCAGTCAATTCCATCGGTCTAAGTTTTCACGAGTTAAGCCAGTTATTCCAAGAGTGTGGGCGTTCGGTCTCTTTATCTTTTATCTAACATCAAATTTTATATTATTTTTTAGTAACTTTTATTGCACTAAAAATCGTAAACCTACATATTATTTGAAACCCATACAATTACCTTCCCAGCAACCTAACCCCTCCTGCAAGCTATCCTGACAAATCGAGCCCACGTGGTGTAGGTCACGACATTATAGAATAATTGTACCTACCACTTAAGAATATCTTTGTCTATATAGTTATACTGAGTATCCTGCCACACGTGGGTGTGATATGAAATAGTCCGACTCTGGTTTAACTTGGTACGTCTATGCTACACTACAAACGTTGTGCCTTTGTTGTGGAGGAATTCTTTACTTCTCGTTTCTCAGCACTTTGTATTGGAGACCGAGTGTTATGTCCCGTGATTAGTGGTACCTGCGGAAGCGTTGTTTGTAGCCTGTCTTTCTTCCCATTTTTATCATTATTATATTTTAGGTTGAGTTTGGAATATATATGATTAATGATTTTTGTCAGAAATAAGTTTTCAATTTTCAGAATATGATATCTAGATGGAGTAATCCACACTAAAATACATAAATAATAGCTTTGGCTATTTGATTCAAAAATAAGTTTATTAGTGATTTATTCATTAATTATAGACTTGCCACGTGGTTATAAAAATGATCATGATAACTTTGCCAAAGTTGCACTTTTGTAAAAATATATTATTTAACACACCCGCGCCTACTTGGATTATGTATTTATTTAATTTTTAATATATCTAACAGCAGGATTACATTGAATAATTTCGAAAATTAATGTTCATGTTCCTTTGTGAACGTGTTGCGACTTCTACTCGGTCATCTCAAAACCCGTCCTATCAGGCCGAAGACTTGTATCAGAGTACCAGAGGGTAGACAAACTCCCAGCACTTCAGTCCAATAGAACATTAGAACCAGTGGAGGCTCGTGTATAGGCACTGCAGAACTGCAGCACCCCCTATTTACACTTGATATCGATAACATTTAATATAGTGAGTCCTTTTTTCTTTAATTCTTTCTTTATTTTGTAGTACAAATATATTCCTTAAGCTTAATGTCAGTACTTCAGTAGCCATTCCCCAGTTTATGGAAAATATACAAAAATCTTTGTATGGAACTGTGCGCTTCACAGTTCCAGTGACGTGGTGTTTGACTGTTGTAAGCATGCACACATATGAGGGGGTTGGGGAGGAAGGCGGGACTGTCAGGTAGAGATAGTACTGTTGCTCTTGCAGTGCCGGATCTGGTGTGATGCGGGAAGATTTTTTTTTTTTTACTCTCCGTGTGCTGTGCTTAAAAACCGTGTACCATATTCTTGAATGTGATAAAGTGTAGAAGAGCTTAGAATTATATTAATATTCTGCTTCCAGCTATTCTATTTGATTCACTTTTATAGTTTTTTTATTTAACAGAAAACTTTAACCATGGCCTTGCATCCCAAAGAAATAAGTTCTGTGACTGTAAGTGAACTTCAACAGCTTAGGTTTTCACAGCTATCTCTCCATGAGAAAAGTACAGTTAAGAAAAGAGGTCGTTCAACACCTGATATTCTAATATCTCACCAGGCAAAAGCAACAACAAGAAATATATTCGGGGTAAGTAAAAAGGTTTTTTTTGTTAAGATTTTATCAAGATCTTGAATAAATTTTCTTTTTATACATTTTTTTTCCTTTTACACAATTTTAAAACAAAGGCTAAAACTTTTCTGGAGCAGCACCCCCACTAAGCTTAGCTACAAGCCGCCACTGATTAGAACAAATCCCTAGGAGGTTCTGGAACCGGAAGCTTCCTTTAAAACACCCCAACGCGTCAACTATTACCCGACTGCGTCAACACACTGAAGTTAGTTACAATGGCTGATGCCTTCTAACTTCAGTGTGTCAACTTAACAACAAAAAACAACTAGTAACTTCTTAGCTAGAATCTGGTACTACTATAAATTAATAATATAGAATAAGACGTATTTTAGGCATGAAATAGTAGAATAGGATATTCAAATAAAAGAAAAATATGTGTAATATATACAATTAAGAGGAGAATATTGTCAATGCTTTCAAATATTTTTTAGGGTCAAATCAAGGTCATTAAAATATACATATTTTATATTTAGTTCAAATACATATTAATTTGGCTAACGGTTACGGTGCCTTTCATAATTATTTAATTCATTTTTGTGTTATTAATAGGTTATTTCTTTAAGTTTGGTCAAAGATTTTTTTATATGTGCCATTTTTGTGCTTTTATATTATGATAATGATTTTCCAGGTGAAAAATAGAAGTTACAAATAACCAAAAACAACCGGATATTATCAACAAATATTCACAATCAACATTCCGAAACCATAAAAATTAATCGGTTTGTGAGTAAAATATTATTACATATTTAGAAGCTAAATGTGTATTAAAACTTTGTAATAACTCTTTATTTCATATTATAATAATCAGTTCAAAGTGTTTTTCTCTAAGCCACTACCAATCAGTACAAAGTGTTTCTCTTTCAGCTTACACCAATCAGTTTAAAGTGTTTTTATTTCAACTTATACCAATCAGTACAAAGTGTTTTTCTTTCGGCTTACACCAATCAGTTCAAAGTGTTAACTTTCAGCTTACACCAATCAGATCAAAGTGATTTTCTTTCAGCTAGTACCAATCAGTTCAAAGCGTTTTTCTTTCAGCTTACATCAATCAGTTGAAAGTGTTTTTTTTTTCAGTTTATACCAATCAGTATAAAGTGTTTTTCTTTCAGCTTACACCAATCAGATCAAAGTGTTTTTTTTTCAGTTCATACTAATCAGTTCAAAGTGTTTTTCTTTCAGCTTATACCAATTGTAACACCCTCTCTGAGTCCTTTTATTTATGACCATTAAATAATATAAAAGGGAGTGGGTGAAATCTAAGAAACAAATGACAAGGGAAATTATTAGCAATATTTAAAAGCAACAATATGAACGGTATTCAAAACAATAACAATAGAGTAGAAAACTTTACATGGTCTCATTATATCAAAATGAGTTACGTTGAAAATCAAACTAAGACAATAACTTTATATCTTTAAAGTTGTGCAGATATTTACAAGAAAGTTATAAATTTGTAATCTATTCAATATTCTGATGGTTCAGTCTTTAGGAGACAGAACAACATTACAGGTTGAATTTAATACAATAGATTAATAATAATATCACCCGTCAGGATGATACACAACTTCTATATAAGGGCCTAATGGACACCTTGAAACTGTTACAAAAAGTGTCTTTATATACAAAGAACAAAGGCCTCAAATTACGTTAACGTTACCAGAAAATCTTATATAAGAGAATTTACCTAACGCGAGAGTTTGGCTAACAGACTTTAGTCAAACTCCCCCGGGACTATTTGATCCAGACTCAGAATTAGGAAATTAAACAGTTTTTTCCTTTAATAAACAATAATGTAATTGTCCTATTTAGAACAAACTTAGAAAAAAGTTATTAAATATACTAAATCTAATTAAATTAATAATTAATACAAAAATAATAATGAAGGCTACTTTACTTTACGATTTTTCAATATGCAAATAAAATTAAGAAATGTCACCTCGATGTTTACACAATATAAATACTATTAGCCACAATTTCAAACACTTTACATTTAAATCGTTCAATTTCAAAACAATTAATAGTTGTGCTACCTAAATGATTGAACTCTCCAAAAGACTCTAGCGCCCAAGTGGCGACATACTAAATATAGAGTTCATTTTATATTGAATGATCAGGTAAATAAATAGTTAGTTTTATAAAAAATAATATTAATTTTTATACTACAAAAAATCTGACTAAAAGTTGAAATAAAATCAGAGTCCAATAAACGAATCGCCATAGTTACGATTCTGATACAATACAAATGTTTATCCTGCCATTGTCCAGGTCCAAGACAATGATCCGTCGTCGGTCGTAGTTATCAAGATAGTCATTTTGGCATCCATGCACAGCCTATTATATAGTGGGGTTTCGTCGCAATAGAGAGAAGGTGGGAGAACTGAACACACGCTTGGTGACGTCAATGGTGGCTTCAAAAAGTCACGTACACATCTTGTTGATATGGCTGCATCAGATTTTCAGCCTATTTCTTCAATCACCTGATGTTTTGAAAGTAGTCGATCTTTCTACCATCAGAGGGCAGGTGAATAGTTATTCTCTAGTCGTCATCAATGTTGGATGGCCCATTACACGTTAGCAGCATCGAAGTGTGAGGACTACGTCTTGTAAGAACATCGGAGTTCGCCCGACCCACTCGTCAATTTAGGATGCTAGGTGAAGGCCAGCCTTGGTGATTACTAGTGTTAGAAGATTCAATTGGTAAGTACATGAACAATTTAATTATAGTTCGGTGCCATTCAAAAGGCATTTCTTTTGGTTAAACACGTCACCATGTAGATACCCAAAAGATCCAACGTCTTACTTTTTTGTGGTGAGACTGCGACGGAGCTCAAATCCCTTGTTGTTGGAGTTAGCCTCCTCAAAGATTCCAGGACTCTCTGCTAACCACAGACCGCAAGTCAAATGCGTTCTTTTGGCTTCACTGTTGTAATTGAGCAGCGTCTCAATGTACGTTCTATAGGCATACGTGTTGCTGGGTGGTTATACTAGTTTTTGGTCTAAAAACACGTCCCTCTGCGTGAATAGCGAATGCAACCAGTTGTTGACGGGAGCGATCTGATCCACTTCGGTGAAAGCGCCACCGTCGGGTTTTATAATGGCCACCCTCAGATAGAGCATAGTCTGGGAAAGATCAATTTAGAACTCGCTTTGTCCAGTAACGATAAATTCGATGGGTGAATCATCGGTGAGGGAAGAGACTGGTTTGTACTGGAGCCATTGCCCAATTTCAAGACTGGTTTGAGTGAGTGGCACAAAAAAGAGATCGAGTTCACTGCTGGCACACTCGCAGGACTGGGGGTGTAGTAATGACATTTTAACTGATAATATCTTTAGCTTTTATCTTGATCATTTTACGTCAGGTGACGACCTTAGAATTACGTCGTAGCTTCTTACGACGCCCTTTATAGCCTGAGCCGGTCATCAGAGTGTTGATCTTCTGTTCAGCCTTGCGTTTCAGGTTTGTTCCAGCCTCACCGACACGTTGCCGTAGGGCCTCTTTGAAAGGACGCCGTTGGTTGGCAACGTCGGAGAGCATGTAGATAAGCATATGAAGCGTCTGTTTTCCGATGGCTTTAGCGCCGCTTCTCAGCAACGGTACGACACTTTTGAAAAGGCCGCTGAAAAAACTTCCTATCCCATGCCGTCGTTGATAGGAAACACCATGATAGATCGAAGATATTCTTGTTTCAGCCTGGTTGACGTAGTAACTTTGGTAGGGACAGTTCATGTTGAGCCGCGTTGAACATGAAGTTTCACACACACTTTTCCAAACTCGAATGGTACAGGTTCACCCGTGTCGGTTCTTATATTAATTTTCAGGCATACAATTTCCTTTAAGCACAGGCATGTAGTGCAACGGGTCATAGCTAACTGTCTTATGTATGCCGTAGAGATAGTTTACGTTGTTGATACCAACGATACATAACAGCGGTGCCACAATGTCACCCATGGGCTGCGGTTCGACGATATCCGTGTAGATGTACATTTTCGAGGGCTGGCCTAGTAGAATGTTGGTGGCGTACGGAGACTTTGGTACTTTTTTCAGATTAGTCTGAGGATCGAAACCTAGTTGTAGACATAGTTGGGTTGATAGACTCAGTAACTGTATATCTGGTGTAAAGATAACTTCCACTGTTTTGTTGAGGATTTTGTACTTGATTACCACTCCGGAATTCCCTTGAACGTATCTACGTCGTTTAGAGCTTTGATCAATTCTTGAATAGTGCTGTAGTTTCCAGCAGGGATATGATCCTTGAATATTTGTTCCACGCCTTTAGCGTCCACCCTGTTGTAACGTACAATATTTTGACCCTCGGGTATGGTAATGAAAGAACAAGGATATTAAAATTCAGCCAGAGCGACTTCCCACATGCCCTCGAATGTAAGTGGGTAAGGAAGTTGCGTGGCGAAATTCGTGAGCGTATTTTTAGGGAAATATCCCATAGAGCTGTCGCTTGGGAAAGTGATGTAAAACTGGTCCTTCATGGTAGTGCGCTGACGTAGCTGGCAGGAATCCAGGAGTTAAACTTGGCGGGGTAACCTTTTCACTGCACGTACACCTTTTTCTGGCGCCTTTACCCTTGACACGTAGTATTTTATCAACTTTAAATATTTCAGGGAGGCGTACGTGCTTTAATTCAGGTTCGTAAAACGTCCCCTCCACTTATTCGCCGTCAAGATCAGTGAACCTCTAGACGACACGTTGTCGCAACACGACACTGCTGACTTTGAAAATCTCTTCGCTCCAATTGCTTTCGTAGCCCTTTTCAAACAGCATTTTGGATTTGGTAATACGCACCGTGTTACCGACTTTTATTTTAGGCTTCGGGTTTGGACGCCTTTTACCGTACAGATTATCTCTGTCTTGAAGCACCTTAGTGGCGGGCGCCATCTTGATACTAGAAGGCTTGGAGCCGTTGTAAGCGTCGACTAGAGCTTGGAGGACGTCCACATACCTATACGTGTTATTTTTGGTAAAGTAGCGCCACATGCGTCCTTTCAAAGTTCTATTGAACCGTTCTACGATGCTTGCCTTCACGTCCGGATTATGAGTTTTGTAGTCATCCACCCTCTTCAGTTGCTTCTTCTTTGGGCGTTGCGATGGTGTAAGTGGTCGTGGTACGGGCGTCAGATCTCTAATGGGCGCCAAACGTTTCGGGTTTACAATGAATTCTTTCGGAACGTTTATATTATGCAGCGCCGTGAGAAACGCTCGCCACCCTGCCGGTTCACTGTGTCTTATCGCTCTGACCAGATCGTTGACTAAATCCACAATATTGGATCCACGGAGAGGCGTATCTTGAATACTCACTTCGCCATTTGAGTCCCAAGAGATGCCATCTCTGGACTTAATGTGTTCTAGATAAAGTTCAGCTTTTTTAAGTGCCTGTGCTGGTACAGAATTAAGTACTGCAGGGATGGGAAGTACAGACACTTCAGGGGTGGTGGTGGTGGCGTTGGTGGTTTCAGATGCGACTAAAGTGTAGATAGCACTGTAGCACTTGTTGGTATAAAGTCCATTTAGACTTGTCGTCAAGTTTTGAAGCGAGGATTTTTTCCATTTCCTTTTCCAACTCGGAGACCACTAGATTTGTTGATGAAGCCGTTTGTTGGTGGTGTTGCTCGTAACGGTGTAATGTTTCCGGGGACACCAATATCATCTTTTTCGTGTGTTCCATTATTTACTTGTTAAATAAGGAACCGAGGATTAAAGGGGCTAAATGTAAGGGCAAGAACGCTCCTCCTTTCTGAACGAGTAGTCGTCTCTTCTTCTTCCATCACTCTCCTAGTTTGACCAGCTTGCGCAACACCTGCTTGTGAGCACGTAACTTTGTCTTCTGCGCATTTTTCAGCGGTACCCGCCCTTTTAAAATGTTGTAGGCACACTCGCAAACAGAGTCAACCAGTTTATTGTCGGCCATTTTCATTTAGGCGAGACGTTGTTGCGGGTTCATGCGATACATCGCACGTATCAGAGGGGCCTGCTTCAGCAATTTGGGACTCGTGGTTATGAAATGATCTGTAAGCGGGAGTGTCGGTGTTTTTATAGCTTTTGCGTGGTTGGTACACGCAGCAGCCGACATTTGTGTAGGTCCTATATCTGAACCATTCGGGGTACCTTGTTTGAAATCTAACAATATATAACCGTGAGGCGTACTTGTAGCATCAATGTAAGCCTCTTTTAAAACACGGGGATTTTCAGGACAGACTTGTCGTGCAAAGTGTTGAATCTGAGCTTTATCCCTGGGATTTTTGAAAAGCACGATATAATGTTCTTTTAAGGAAATATCTCTTTGGCCCTTGCCCTGGTGGAATATATTTTGTGTAAGGTACATGACGCTAATATTTTGATGGTGGCATTCTTTGTTGATAAGATCGACGACCACTTCGTTGGCTTCACGCATCAGGTCGTCCAGGATAATCAGCTGTAGAGAGTCATTACACTTGTCATCCATTTCCGGCAAACCCTTACAGAATTTGACGTGGGGCCTTGTCCTGTCTTGTTCAAACCCCGGATGCCATAAAGCATAATACCATGTGATTTTATTTAATTTAACGTCACACATTGTGTCCAAGTGACGGATAAACTCTGCTACAAAATGTGACTATCCCCAGAAGGAAGGGCAGCTTATGATGGCCGAAAATGGATGTTTCTATTTGTCCATAATGTTTGAGACTGAGCTTATAAGCTATATGTGCTTGTATTTATAGGATAGGAGGAGGTGCGGGTGTAGACGTTAAAACACAAACATAACAATTATTGCAATATTTATTTGGTCGTGAAAAAGTATATACAGAGTGTAAAGTATACTGTGAATATTTACAATATATAATAATTATTATAATCATAACTGGTTTTGTTTACAATATTTATTTTCACACATTGAAATGTATACTGTGAATATTTGCAATATAGGGGGGAATAGTGGCCTCGGTACTAAATATGATAAATATATATACACAAACAGTTAATTATATATATTTGAATGGATTTAAAATAAAAATATACACAATCAGTTTATTATATTTGACTAGAAAGAAAATAAATATATATACAATCAATTTATTAGATTTGAAATAAATATATACAAACAGTTGACTGGAATTAAAATATATACAAACTACTAATTGACTAGAAAAAAATCAGGTAGACCGAGGACTGTACTGGGAAATAAAAAATATATAAAAAAGTAACCCGGGTGAATAAAAAATATAAAAATTATGGCAGTTTTCTTGCAGAAAAAAATATGATTTTTTTTTTAAATCTATGAAAAATGGTATGTCATTGGAACTGTATAGAGTGAAAGAAAAAAAAGATTATTATTCAGCCCGTCTAAATGAACAACGTTTACTCGTGGCGAGTGCGTTTACAAGGACTCTAATACCCAAACGGCAACGTATTAAAATCATCGGTTATCCGACGTTTGGCGTACACGGGCGGTAGACTTTAGTCTGCGAAATGGTACATACAGTCGCAAGACCTTTTCTTACAATTTTGTGCGGTGTCTGTATGTATCTTTCCGCAGCCTGTTCAGTGACCATCGCTTTCAAAACGTCCAAATTAACATCGTTACGGTTGCCATAGTTTATGGTGATCCCGCGAACCTTGCACACCTTTTTTGTTTTGGCAGGATCACTACCAACACAAACTTGGTACGCGTAATTCTTGGGACCGCCAGATACAAAGACGCTAATGAAGCAGAGCCGAATTCAAGTTTTACCCCTTCACTTTCCTCATAATTTTGAATACAAGCTAACTTATCCTCTTGTGAGGTACACCACTATGGCCATCCGCTGGCTTCTTGTTTAATTTTCAAAAAAGGTATCAATGTACCCGTGAAATAATCCGCCAAAATGTGTATGACAGTCGTAAATATATACATTTTACTCCCAAACTTCGTGTACTGCTTCAACGGTGTATCCTTTCTCAACCGCTTTCCGGATCTCATAAATCTCCCAGAAGCCTGTCAATCAGCGATCTTTTTGTCGTTGTTCTGACATGTGCCTTGGTTTTTCCCTCCCCGCATTTTCTGTACAAGATGAACATTAGTTTGTCGTGCATCCGTGTAGGCAATACGGGCATGAATAAATCTCGCGGAGGTGTCACTTTAACTTTGGCTATGCCTTCTACTTGATTTATAGACGGACAATTTGGTTCCAAGTGAATTTTGGGGTAGCCGACTGGGTATTTTTTGTACTTGCAAACGTATGGATACAACGAACACACATCCAAGTACTTGATCTTTTCTCCACAAGAAAGGTCTGCTTCGTGGAATAGCTTGATACAATTTGTACGCCGCCAAAGAATGCATCCCTGGGACTGAGAGGTTCCTTGGTATACACCTCGTGCCTGAGTACAGATTGTTGCAAGTCGTTGTCTGTGCGTTTCATCGCATTAAACAAGCACTCCCACATTTCTACGACCATGTAGCCGGCATTCTTAAACTTTTCAACACAAGCCATGGTCGCTTCATAACGCGTGTCCATGGTCTCGTGGGAACTATTTTTGACTGGGGTGGTCCTATCAGGGTAACAGAGAGGGCACCCATGCCAATTACAGGCCCAGAACTTGAAGACGGTGGTGGTATCTCAAGCTTTAACAACACCGTCTACACGTCGCCCTAACACATATTCCTCATGGCCGTTACCCGCATGAAGAATAGAGACACCACGCTGATGGGCCTTCCAGTAGAGCCATTGTACAGTGACGTGCGACTGTAGGTCTGCACACCGATAGCCATGGTTAGGGATAATATCGATAGTATTCTCCTTAAGATGACTTCAGCGGTAAACCAACATGGCCGCTCCAGCTATCGTACACGCCTCTCTTAAATGGTTCACCTTTGCTTTCTCCATGAGCATCTCGCTAAACTCCAGGCAGGCCTTCCGTAGGATCTCTACATCTTTCACACTATACAGTTCCAACTCGTGTTTAAAATCAAAGACATAATTTTCTTTGACCAACGCGTCATACCACTTCTCAAAGTGCTCCTTTCTCTCAACTGACATCTCGCCGAGGCCGTAGTATTCCTTTGGCTGCAAGGGACCTCTATACCCCGCGTTTTCTTTTTTTTTTGAAAAATGGGTGAAATGTCCCTTGGCTAAAGACTCGTCCAAACCAAACGTTTTGGGCAATTTAGGACAATGACATCGGGAGAAAGTTCAGTGAGTCAATAAAGTGGAACGGGCAATAACGCATGGACATGATTTTCCCACCGTTCATTATAAGTTCTGGATTCCATTTTTTAACCTCCAACATATACTTTAAAATAAAATTTCCATCATAGGATTTTGCGTTATGACCAAAGAGGGTGATATCCTTAAATTTTGAAGCTTTAATTTGTTCTATAAATCTAAAAAATAGGTCCATTGTTGTATCATGCTCAATATGCGAGTCCTATCGCCCCCACAGTCGGTGCAATGATGATGCATCTATATGTACGCAAGCCTTACAACACGATTGCACGACACAGAGTTAGGTTCGTGCAAGTACGTGCCGGCCGCAACTTGAAGAAGCGTTTCTTGTCTGCATTCAAAATCATAGAATACAAACATGAAATTATTATTTTCCATTGCGGGTTTTGACGGGGCCTGCTTCATATAACAGAAATGACCAAAAGGACGGTAAGAATCGCATACTCTACAAAAATTCTCATAACACCTATGTGAATAATTTGATCTTTCCAAACTGAAAAATGGCCCGCATACCTCGCTAACCTTTTTGACATCACAGACCGATCTGTGACCTCTTTAAAAACCAGGATGTTTATGGTTATCAAAGCATGTCTGATTTGTGAACCAATGCCCGCAGTCTTTACAGAGCACAGATCGGCCTCCGCTACAAGCCGCTTTAGCGTGACACTTTTTGCACGCGGATTCACACTTTTGCGCATTCTTATGATCAAATGGCACACGGCATTTGTGGCAAAATTACGAGCACTTAAATGCGGCTGTCAAGGATGTTATGACATCAAAATGGTTTTGCTTGTCATCGTGAAAATACAAATCAAGGTAGCCCTTAAAGGAATGTTCGGTGGGAGTAGGCCATTCATATAAAACCTGTCTCTCTCTACGTTCCAGAAACACCGTGATTTTGTATTCGGAGAGGTATGCTTGAAATTGTTTCTGTTCATGAGTCCACCACTCTTCAAAAATTCACACCGGCATCACGGCATAAATCTTCTGCTTTGAGTTTTTGAATAGGCCGACCCATTTTTATTTGTCTAACGGTGTTCATGTCCATACATCCTGGTTCTCTTTTATTGTCATATATAGCTTTGGCGACAACCAATGCATGGGCAAGGCAAAGTGTGTCGCCATTTTGAATCGTAATGATCTCTTAGTTTTTACGATTATATTTGCTAGCGGGAGAGTGTTTATCACAATATCGTGCTCTCCCGCGAGGCTCCTTAAAATGGCAGAATTTAACTTACAGTGGTGCCGTACTCAAAATCAAACTATTACTCTGCAACACACGACTTACGTTATCAAGCACTGCTCTAGCGTCTAGCTGGTCTGCTCGCCTAAATGAGACATACACAGGGCTCAACGCGGAGTCAGTGCTACTCAAAAGCAAGCCAACGTGGTCATCGGCGCTAACGCCATGGTCCTGCAGCTGATGTAGCAAATTAGTAATTTGTTCTTCAAGCCAGCTTAATGCATCACGATAGCTTGCTAGAGCACCAAGATGTACGGTAATTTCTCTACTAGTATAAAAGAAACGCCTCAATTGGTTTATCCTCTCTTCTACGATACGAAGAGGGACGCATTTTAACAGGTTACCACCTACCTGATTTACCGGGCCACTAGTTCCCGGTTGTGGGGCCGAAGATGGTCCCGCAGTAGCATGCAGGCTCCACGCTCCCTGTCTTCCGCACCACAGCCGGGGCTCGAACACCGTCTCCCTGGCGTAGTGGACGTGGCGAATATGTTCCAGCCGGTGGGGACACTGGGGCTCGAACCCCGTCTCCCTGGCGCTGGGGCGCTGCGGGTACGCTTGGTTGGAGGGGTCCCATAGCTGGTGTTGGTGTGCCGTGGATGGTGTTGCAATTCCGGCCTCCAGTTGCCCTATAACACACACGCGCGTTAAAACATGTAAGTTAATCTAACTCTATGAAGGGTTAAATCTACAAGGAATCGAGCCCGGACCCTTCGCAAGAGTGTAATAAATACACCGTCCATGGGTGTTAATCTATTGCTATGAAGCGTCGCAAGAGTGTAATAAATATACAATCCATGGGTGTTAATCTATTGCTATGAAGGGTTGAATTTACATGGAATCGAACCCGACCCTTTCACAAGTGTTTAATAAATACACAGTCCATGACTGTTAAACATACAGGGAATCAAACCCGGCCCTTTCACAAGTGTTTAATAAATACACAGTCCATGACTGTTAAACAAACAGGGAATCGATCCCAGACCTTTCACAAGTGTTTAATAAATACACAGTCCATGACTGTTAAACATACAGGGAATCGAGTCCGGCCCTTTCACAAGTGTTTAATAAATACACAGTCCATGACTGTTAAACATACAGGGAATCGAACACGGCCCTTTCATATATGTTTAATAAATACACAGTTCATGACTGTTAAACATACAGGGAATCGAACCAGGCCCTTTCACAAGTGTTTAATAAATACACAGTCCATGACTGTTAAACATACAGGGAATCAAATCCGGCCCTTTCACAAGTGTTTAATAAATACACAGTCCATGACTGTTAAACATACAGGGAATCGAACCCGGCCCTTTCACAAGTGTTTAATAAATACACAGTCCATGACTGTTAAACATACAGGGAATTGAACCCAGACCTTTCACAAGTGTTTAATAAATATACAGTCCATGACTGTTAAACATACAGGGAATCGAACCCAGACCTTTCACAAGTGTTTAATAAATACACAGTCCATGACTGTTAAACATACAGGGAATCGAACCCGGCCCTTTCACAAGTGTTTAATGAATACACAGTCCATGACTGTTAAACATACAGGGAATCGAACCCAGACCTTTCACAAGTGTTTAATAAATACACAGTCCATGACTGTTAAACATACAGGGAATCGAACCAGGTCTTTTCATCAGTGTTTAATAAATACACATTCCATGACTGTTAAACATACAGGGAATCGAACCCAGACCTTTCACAGGTGTTTAATAAATACACTACACGGTCCATGACTGTTAAACATACAGGGAATCGAACGCAGACCTTTCACAGGTGTTTAATAAATACACTACACGGTCCATGACCGTTAAACATACAGGGAATCGAACCCAGACCTTTCACAAGTACTTAATAAATACACAGTCCATGACTGTTAAACATACAGGGAATCGAACGCAGACCTTTCACAGGTGTTTAATAAATACACTACACGGTCCATGACAGTTAAACATACAGGGAATCGAACCCAGACCTTTCACAAGTACTTAATAAATACACAGTCCATGACTGTTAAACATACAGGGAATCGAACCCAGACCTTTCACAAGTACTTAATAAATACACATTCCATGACTGTTAAACATATAGGGAATCGAACCCAGACCTTTCACAGGTGTTTAATAAATACACTACACGGTCCATGACTGTTAAACATACAGGGAATCGAACCCAGACCTTTCACAAGTACTTAATAAATACACAGTCCATGACTGTTAAACATACAGGGAATCGAACGTAGCCCTTTCACAAGTGTTTAATACATACACAGTCCATGGCTGTTAAACATACAGGGAATCGAACCAGGGATCCTTCTTAATGTGTGTGTGTGTGGTAAAATACAGTCCAAGGCATTTAATCTATCATCATGCAGGGCTAAATCTACAGGGAATCGAACCCTGAACTTATTTTAGCATTATGAAAGCTTAAACTCGCATTTTCGCCAATGCCATGGAATCAAACCCTGGACCTCTCTCTAATTAATAAAGCAAATATTTTTTTTCCCGCTAAATATTATAATTTAAATCCGCTACTGTAACTGTTGAAATAGATGGCTTCTGGCACATAAAAAGGTCGTGGGTCGCATGGTTTGACATAAATATAAGACATTCATGAGCTAAGTTTACCTGAATGACAGCTCGAAATGTTTCTAGAAGTAATCCCTAATATATCACTACGCCAACAGTTGACATCTAGCACTTTGAATGACTGTAATGAAATAAGATGGTAATATATTCATGTGATAGTTAACCACCGTAATTTAGACCAATATTATTTATATTTATTTGAGGTCGGACACAAAGTTTATTTATAGTTTTATTATTCCCCCTAAAAAATATTAACACCGCTTTCACAAAAAATTCTGACGAACATAGCCTCAAAATGGCGCTATATTACACAAAATCAGTAAAGTTCCAAAATGAAAAATAAGTACTTTTAATTATGTTAAAATATTGTTTCGAGTTGGACAAAAAGAAATGAAATATTATGAGAAACTTAAGTTTACGTTATTTTAAATGTAATATATAACAGGTAATTAATGAATCAAAGATCTTTACATTTTTAACAAAACTGTGATCTTTTACAAGTGCTGGCAATCCAAAACCTAAACATATGATTTTCGAACTGTCATCCAGGTAAAAACCTATCGTAAATGGAATATAGTCATCGTGCTCCTAAAAGCTGTCAACTTAGACCGATAATAATGGCTGAGAGACATTCGGGCTGGTTTCTCTCTCTAGGTTATAAACGGCCATTGAGAGCCTTCTGCGTGGCGAGAAGAAGAAACCAAACAAGAGGGAGAGAGAGATAGAGAGAGACTGTTAAGATTGGCTGAGAGGCATTCGGCCTGGTTTCCCTCTCTCTAGGATGTCTTAACACAAGTCGGTAAAAAATAGAAGAATAAAGGTTTTTTTAAGTGTATACTAGTACAATTCCACAGGTGAAAAAAGTGTTCGATATAGGGATGATATAATGGCGTTTGCGCGCGAGAGAGAGAGAAGAGAACTACACATAGACTATTTTCAAGCTAGTGGCTACATGTAGCATGTACTTACATAGCAGCTGGTTGAGGGCGTCCAAATCTGCCCAAACAGACGGGGGAGCATTTCCCTTGACGTCGTGTGCCTCATGTGGTAGGGGTGGCGACGATAGGATGCCTGAGGGTGTGGTGATACCCCTCGGGAACGGCAGAGGGCTTGCGACCGCCCGTGTTGCCTCCGGCGGGGTCATAGCGATGCTGGCAGACAGTTCCTCATCCAGTCCCTGTGGGTCCCAGTAGTCTGAAATTAAAATAAATACATATTAATTAGCATTTAAGGGAAGGTGGGGGAAAAAAGCACCGACACGTCCCTAATATATATATATTGTAGACTGTTTATTACCCATAGACCAATTGCCGTCCGCGACGCAAACCCCATTTTCAGTAAAGCTCTGAAATTTGTCTAGACTATTGGGATCCTGAGGTTGTACAGCCATGGCAACCATCGGGGGTTCGTCAACTAACAAAAAAAACACCATTGTACGCCACAGATGTATTAAGCAAAAAAACCCATTTAAATATACAAAACTATTTTTAAAAAAACATACCTGATTGTGTCCAATTTTTTAGTGACTCGAAGCTCATCTTACTGTTTACGTGGTCAATTACAAATTGAAATGACCTATTGTTATGATTTGAGCTCTATTTATAGCCATCTCAATGGGTTCGCCGACCTAAAAACAATAATGGACTCTGCGCAGGTGCAATACAGATCTGTCCATAAGACCATTGCTAAGTCCCGTTACTTAGGCAGTCGGCTCCTACCCAGCGACTTGGATGGATGTGACTGCTCTGTCCCATCAATAGTCAGTAAACATTTAGTTAACTAGGTGTAAGTTATTAGTAACTAGCTTTTACCCATCGCTGCTTCACCCGCAATAATTGATGACATCTTTTAATTTCTAACTAAACTGTTTTGGTCATAAGTCAAACTTTATTTTTTTTCAAATATCTATGCGTTTTTCTCAGTTCTAGCTGTAAATAATTTTGCCGTATTTTAATTCTCACTTTGAAATATTTCGTAATAAAAGAAATATATACTATTTAAGTTATCAATTATAATTTTTTAAATTTTTAACTTCATAATTTGTAAGATAATTAAATAAATTAAATTTAAATTAATTTGAACTACATAGCTAAAATCACATCGTATTTATTATTTATTAGTACGAAACTACGTCACACTAGCTACTATTTACTTTAATGACAAAATATCAAATCACAAATTCTTAAATAACATCGTTTCAATCACATCAAAATCATATATTTATTTTTATTTAAAATCAAAGGTTGGGAATAGTCCTACATGTTATTCCAGGAAATACTCTACCAACGTACACAGTTTAATTCGAATCCGTTCAGCAGTTTTGGCGTGATAGAGTAACAAACACACAAACTTTCGCATTTATAAATACTCTAGTAATTAAAATGTTTTTAAAGCCACTACTAGTAGTAAGGTTCTTTGCAAAAGCATTAGTGACAACTCCGATCCACTTTTTTATTTTGCACACTAGTTTGTTAGCATCATAGATGGGCCTTTGAAACAAATAAAATAATTTTGCTTCTAAAATTGATAACATGATACTATTTTAATAATGTTATTCTATATGTATAGATGATATAATTATACCACGTGAAAATTGCAGACTTTACGTATGAATAGTTCTACGAGTTATTCTAGTATTTCAAAATTTAATTAATTAATTAATAGGCGTTTTTAAAACATAGTTTATTTTTTCATACTAAACTTGTAAAGCCATTTACTATGGTAGATGAATGAACTCTTGTTTAAAATCCGTACACGTCCCAATTCGCTCTGCTTCAAAGAAAATAATTTTTGGCTCGTTTTCTTTGCAACACGTACATTTAATATTTATGTTCCTCTTATTTACAAAATATTTATTGGGGGGAGCAACAAAGTGCCGTGGATATTTTACAAGATGGGGGAGGGGGAGTTTTTTTCAGGGCACCACTCAACTGTTGTTGTATGTAAGAGGTGCAATAAAAAATATTACGTTGGGGGAAGTTTTTTATGACAGCGCTCAACCCCCTTGTTGCGACCACTTTCCAAGAGCAGCCATAAAAATGACACGGCAATGACTCCGCTCGTTCATCACACCCACAGGACCTGCGACCCGGATGCACGCTTCATCGTTCTGGGGGGTGAGGGAGGATTCCTGAAGTGAAAGCTGTTCAGTACGCGCTTGACGGATCTCACACAAAACTCCAGGGACAGAAGAGCCATTCTACCACTGACCTCCATAGTGAGAGTTTCAATCTGAATAAAAACTCCAACACCTCTATCCTACCAATTAAGCAAGAACCAACATGTCCACCATGAATAAAAATTCCAACCCCTCCAATTAAGTAATTAACAATCACCAAGAACCAACATGCCCACCATGAATAAAAACTCCAACACCTCTATCCTACCAATTAAGCAAGAACCAACATGTCCACCACGAATAAAAACTCCAACACCTCCAATTAAGTAATTAACAATCAGCAAGAACCAACATGTCCGCCATGAATAAAAACTCCAACACCTCTATCCTACCAATTAAGCAAGAACCAACATTTCCACCATGAATAAAAATTCCAACAACCCAATTAAGTAATTAACAATCACCAAGAACCAACATGCCCACCATGAATAAAAACTCCAACACCTCTATCCTACCAAATAAGCAAGAACCAACATGTCCACCATGAATAAAAACTCCAACACCTCTATCCTAACAATTAAGCAAGAACCAACATGTCCACCATGAATAAAAACTCCAACACCTCTATCCTAACAATTAATTAATTAACAATAATTAATCAGCAAGAACCAACATGTACGTGTTTTGCAGCCTCTAGGGGAGGGGCAGGATGAGGGGACAGGAGGGGGAGGGGTGGGGGAAGGAGGGGCTCAGCCAATCAGAGAGCAGGAGGCGTGGTCACGTGACCAAATACAGCCAATCAGAGAGCTGTTACCATACGCCGTACTAGACTACTTACCAATCAGTTCAAAGTGTTTCTCTTTCAGCTTATACCAATCAGTTCAAATGTTTTTCTTTCAGCTTATACCAATCAGTTCAAAGTGTTTTTCTTTCAGCTTATACCAATCAGTTGAAAGTGTTATTCTTTCAGCTTATACCAATCAGTTGAAAGTGTTTCTCTTTCAGCTTATACCAATCAGTTCAAAGTGTTTTTCTTTCAGCTTATACCAAATCAGTTCAAAGAGTGTTTTTCTTTCAGCTTATACCAATCAGTTCAAAGTGTTTTTCTTTCAGCTTAACCAATCAGTTGAAAGTGTTATTCTTTCAGCTTATACCAATCAGTTCAAAGTGTTTCTCTTTCAGCTTATACCAATCAGTTGAAAGTGTTATTCTTTCAGCTTATACCAATCAGTTCAAAGTGTTTCTCTTTCAGCTTATACCAATCAGTTGAAAGTGTTATTCTTTCAGCTTATACCAATCAGTTCAAAGTGTTTCTCTTTCAGCTTATACCAATCAGTTCAAATTGTTTTCTTTCAGCTTATACCAATCAGTTGAAAGTGTTTTTCTTTCAGCTTATACCAATCAGTTCAAAGTGTTTTTCTTTCAGTTTATACCAATCAGTTGAAAGTATTTTTCTTTCAGCTTATACCAATCAGTTGAAAGTGTTTTTCTTTCAGTTTATACCAATCAGTTGAAAGTATTTTTATTTCAGCTTATACCAATCAGTTGAAAGTATTTTTATTTCAGTTTATACCAATCAGTTGAAAGTATTTTTATTTCAGCTTATACCAATCAGTTGAAAGTGTTTTTCTTTCAGTTTATACCAATCAGTTCAAAGTATTTTTATTTCAGCTTAGTGACACAAAAATTGCAAATTAAAATGTCCATGGAGGCATAATATTGGCCTAAATTACTGTAGTTAACTATCGCATTCATAGCTCATACATAACCATACGTTTTCATTACAGCTGTCCGTGAAATAAGTTAGCTGTAGGCGTAGGGATACATTGGGGACTATTTCTAGTGAATTTTGAGTGGTCATCTCAGTAAGCTCGGGCGGTGAGTGGACTTTAGCGAAAGAATATTGAAAGGATAGGGAATTGCGGAACCTGTGATTAGTTTGTAGGCCGCCTAAATGAATGTTTTTACGTTGGGTTGAGTACATTGTTATTATCAACACCGAGAAAATGCAACTGTTTGTGTCATTGTTGATCCTTGTCAAATATTGTATAGATATGGATCAGACTTACTCACGAGAACTGTATGTAAAATTTACAGGCCCCCCAGTATATCTTCCAGTCCACACTTCAAAACTAATATATATTTATAACCTGAACAGGTATTAAGACGCGGGGAAATATGAAGTGTATTAATTTTCATCTGGTAAACCTGGCAGAATATATGTCTAAATGTCAATCACAAGTATCCTAGGCTGTTATTAATTATTGACTTTCTTGACATTTCATTACATATTCCGCTTTAATTAATTAGTGATGTATGACTATAGACACAGGACGATCCCGGGTGGTTATTGGAACAACAATGTCAAATTGTGCTGGGTTCGATACTCATATTCAGGAATCATTTCTACCATTGTCAAATAAAATACTTATTTCAATTTCAAATTTTACCAAATGATTTAAATGTCACAAAGAATATTTTCTGCATAAGATTATCGTGTTTTGTGTAATTGAGATGGTATTGTAACGCATGATTAGATAATTTCATAGTTATTGCTTACGTGAATATTTATTGTTAATACCATTTGTAAATTATCATTACAATTCAAAATACTTTTACAAAGAGGCGCCATAAAAACTTACAATATATATAATCATAGGTGGTAACAAAAATGTGCAAGTGTAGAGAAGCATTCAGTTCAAAGGAAAAAAAAATAGTCGAATAACTTGTGATAAGTATGATATAAGTATTATTTTATACATAGAAATATTAGTGTCTACACGTAAAACTAATTCACATAGTACATATATTAATCAAATTGAGATTGTCTGTCTGTCTGTCTGTCTGTCCGCCTGTCTGTCTGTCAGGATCATCAGGGATATCTGCCACAGGCAGAGGAATGGCATTTTAAACATTAGTGATCTCTTCTCTGTGTGTTTAAAGCAACGTAAATCATTGCCTGGGGATAGTTATAAATACAAACGTGCAATCAATGTCCTAGTAGACGTATGTTAGTATTACACTTCGTTCATCTCGTAGCTATTAGCTGATAGTAACTTCTTCACATATAGGCCTAAATAACATTGTTTTTAACTAAATGTATTATACTTTCCCTGTCTTTAATTGCATGGAAAGAATAACTTTCACTATCTGAAAACAAAATTCAAAATATATTTTAAAAAACATGACCGTTATTTTTTATTTTTTTAACCTTAAGGGGCGGAGTTGTGGCTGTGGGACGCACTAGTCGTGTGGTTTGTTGTCAAGAGATGGCACGCGTGTTGAATTGCGATTCACCACGTACCCGAGTGGATGCCCTCTTATTATCTATGACCGTGGCTTATTTCCTCTCCTTATATTTGGACAACACTTCCTCCACGGAGATAGCTCTAAACTGCCGTGTCGAATAGGATATCTTATAAACACTGGTCTCAGGAGGCGAATAAATTATCTAGAGACTTTGTGTGGAGGTACGTTCTTAATGGTTTCAACTGCTCAGGTTAGACTATAATGTGATGGAATTACCAGCCTTGACAGCTGAGAGTTTCATAACTGACACTAATATTCCCGGTTAGGGGCCACTCCATGAACTATAAGTCGGAACTAGTCATGCTTGTACTCAGTAGGCCTACAAAATTCCTCAAGTAATTACAATTCTATTTTATAGTTGAGTTATATTAAATAATAATGACTAAGATTCGGATAAGTCTAATTAAATATAGTTACTTTATAATTTACTTACTTATTTAGACCTAGTCTATGGTATTAGGAACTCGAAAGTTCATTGCCGCACTTATAAAAGCATGCCACCTATCGCTATCCTGAACTAGTTATAGCTAGTCCCCCTCATTAAATCCTATTCCTATCTTGAACTAGTTATACCCAGTCCACCTCATTACACCCTATCCCTATCCTGAACTAGTTATAGCTAGTCCCCCTCATTAAATCCTATTCCTATCTTGAACTAGTTATACCCAGTCCACCTCATTACACCCTATCCCTATCTTGAACTAGTTATACCCAGTCCACCTCATTACATTCTATCACTATCTTGAACTAGTTATATCCAGTCCCCCTCGTTACATCCTATTCCTATCTTGAACTAGTTATATCCAGTCCCCCACGTTACATCGTATCCCTATCTTGAACTAGTTATATACAGTCCACCTCATTACATCCTATCCCTATCTTGAACTAGTTATATCCAGTCCCCCTCGTTACATCCTATCCCTATCATGAACTAGTTATACCCAGTCCACTTCATTACATCCTATCCCTATCCTGAACTAGTTGTATCCAGTCCACCTCACCACACCTTCTTTCAGGTCCATTCTAATGTTATCCTCCCATCTGCCTCTATGTCTTTCAATTGATCTCTTTCCTATTGGTTTTCCAGTAAGTATCCTGAACAAGGTTCTAGAATCTCCCATTCGTGTTTCATGTCCTGTCCACCGTAATCTACAAGCCTTGATTATCCTAACAATGTATTGTGATGCGTTCAGGGTATGTAGCTCATCATGTTGTAAGCTCCTCCACTCCCCAGTATCCTCATCCCTCTTTGGACCAATATCTACAAACACCTTGTTTTAGAACATCCTCAATTTGTTTTCGTCATGTAAACCAAGAAACTACGTTTAACATCCATAGAGAACAACATGGGAGATGTCAACAACTTACTGACCGGATGTATTTGTTTAACATCCATAGAGAACAACTGATAAACCTGTTTGGTTTATTCAGAGCTTTATATTCCTGAGCAACATGGAATATGTCAACAACTTACCGACCGGATGTATTTGTTTAACATCCATAGAGAACAACCGGTAAACCTGTTTGGTTTATTCAGAGCTTTATATTCCTGAACATGGGAAATGTCAACAACTTACCGACCGGATGTATTTGTTTAACATCCATAGAGAACAACCGGTAAAACTGTTTGGTTTATTGTGAGATTTATATTTCTGAACAACATGGGAGATGTCAACAACTTACCGACCGGATGTATTTGTTTAACATCCATAGAGAACAACCGTTAAACCTGTTTGGTTTATTCAGAGCTTTATATTCCTGAACAACATGGGAGATGTCAACAACTTACCGACCGGATGTATTTGTTTAACATCCATAGAGAACAACCGGTAAAACTGTTTGCTTTATTCTGAGCTTTATATTCCTGAACAACATGGGAGATGTCAACAACTTACCGACTGGATGTATTTGTTTAACATCCATAGAGAACAATTGGTAAAACTGTTTGGTTTATTTAGAGCTTTATATTCCTGAACAACATGGGAGATGTCAACAACTTACCGACCGGATGTATTTGTTTAACATCCATAGAGAACAACCGGTAAACCTGTTTGGTCTATTCAGAGCTTTATATTCCTGAACAATATGGGAGATGTTAACAACGCACCGACCGGATGTATTTGTTTAACATCCATAGAGAACAACCGGTAAAACTGTTTGGTTAATTCTGAGCTTTATATTCCTGAACAACATGGGAGATATCAACAACTTACTGACCGGATGTATTTGTTTAACATCCATAGAGAACAACCGGCTAAACTGTTTGGTTTATTCAGAGCTTTATATTCCTGAACAACATGGGAGATGTCAACAACTTACCGACCGGATGTATTTGTTTAACATCCATAGAGAACAACCGGTAAAACTGTTTAGTACATTTAGAGCTTTATATTCCTGAACAACATGGGAGATGTCAACAACTTACCGACTGGATGTATTTGTTTAACATCCATAGAGAACAATTGGTAAAACTGTTTGGTTTATTTAGAGCTTTATATTCCTGAACAACATGGGAGATGTCAACAACTTACCGACCGGATGTATTTGTTTAACATCCATAGAGAACAACCGGTAAACCTGTTTGGTCTATTCAGAGCTTTATATTCCTGAACAATATGGGAGATGTTAACAACGCACTGACCGGATGTATTTGTTTAACATCCAAAGAACTAAGGAGTATTTTAAAGAGAACACAACCGCGAGTATGTTAAACATGTACTTGGTTTAATTCTGAGCTTTATATTCCTGAACAACATGGGAGATATCAACAACTTACGACCGGATGTATTTGTTTAACATCCATAGAGAACAACCGGCTAAAACTGTTTGGTTTAATTAGAGCTTTATATTCCTGAACAACATGGGAGATGTCAACAACTTACCGACGGATGTATTTGTTTAACATCCATAGAGAACAATCGGTAAAACTGTTTAGTACATTTAGAGCTTTATATTCCTGAACAACATGGGAGATGTCAACAACTTACCGACTGGATGTATTTGTTTAGCATCCATAGAGAACAAAATGGTAAAAACTGTTTGGTTGTATTTAGCTTAATATCCTGAACAACATGGGATATGTCAACAACTTACCGACCGGATGTATTTGTTTAACATCCATAGAGAACAACATGGGAGATGTCAACAACTTACCGACCGGATGTATTTGTTTAACATCCATAGAGAACAACATGGGAGATGTCAACAACTTACCGACTGGATGTATTTGTTTAGCATCCATAGAGAACAATTGGTAAAACTGTTTGGTTTATTTAGAGCTTTTTTATTCCTGAACAACATGGGAGATGTCAACAACTTACCGACCGGATGTATTTGCTTAACATCCATAGAGAACAACATGGGAGATGTCAACAACTTACCGACCGGATGTATTTGTTTCCTCATTTACATGTCGTTGTTGCCAGTTAAAATTGTTTCTTAGCATTTAAACTCATTAACAACTTAAAATAATATGTTGTTCGCAGTAATATCTAAATAATTATCGTTCTTAATCCATTTATTATATCAATATAATCTATATAATCAAATTAATTGTTTGTAATTAGGTAAATTTAAATAACTTTTGTTGTACAAAGGATTTATTAGGATAGCGAGTAATATTATGTATGAACGAGATAGAATTGTGAGTTTTGTTGATTTAATTTAATTTAATTGTATTTTGTTTAGTTTACAATCTTTTTTCTTATTATACTCGTTATTTAAGCTACTTTTTTAAAACTTAAAGTATTAATAAGTTAGACTAGCTATTAATAATACTTTAACCTGTTTAAGCGCAAGACAAGGTATAACACTGTAACTTCACCAGATTAAATAAAAATAAAATAAAAATATTCATGGAAATTACTACAAAAGAACAATATGTTTATGTGGACTGCAGGGCAAGGCATTAAAAAATTTGAAATTTGATTTGACAAAACAGAAAACATTAGGATTCTTTCAACAAGGGTGTAAAAACACCATTATTGCCGATGCAACCAGCTTATAAGGGCTTGGGGCCATTGTTTTTAAACACCAAGGGAGAACTCTTATAGTAATATAATTAATTATCTAAGAGTCGTTTCCTCAACTGTTTTGAAAGAAAATACAGATAAATTGAAAAGGAGGCGTAATGGCTTGTATGGTCAGGTGAGCGATGTCAATATTATATCATAGCACAGATCACAAACCGCTGCAATTTATTTTCTTACCAGTGAGCAAGTCATGTCCAAGAGTTGAGAGGGAGCAAGGCTGGAAATGAGGCTACAAGGCCAACATTATTCAAAACAATTCTAATCAAGGAAGAGGAATATTTCAAACCCATTATCAAAATGACCAAGAAACGAAAAAACAAAAAATATTATTTAACTAAAGGATTTGCATGTAGTTTGGATCTTGGACTGAACAACTCCACAGTCTTGAAGAAATATAGGAAGAATTAATAAAGGACCTTGCTGTTAAGGCACTGTCAACTTACATAGGCCTACTTTCAGATTCATGAAACACATATACATTCCACAAATTGATCAAAACATAGATGTATGTTTTTGATAGTGCTATATGAATACCACTGATCTTAATAGATCGTGTACTAAGTCTAGCTCATGAAGGACACCCAGGTTTTGTAAAAATGAAGAAAAGACTGTGCACAAAAGTATGGAGGACAGGTAAACAGGAGGACCAGTCTTGCAAACATTATAATGGATGGAAGCTGGTTGGATCAGGGGAAAAGGAAAAAACTCTTTCTCGAACAGAGCTACCGGGGAGACCAAGTAAAGATATTGCTGTTGACTTTATTAGTCAATGAGCGTTGAGCAATATGTTTAATTGCGATTGATTACTTAAGCAGATATTCTGAAGCTGTATATATGAATATAACATCGGTAGAATCTATAGATATTTTATAGGGCATATTTTGTTGATTCGGATTAGCAGAATCTATATCGGTGAACAGTGGAAGGCAATTCATAAAGGGGGAGGTGCAGTAATTTTGGTTCAGAAATAAACAAAGCACTCAAACTTGTTAGGCCAAAGTAGGACAAGGCCAATGGTGAAGTTGAACGACAGAACCGATCAATCATGAAGCCACTAAGAATAGTCAATGATACAGAAAATATTCTTAAAGAAGAGTTTTAAGGTTATATTTGTTAGTCTACCAAACACTCCCCACCCCTTTTCCACTTGGTTGATAAATTTAACTGAGAAATCAGAAACGATATTACAAGACTCGAGTTTTCTAAACCAACAGACACAGTGGTCCTAGACAGAGATTTATAGACCAAAATGAGGGGGAGGATTATGGAGCTAGAACAAGAAGGGACAGGCCTATTATATGACATCAGGAGACATGGCCTACGCTAAGCAAGAAAACAGAATAAACTAGATAACATTTACAGCCCTACACTAGTTAAGTTATTATTCAAGAAGGGAAGTTCGATGGAGATTTAGTTTCCCAAGGGATTAATTATCATAGTAATATAACGTGAATAACTAAATCAAGAATAACTAAATCCGGAGCATCAGTAAATCAAAGTGGACCAAAAGAGGAAAAGGCAAATGAATCTGGAAGTAAACAAGAATAGACTTTGAATGACGAGGCGACCAACACGAGTCTGCAGAGATACATCATAGCTTCAAGAAAAACCACTAAGGTGTCAAGTTTAGCTTTTAGATACTTATATAATCTAGGTTAGACCTACATTTATAACCATTGCACGTCTATGACACATTTTGTTGGCATAGTGGTCATGCATGATACAAGTGTTAATAGTAGTTATTAAAGTGTTTAAACACATAGTTATGTGACAAGTAAAATGAAAACGGAAATCAAACATTGCACCAATATTTTCATTCATTTAAATACGTGGATCCAAGCAAAATAAAGTATAAGCTTCTATCACATGATAAAATAATAAAAATAAACGGTTTTTAATTTAAAATTTACCTAGGATATTTAATTACAATATATAAACTAAGTGATATTTCTTTGCTACCAACATAATATTATGAAAGGAGATAATGTACAATTGTAAAACCTATTCGTAAATAATTATGTAAAATTCTATTCTTACTTTTTGGCTGATTAATTTCTTCCTTCTAGTAATGAGTCTTACTAAGATCCCACTTAAAATATTTCAGCCCCACTTCTAAATACCTCAGGCCCCTCTTAAGTAAGATCGCACCCTACTTCAAATAGCCTCACACCCTCCTATAAGTAGCCTCACACCCTACTTCAAATAGCCTCACACCCTCCTCTAAGTAAACTCACACCCTACTTCAAATAGCCTCACACCCTCCTCTAAGTAACCTCACACCCTTCTTTAAATAGCCTCACACACTCCTCTAAGTAACCTCACACCCTACTTCAAATAGCCTCACACCCTCCTCTAATTAACCTCACACCCTACTTCAAATAGCCTCACACCCTCCTCTAAGTAGCCTCACACCCTTCTTTAAATAGCCTTACACCCTCATCTAAGTAGTCTCACACCCTACTTTAATATCCTCACACCCTCCTTTAAAAAGCTTCAGAATCTCCTTTAAATATCCTCGCTCCCTCGTTTAAATAACCTCAAGACCCCAAGCTGATATATCAGCTTAGCACTAATCAAATGAGGAGCCCACACAGATTTGATCATTTTATTTGGACCACTATCTTATTCTAAATGCTTCAAAAATATATGTTACATGCATATATATATATATCAATTCAATATAATATTTAATTTCAATAATCATTCTTGTAATTTTAGTTTCGTATGTTGGGAATTACCTTATTATACCATAATAATGATGGTTTGCCGTCAGGAATGTATCAATGCAGTCCGTTATACACGCACAACAAATCTACTCCGATAGACAAACTTATTGAAATCAGTAAGTATGCGCTGGCTAGTTTTTAAAGTTTTATTTGTATCGGGAGTGTACTAGTGACTTCTTCCCGCCTGTATATTAATATGAGGTGAGTAATAAATCAGAGTCCGACAAGAACTGATAGATAAGCTCGACGATACGGGCGCAACACTCGCTCTACTCACTAATTATTTACTTCACTTTTATTGATCGATACTCATCTATTTCTTGTTTTAGAAGTGTAAGAGTTTTTATTATTATATTATTATTATTTTGTTCAAATGTAAGCTTTCGTCGATATGTAGGACTGGTTCATATACATCTGTTTACATTACTCAGCATCACTCACAACATGTTTGGAAAGGTCGTAAAATGAATCAGTGTATTCATACTTGGCCATGAAACTACTTCATCTATCACACTCTTGACTAATGCAACTCTATGCACATCAAAATAAAACTATCAAAGGAAAATCTGAACCTCCATAGCAAAACTAAACCACAATAGGAGGTCCAAATGAATAACATAAAAAGGGCAATAGGAGTGAGTAGCTGGAATTCTTGTTTTGAATGTATGAGTATAATTTTTCGAAATTCAGAGCTCAGAACTCACACCGGTTGCGGGAATGACATGTTGACGGTCGTCCTCAAAGAAATATTATTATATATATGTAATTATGAACCTACAAATAAAAAGATAAGAAAACACACATATGAACTAAGGGTATTATCTCTATTCCTAACATTAAATAAAACTTGAAGTTGCATTGTTGGTATTTATTCATAAATAACAAAATTAAATATATAAGTTTAAGAATATGAATAAGTTTGAACAATATATAGATATATTATTAAATAATAATGATTGTCGAGTTGGCAAACAAATAGTATTTTTAAGATTTAGAGGTGACCTGGTGGTCTAGGGTAAGGTGTCAGACTACTGTGCTGGCGGCCGGGGTTCAATCCTCGGTCCCGGCAAAGATTTATCTGATTTCCAAACCCTTCCTTCACCTCTGACAAGACATCTTGTGAATGTGTGGAATGCCAGGTCGCCACCGTGGTTCGGATTCCACGTTAAACTGTAGGTCCTTCATTTCATATCACAATCACCCTACCATTACAACTTAGCGTAAGTGCGTATAACCCGAACGGGTAGTAAGACGCGATGCTAATAATAATAATAATAATTTAAGATTTAGAATGATTGATGTAAAAAATTATATCTAAGTTAAATGCAGTTTTATACTCAAAACAGCTTCATCAGAAAAGAACAATAATAAATCAATCCTTTATTTCCGCACGTAACAAACTATATAAATTACAAAATCTATCTTCATTATTTACCAAGGTGAGTTCTCAAACTCCTCTCATCTTTTATAAATCATCTATACGCATTCCCATTATACACAAAATCTTAACTAAATGGCACAATCATAATAATGTGAATAGATATTCTCAAGAATAAAATTTAAACTACAAGTGAAACCTGTTTTGTTATATTTATAGACGACAGAACCAAAATTGTCTGAAAAATATCAATATTAGCCCTCATTATAAAGTTTCTTCTATCTCACAATCATATCAGAAGTTATAGCCTCAAACTAATCAATCTCCGCCAGTATCGACATCTTCAATAGTAAATTAAGTATCGATACCCACAAAAATAAATCAAGTATCGATATCCATAAAATAATAGACTTTTTTCATACGTGACAAAATTCAACATCGATCTAAGATCTACATAGATTATAAATTTTCCCTTGCAAAATTAATAATATATTGCCGATGCAAGAATTTTGAAAAGTTAAATATATAAATAATTAATAATGACAAATTAATACTAAACTGGAAAAGAAATTTGTTCTTATATTTTAGCTTTCTGAAGCCTTAGCTTCTTATTCCTTCAATCAAGCTAAGTCCAAGAGTGTCGACAAGCTGCCCCGCCGGTACTATATATACAAGAAAACCCAGAGAACATTGGAGAACAGGATACTTGTTTATGCATTGTTTATTGTTAGATCAGTACATTAGCCTCTACTTCATGTTTCTGTCCTCTATGCTATCTCTTTGTATAGTGCTCCTTTATCTAGGCCTCGAAATTAGTTAGTTTGTTTTGTTTTGTGATCTGATTGCCTTTTGTTGTGGTTTAGATGGTTTTTTGGTCTTTTCTTA
Organism: Timema cristinae; assembly: GCA_039000515.1. Classification (NCBI taxonomy): domain Eukaryota; kingdom Metazoa; phylum Arthropoda; class Insecta; order Phasmatodea; family Timematidae; genus Timema; species Timema cristinae. The sequence continues at coordinate 44,301 of JBCFYV010001108.1, read as the reverse complement.
TATTTTCTTGACTCCTTCCACCTTCATTAACCTTTCCTCACTCTTGGAGGCAACAAGAACATACCTGGGCCCCTTTAGGTCTATTGTTTTCCCGCCAAGTGTCACTAGCGCGGTTTTTCGTTCTGCCGATTTAGTGATTCATGTGCTGAGACTTGATCGACCAATAAGTGATGGTTATAGGTTCCGTGAAATTTCACCTGGAAGCGGTCCAATCTCAGTTATTCGTGTGCGTGTGTTAATGAAATTTACTGCTCCAAGACAATACCAATCAGTCAACATAAAGTGAAGGTGAGTTGCCTCTACACATTCCCATTCAACCATACTGTCCATTTGTCCGTGTTCGTAACACTGGTCCTCCAGAGGTTTTTAGTTTTCAGTTCTTGTGATTTACGCTACTTAATTTTGGTCCATCCGAGCCATGGATACTCTTTTCAGTGTTCCTTGCTGTTTCTGTGTGTTAGGGTGGATAGAGCAACTTATCTGTTTTGTTTGGTTATTTCTTGTAGCCTTTGTTCACGTCATATTTCGGCCATGTTGGGTCAGTTGGATTAGTGATGTCATCACCTCGATATATCGTTTGAGTTACCGATCAGTCGCTGCCATATCCATTGTGCATCGTATATATTATTGATCGAGTGTCGTCAGTTCGATATTGTTCGATAGTCGGGATTTAATCGATGGCCGTGTTATGACTGTTTGTTTATGTTTGTAGCTAGTCTTGTTTGCTTACGTTTGTAAGTTTTAGTTCCCGTTTGTTACATTCAATTTGTGTTAATTTTCTATCATCATGTCTTATGCACAGCTCGAAGCTAGGTTTGAGGTGATAACTGGCCGGGTTAACAGACTTTACAAGCTGTCAGAACAAGTTAAAAATGACATTACCAAAGTAGAGCTATTTAAGGCACATTGTTCAGACTTGGAACATTTAAGGAGAGATTTTGAAGAAACTCACGTTGAGTTAGGAGTCGCGGCAAGATAATCTAAGAGGGACTTGGATGTTGAAGCACATGACAAGCTGATTGAAGACTTTGACATTACCTACTACCAGGTGTGAAAAAAATATAATAATAATAATAATAATAAAATTATGTATTATAATTCAGACAACTTCACTTCTTCCATTTATATTATAAAAAAAACTTATCATCCGGCTCTGAAATAGTCTAGCTTATTTGCACGGCGACTCTTTGATCTCGGGACCATTGGGGATGGGCTTGGGATAGTTACAACCTTAAATCACCTGATCACTTTGACCCTTAGGCCTGCAATAACAATGTTCCACCTCTAGTTTTGCATCTTAACAATAAATAAAATATACAAACAAACAACATCTTTAACAATGTAAATATATATATAAACAACGAGTAAAACAATTTTTTTTTCTTTATTAAATATTTACCCTCATACATGGTACAATCAAGGTTATATATATATATATAACCTTGAGTTGTACCATGTATGAGGGTAAATATTTAATAAAGAAAAAAAAAATGTTTTACTCGTTTGTTTTATATTTTCATTGTCAAATACCTACTACCCTACTGTGAAGCTACAATTACACTATAATATTAACGTAATCATACAAGTTTACAGGAAGCAAAATAGATGAAATCCATGATAATATTTCACTTGACCAGAAGTAGAATATTTTGAATAAAAAAAGTAGATTTATATTATTTAGATTTGATTAAAAAAATCCTATCTTTTTTTTTAACAAAATAAGATTTGTTATAATTTAAACAATGAAAGGTATTAATAAATGCTATACGATGTACAATTAGGTTTCAGTAATTTAAAAAATATATATTCTTTATATTATGTTTCCATGAAGGACGAAATGCCAGAAAATTTATATGTTCACAAATCAAATACTATTATAAGTTATTTTGAAGTATAATTTTCTTGATTGAAAAATAGATTCGGGGAAATAGCTTCTCAAGGAAATACCTGAAATAGCTCACGATATTTTTCTTAGAGTGGATTTACATAAAATAATAATCGGCAACTCCCAACTTCATTTTTGTATATTCCTCACACTTCAGACTTAGATTTAAAATCATTTCCTGAGGTGCAACACAATCCTCGCCCGTAATTTGTTCAATTTCCAACTCCGCGGACATGAAAAAAAACACCATTGTCACTCAAGATCTTTTTTTTATATCCTCTCTCGTATCTCTTTTTTTTTAAATTGTCCGGGCCACCTCCATCATTTGAATACGTTCGAATTTTCCAGAATAAATCTTCCAAAGACAATGAGGAATCCACTTTAACAATAAAATGTTTGTTTTAAAGAATATATTAAAAATTTTAAAAATTAAAATAGATGAACAGAAAGCAAGCAGTAAAATATCTTGAATTTAAAACGAATACAAAATCAGCTGTTTCTTTTACATACAGAAGAATAATTCTTGAATCACGCGCTTCGGAAATTAAGAACCAAATAAAAACAATCATATCATCATTTGCTAGAGGCTCATTCTGGTAGCGTAGCTTGCAACTTTCTAACCATTAGTTCAAATTGTAACCACTGAAGACTACGACACAGCGATAGTTTGTATTCATTGCCAAATAATAAAATGTTCTCATTTTGATATTTGGTAAAAGGAAGGTTATTGTTTTTATACACAGGTAAGACCAAAATATGTGTATATTTTAAAATTCTAATCATCTTGTTGAGTTTTTACCATGTTAAAGAAAGCTCAAAGTTATTTTATTTCGGAAATTAAAATAAATAAATTCAATGTTGGCACAACTGTACGTACATCAACAGAATAAGAGTAAATAGTAGATGTGTTGTTACTCCAATTAATTGTAAATATGGTTTATAATTAAACGGGAAGGTTTTTCTTTGTCACACAGGTTAAGGAGATTTATGCACGGATTAATAAGCCTTCATTCACTTCGGGTAACGATAATGGATCTCCAGTAAAGGCATTGTCGGCAAAATTGCCTGAGTTGCAACTGCCCACATTTAGTGGTATGAACACTGACTGGACCACATTTCATGACTTGTACGTCTCTCTCGTTCATACAAACAAAACCTTAACACCATTGGAAAGGTTTCAATATCATTTGACGACATTATCTGGTGAACCGCTAAGTTTATTAAAATCGTTACCGGTGTCAGATGAGAACTACCCGTTAGCCTGGGTGACTCTTAAACAACGTTACCAAGATGTGAGGCCATTAGCTACACATTTAAGGTTGATTCACACTGATAGGACTGTGCTCAGGCCGTGCTGGGACTGTGTCGTGTCGCTACCATTCACACTGATAGGACTGTGCTGGGACTGTGCTGTTAGCGCTGTTTTGCTCACCATCAGCAGTAGACATGGATCAAACAGAGGAAGATGCGATTGTTGCATGTGGTCTTTATCTTATTTCACTTGATAAAAATAGGAGAAAACGAAGAAAATACTGGGTTCATCATTTGTTTAGAGCAAGAGAAGAAGAATTCCACAATATATTTGGGCAACTCAGAGATGACCATCAAAAGTTTCACAAATATTAAGAATGAGTGTCCCGAACTTTGAAACCTTACAGAAACTTCTTGCATTCAGTTTTTCAGCTATCTCCTTCCAAATATTTTCTTTAGTGAGATTATTATCATATTTTTTATGCTGCAAATTATACAAGCATTCATATTCTTGAACCAACATTATTACGTTTTCTTCATCCATAGTTTTGGTTTATTGTACACAGTTGTGTTAACAATGTTGGAATGTTCCGCAGCCACTGTCAGATTGTAGATAAGAACCTTCGTGAAGGTTCGACGCTTGCCGGAAGAAGCCGAAGTAGGTGAAACGACACTAAGACGACATTAAGGCGACATCGTCTACATTCACACTGATAGGACTGTGTTGGGACTGTGTTCGTACCGTGCTGGACCGTGACCTTGGGAAATCACTTTTGAAACGATCAAGACGACACAGTCACAGCACGGCCTGAGCACAGTCCTATGAGTGTGAATCAAAAACGGTCTCACAAGGTAACTCTTATGGGAATGACCTGTTCGAGATTGTTGGCAGCACGACACAGTCCCAGCACAGTCTGCGCACAGTCCTATCAGTGTGAATCAAACTTTAGAGAAGATAATGCGTTTCCCGGGTCTAACCTCAAGGTCGCCACAGAACTTAAGGGGTTAGTGGACACATTCACTTGGGTGCACTAAATGTGTTAAAGTTTCCAGTTTATGAGTGGAGTTTTATCATATTAAACTTGACACTGAACAAGTTAGATAGAGAGACACGACTGATGTTTGAACTTGCGCAACGGCTAACAAATTACCAAGTTTTGATAAACTTTTGGAATTTCTTGAAAATCAATGCAAATCACTGTCATCTGCAAATCAAGGTCTAACACTGTCAACTTGCGCGACTACTAGACATATAACAACCAACAGGAGGATGGAAGGATCACTGAAGTCACCTGTTGGAGCGAGAAGATCATTTTATGTTAACTCAAATCAAGGTCACTGCACTGTGTGTCAAGATATCCACAGTATTTATAAGTGTCCAGTGTTCACGAGCAAGACACCGATACAACACCGGGATTGGGTAAAGTCAAATAATTTGTGTTTTAATTGTTTAAAGGAGTCGCACCAAGTAAGGGAGTGCTCCTCAAGGTTCAAGTTTCCGCACCACAATCAAAATCATCACACATTGTTACACATAGGGTCAGGTAGTCAAGGCACCACTAACACTTGCGGTCAAGGATCGTCTAGCTCAAACCAACGTTTTACCAGCTCTCACATTGATCACACCCAGAGAAACAGTAGGTATATGCAAGGGGATGCTAGCCATCAGGTTCATTCAACAGGCCACGAAGGCACTGTTACATGGAGTGAACACATCAACTCGCTTACCACCAGTTCTGTGAGCCTTACTACAGTCTTGTTGGGAACCACTGTAGTGCAAGTTAAGGATGGGCATGTGCTTATCAGAAGGTTAGATTGTTAATAGATTGTGCGTCACAATCATCATTTATAACTGAAGACTGTGCTCACCGGTTGTGTCTACCACGTCTCAAGTTGAAAATTCCTATTAGAGGGATATCTCAGTCAACTGTGAAAACCAACAAGGGGGTTGTGATATGTGAGGTGAAACCGTGTGGTGTTTATGGACCTCAGTTGGTCACCGAGGCCATCATTCTAAGTAAAATCACATCGGGAATGCCATCAAACATGCTTTCTAAGGATATGGTTCAGGAGTTTGCTCATCTACAGTTGGCTGACCCTCATTTTCATGTACCAGGGCCGATTTTCATTCTTTTAGGTGCGGATATATATCCCGAGATCGTTGATGGTGGGCGGTATTCAACTTCACCTAATTGTCCCACGGGATTGCACAGCATCTTTGTCTGGATCATAATTGGGCGAGAAGGACCTCAACCACTTATTACTTCTAGTGTCTCGTCATTTTTTGTTGCTACCGAACCATAGCTTGATAGTGTTTTGCGACGCTTTTGGGAGGTGGAAGAGTTACTCGTAACTAACCGCATTGACCCTGATGAAGCTATTTGTGAAGAACACTATATGACAACACACACGTGATAATGAGGGTAGATACATTGTACGGTTACCTTTCAAGGATGCACAACCAGAGTTGGGAGAGTCACGTCAACAAGCAGTCAAGAGACTCACTCAGCTGGAACACCGCTTAGCTCGTTACCCACAAGTGAAGAAACAGTATGTGACCTTTCTAAAGGAATATGAAGAACTCGGTCACATGCAGCGCATTGAACCATCAATGATCCAGGACATTAAATACTATATCCCACATCATTGCGTATCCAAGGAATCTAGCTCAACCACCAAACTGAGAGTGGTATTTGACGCTTCTGCAGCAACATCATCAGGTCAATCACTGAATGATACATAATTGAAGGGTCCCAAAATGCAAAGGGAAATTGTGGAAATTGTTATGAATTTTCGATTTCATCCCATTGTGCTCACCACTGATATATGCAAGATGTATCGACAAATACTTGTCATTTCGGATGACCGACATTACCAGGTAATACTGTGGCGCGAATCCCTGATCAACAGATTCAAGAATATCAATTGAATACTGTGACTTATGGTGTAACTTCAGCTCCTTACTTAGCGATGCGATCCCTGCGTCAGCTCGCTTCTGATGAAAAACTTCGTTACCCTCGTGCTGCTCAGGTCCTTTGTAGGGACATTTTTGTTGATGACATAGTCACTGGTGCTGATTCAGTGGAATCTGCTCTCAGTTTACAAACCGAGTTGATTGAATTGCTAAGCCTAGGAGGCTTCCAACTTAGGAAATGGTCTAGCAACCACCCTGAAGTATTAAAAGGGATACCAAATGAACACCGTGAAGTTCCCCTCATGTTTGAAGAAGATGGAGATCAAGTAATTAAGATATTAGGGTTGGAATTGGACCCCACATCAGATTAATTCTCTTATCATGTACATCCTTCTGAGGTTACAGTAACGAAGAGGGCAGGTCTCTCAAATATTGCTAGAATATTTGATCCTATGGGGTGGCCATCTCCAGTGGTGTTATGGGCTAAGGCGTTCATGCAGACTTTGTGGACCCTAAGACTTGATTGGGATAAACCACTTCCACCAGAGCTCGGACAAGGGTGGCAAAGGTTTTGCTCACACTTTAATGTTCTTACACATGTCAAGATCAACAGATTCATATCAACCAGTGATGCTATTTCTTGTCAGCTTCATGGATTTTGTGATGCATCTATAAAAGGATATGCAGCAGTCGTCTATCTTCGAATTACTACGTGTAATGGAGAAATTCAAGTCAACAACCTTATCGCCAAGTCAAGAGTAGCTCCGGTTAAGAGTTTATCTCTTCCTAGACCTGAGCTTTGTGGGGCTCAGCTCCTAGCCACACTTATGGAGTGGGTGCAGCAGAACTTTGAACAACGATTACAGGTGTCAACTGTGTATACTTGGTCAGATTCTACCATCGTTTTGGCATGGATTCAGACTTCTCCACATCTTTTAAAACATTTGTTGCCAACAGAGTAGCCCAAATTCAAGCAGCAGTACCAACACAACATTGGAGATATGTCCCAACTAATTCAAATCCGGCTGATTGTGCATCCAGAGGCTTACATTCTGAAGAATTGACAAATTTCCACATCTGGTGGAGAGGACCAGATTGGCTGAAACAACCCATTAATAGTTGGCCCAAGCTCCCTGAGGTGACTTGCCAGGTAGAGGTACCTGAGTTAAAGGCTTTAACGGTTACCAGTCTAGTAGCAAAAGCGAATACCTGGTGGGCTGACCTGCTCAAACACTTCTCATCAACGAGTCATCGCATTTTTAGCACGGTTTATTCATAACTCCCAAGTGAAGAAGCAAGATCGTTGTATAGGCCCATTGTTGTCCAAGGAGCTCAATACAGCCCGTATGCTATGTATCAAACAAGTTCAACAACAAGCGTTTGAGTCAGAACTTGAAGAAATAAAGAAGGGTCGGGAATGTTCACCCCACGTGAGGGGCCTAAACCCATTTCTCGACCAGGAGGGACTACTGAGGTAAGGAGGTCGCTTGCGACACTCTTAACTGTGGTATGACACAAAACATCCTCTTCTGTTGCCGAAAAATAGTCACATCACCGATATCATTGTTGATCACTACCATATATCTCATTTTCATGCTGGACTTCGAACAACCCACTCACTCATTCATAGCCAGTATTGGTTCTCTCAGCACGCACTGTTATAAAAACCCGGATCTTCAAGTGTATGAGATGTTTTCGATTTAAGGCACCTGATCTCCAACCATTCATGAGGGACCTCCTAGCGATGCGTGTGCAGCAATTAAGACCATTTTTCCGAGTTGGAGTGGATTATGGAGGACCCTTCCAGATAAAATCATCTGAATTGAGGAGTTTTAAGATGCACAAGGCTTATTTATGTTTGTGTGCTTGACAACTGAGGTATGGTATCAGACCTAAGCACAAGGGCCTTTCTTGATACCGTTCTTCGGTTTATTTCCCGTCGTGGTATGTGTTCAGATATTTATAGCGATTGTGGCACAAACTTTGTAGGTGCCAATCGACATTTTACAGAACTACAAAGGCATCTAGAGTCCCATAATGAAACCAAAGTGGTAACAGATAATCTTTCAGTCCAAGGCATAACTTGGAATTTCAACCCACCTTCAGCTCCACATTTTGGTGGACTATGGGAGGCTGGTATCAAGTCGGCAAAACTCACCTAAAACGAGTGGTGGGTGATCAGACACTTACCTTTGAAAGGCTATCCACACTCTTCATTCAAATTGAAGCAGTGCTAAATACCAGGCCCTTTGTGCTCTCTCTGCGGATCCAAATGACCTTGGTCCGTTGACACCAGGACATTTCATAGTTGGTCATTCTCTCACCAGACCACCCGAGGAGATCGTAACGGAGCTACCGACCAACAGGTTGAATCACTGGCAGTTGATACAACAAGCCTATCAGCACTTTTGGCAAAGATGGTCAAGGGAATATATCCATACTCTCCAACAGCGACAAAAATGGGCTAAAAACGAGGCCAACTTACAAAAGGGACAGTTAGTCTTGATAAAGGAAAACAATCTTCCCCCACTTAGGTGGCTGATCGTAAGAGTAGAAGAGGTGTACCCTGGAAGGGATGGGATATCGAGAGTCGTAAGTGTCTGCACCAAGCATGGGATCCTCAAACGACCGGTTGTCAAATTATGTCCACTTCCTAATCAATAGAAGGGATACATCTTTTTGTAAATATTATTCTGTACAAATCTTTGTTGTTGGTTTGTTGTTCTTAAAAACTCACTTTAGTTTTTGGTGGGTGGTATGTTTGTGCATTGTTTATTGTTAGATCAGTACCATTAGTCTCTACTTCATGTTTCTGTCCTCTATGCTATCTCTTTATATAGTGCTTCCTTTATCTAGGTTCTCTATGCCTCGAAATTAGTTAGTTATTGTTTTGCTTTGTGATCTGATTGCCTTTTGTTGTGGTTTAGATGGTTTTTTGGTCTTTTCTTATATTTTCTTGACTCCTTCCACCTTCATTAACCTTTCCTCACTCTTGGAGGCAACAAGAACATACATGGACCCTTTAGGTCTATTGTTTTCCCGCCAAGTGTCACTAGCGCGGTTTTTCGTTCTGCCGATTTAGTGAGTCGTGTGCTGAGACTTGATCGACCAATAAGGGATGGTTATAGGTTCCGTGAAATTTCACCTGGAAGCGGTCCAATCTCAGTTATTCGTGTGCGTGTGTTAATCAAAGTGACTACTCCAAGACAACATTAATCAGACAACATAAAGTGAAGGTGAGTTGCCTCTACCCATTCCCATTCAACCATACTGCCCATTTGTCCGTGTTCGTAACACTGGTCCTCTAGAGGTTTTTTAAGTTTTCAGTTCTTGTGATTTATGCTACAATACTTGCTGGGGGAATACATATGGTTCACCAAGGGGGGGAATGCGCGTGACAACAATAACTTCTAATATACACTCCAAATAATTGGAACCTTCTAGATTAGAGTAGAACAACCTCTCTTCACAGTTTAAGCTCTTTGAACCCCCTTGTTGTGTGGCGCTCTTTGTGGGCGCCGTTCGAACCTTGATGGCAGTGGCTAGTCTATCTCGTGGCGCGGCTATGCTTGGTTGTGTTGTTGTTTTTCTCTCTGACTCGTAGTCTGAGACGCGGGGACATTGAAACGAGGTAATTTATATATTTTCCTGACTCGACCGAGAATGGAAATTTCATGGCCCATGTGGAAAATGTGTGTGGACGAGCTTTGAGACTGATGAACAAAATCATAAGTATTGGTACAGGAAGGTTCAACTTGCCCATGAAATGTGTGAGGTTGTACCATCAGGCATTGGTCTCCATTGTGGGCTATTGAGCCAGTGTTTGGGCGCATCGGCTGAGGTGGGTTGTGCAGAGGGTTAGGCTGAGAGGCCTGCAGAGGAGTATTCTTCTCAGGCTCTCTGGGGCTTTTAAGACGGTGGCAACTGACTCGTTGTGTGTGGTGCTGGGTGTCCGGCCCTGGACTTGGAGGTGAGGAAGAGGGCTGCTATGTTTTGGTTGAACAAGGGGGACTTGGAAAAAATGGTGATTTGACAAGACAAGGGGTGGGAACCAAGGGACAGGTCCGGGAGGCTCTCCTGGATGAATGGTAATCAGATTGGGTTGAGAGCAACACGGGCAGGAGGACCTACCGGATCTTCCCGAGTGTGAGGGAAAGGTTGGAAATGGGTCACCTTGAGCCCTCTGCTGGAATAGTGCATTTTTTGACTGGGCATGGACCATACAGATCAACCCTTTTCAGACTGGGACTGACGGATGACAAAATGTGTGATTGCGGGAGGGAGGCCACGCCTGAACACGTGGTTCTGGAGTGTGAGCGTACGGCAGGGGAGAGAGTGGAGCTACAGATACCTCTGCAGGCTGAAGCGATTTTTCACATTGTGAGGGACGTGGACAGGTGGGGTCTCCTGGATAGGATAGCGGACGAGACATCGAAGAGAGAAAGGACTAAATACGTGGAGGACATAAGGGCAAGGCGACGAATAGTACAAACAACTGATGACTTGAATGCGACAATGAGGGAGATGGACGTAACGACAAGTAGTGAAGATGGGACAGATCTAGATGAAATCTTCGAAAGGAACTGGTGAGAGAGAGAGAGGGATTTAAATTAGGGAATAGAGTGGCTGGTGTGATGAATTGAGGTGGGTCTCCTGGCTATCCGGAGATCAGCTGAGGTAGGCTCTCACTGGATTCCAGCAGTGGGAATTGCTGAAGTACCAGGGGTAGCCGAAATTCCAGCTGAGAATGTCGAGTGGAGAGTACAAGATGAATGGATGGGGCGAGACCCTTCAGCTCAAGTAACCCTGCGCCTAGAGATGGATGCGCCTTGGGAAGGAGCGTCTGGGGTTTTCTGGAGCGTTGGGGTCCCTTCGGTGCCCAGCAGCAGTTGGGCAGAGGTGGAACCCAGACATGATGCAGCCGTAGAAGAAGAGTAGCATTAAGTTTAGTTAAGTTCTTATATTATATAAATGGTAGGCTCTAATTAATAACAGAATGATTTGTATGTACTTAGATTTAAGTTAGGTTAGGTCCATAGGCATGGTTTTGGGAGGAAGTGGGCGGAGCGAGATCTCTGGTAGGGCGCCTCCCCAGGTGGCGGATAGGGGGATGCTCATCGCCGCCAGTGAGAGACACATGTCTGGAAACATGATCCCAGGCGGCCGTGGTGCTGAGGGGTGGCGAGGGGTATCGGGGAAATAAAATCCCCGGGGCGGACCAAATAGTAGGAAGTTAAGGAAGGTGTGAATATGAAGATTAGGTTAGGTGCTTATATCAAAATTTTGTTAGTATTAAAAAAGGACTGGTTACATGAGGGATTAGTAAGAAATGTATGTAAACACGCCCCTTTTTATATTAATAGATATTGGGGTAAATAAATTGAATAAATTGAATTGAATTGACTCGACTCTCCTATGCTTGTAGCCAAATGCTACAAATCAAAAGTGAGTGAAAGGGGATGTAGCTAAGAAACGCTTATAATAATTAACGCTACTAATATTTCTAGACAATTAACATGGATGAGGCTAAATATCATTTCTTCATAGTTATTCATGTCCACAAGTTTGTTTAATAGCTTATATGTATATATTATTATATTATTATTATTTATTATTATTATTATTAGCACCGCGTCTTACTACCCGTTCGGGTTATACGCACTTACGCTAATGTGTAATGGTAGGGTGATTGTGAGATGAAATGAAGGACCTACAGTTTAACGTGGAATCCGAACCACGGTGGAGGCCTGGCATTCCCCACATTCACAAGATGTCTTGTCAGAGGTGAAGGAAGGATTTGGTAATCAGATAAATCTTTGCCGAGACCGAGGATTGAACCCCGGCCGCCATCACAGAAGTCTGACACCTTACCCCTAGACTACCAGGTCACCGATTATATGTAATATATAGCCCATATTTTGTGTGTTAGTGGTGCATAAACAAACAAAAATTGTGGATAAAAATGTTCGACGTTTAAACACTTTACAAGTCTTTATTTTTAATAACGTACGCGTAAATCAAAATACATCAACTGAATTTAAGATATGAATAATACATTTAAAAATAAATGGTACGAAACCCCACACGGGCTTTCTCACTCGTGGTTTATAAATGGATAAATTTACTCAAAACCCTTAATATATGTGAAACTAAATAATATACACTAGTAAACCAAAGCAGAAATTGTGTTATACCTACGTAAAACATTTTATGACTCCCAGCTTACAATTTTGTAATTTTATTTTTAAGAATTTAAGTCCTAATTTGTATATTTAGACCAATAAAAAAGATTAATATCGGGTCAAAAAGGGTCATTAATTCGTATTAAATTTCTACTTCCAATTAAAATTTTCGACATTTTATTAGGTGTTGCACCTCTTATGGTTATCGCATTGCTATTAAATTCATCTATACTAATATTATAAAGAGGAAAGATTTGATTATTTTGTTTTTTTGTTTGTAATGGATAAACTAAAAAACTACTGGACCGATTTTAATAATTCTTTCATCAATATAAAGCTACATTATCAGCGAGTAACATAGGCTATATTTTATTTTGAAAATTTAATTTATTCCTCATAAACATGTCAATAATATATTATATAGTCGTTGGAAAAAAAAAGTTGTTGAAGGGAAAGTGGGGTTGGTGAAAGGGGGGGGGGGTAGGGGTGAGGAAAGAGGAATGAGACGAAAATAGGAGGGAGGATAAAAAGAGGGAGGGGCTATACAGTAATGGTAGGAATGTATTTTTAAAAAAAGTAAAAAAAGTTTTGTTTTTATATTGACATTATGGGTGATTTGAAGCTTTGTTTTACAGGATTCTTTACAATATTTTTTTACGGGGAAGGGGGCTAGTGCTAAATAAACAAATTATATATCATATCATGATAGATAATATAATATATGATATTAATCATAAATATATATAACATTACATCAATTTTAATCGCTATAAAATTTTATTAGAGTGTAAAATATATTACTACCAGTGCCAGAGTTAAGTATGTGGGGACCTCGGTGGCAATGCAGTGTGGGGGACCCCCACAAACCCATGTAAATGATACATCATAACGTAATTTCTTACTAATTCTTATATTTAATTTAAACTGAAAACTCATTATTTTGTTTTTACCTAATTTTTTCATACAGGAAGAACATTATTGGAGGCACACAACAAGAAGGCATCTAGGTACTATATACATTTATCTAGATTTAATTATTTTCTTTCTTGTGGGGTTTGTGGTAGCCCCTTGCTGTGGTAGTCGCCCCGATCGCCCCCCTTTAAATCTGGCACTGATTACTACTATAAATGTTTATACTGCTAAATAATAACATTAATGTATATAATATGATCAATAGTATTATATATATTATATATGTGTGTGTCATGATATATTTAACGTTACATATAATTTTAACTACTATACCGTGTATATTATATATTAATTAAATAGCATAAATTGAAATGAAATTAAGATCAATAGTCTCAGACACATGAGGTCTAACTGTTGCCATTTGTTTCATAATAACGTATCTAATATAGTTGCTTGTCATTTATAAATGTGTGCCAATAAAAAGTTAAATATTGAGTATTGAGTCTAAAATGATATAGATCATGTACCCCCAAGAGTTTAAAGGAATAATAACATCAAATTTTTGAGGGACTTACTTATTTACTTATTCTATGGTATTATAGAATTATTTCGTTAAAACTAATGTAGTATCTCTGTACAACTAGATCTCACAAAAATGTATTAATATATTTGCCAATATCTCAGAAACTATTGGTTTTATAAAGATATATTTCAATTAAAAGATTTTATTTTAAATAGTAATACAATTTTGCAATGTTAAGTTATTTAGTATCTCAAATAATTGCGTAGATTTGGAAATTTCCGCTTATATAAAGTGCCGTAAAAGTTATTTTCATAGGAAAATAAAAATAGCAATTTTATTTAAAATCTTAATCAACTCCTAAAAACAAGTTTTAATCCTAATTGTTTGAGCCGATTTTGAGATTTAAAAAAATAGATTTTTGCCCTTTACTAAACCACTCTTAATTTTAGGGTTGAAAGACACATAGACAGACGGCATTGAAAAAACAACTTTTTAGGGTTTGAGGTGTCATCAGACGTCAACATTCATCAATATCTCGGAATAGTTTTTATTACGTTCGCAATACTTTACCTTTAGTTTTCAAAAAGTTTAAAGTGTATATATATATATATATATATATATATATATATATATATATATATATATATATATATATATATGTGTGTGTGTGTGTGTATAAAACTTAAAATAGTGGGTTTTATAAAACTATATTTCAAAGAAAAGTTTTATTATGAATGGACATACATATTTGCAATGAAAAGTAACTTCATATCTCAAAGAGCTACGGAGATATGATAAAAAAAACCACCAGACCGGAACCATTAAAGTCATTTTGTCGAAAAATTGAGAGTAGCCAATTTGCTTGTAATATTGATCAATGCTTAAAAATTAAATTTAATCAAAATTGTTAGAGCCGATTTTGATCAACTCAATTGTTTCTCTTTTTGCCCTTCAGTAAACTACTCTTAATTTTAGGATTAGATCTCCAATTCCAAAAACCCCTTGGGTCAACCCTATGAAAACCACGATACAAAGTTTTCAAGAAAGTAAATATTATATATTGTAAATTTATTAATTCTTATTTAATTTAAAAAAAAGGAACTTTGGCTCTAGTTTGTGTTGATAAAAGGGAGCTTTGTTGTGCCATTTTGTACAAATTAGGTCAAAATCCATTTTATTATAATTGTTTAGTATTTTAAAATATATTTTAATAACTTTTTGATAATCATAAAATAGTAATTGCAAATATTTCAAAGTTTATTTTAATGTTTGAAGTAATTTTTGTTTCGTTGTTCAAAGTATCATGTTCAAATGTTCATAAAATCAATTAAGGCTATTATTAATGTTTATCTCCAAATACGTTCAGAAGTATTGTTTTATTCTTATGTATCTTCTGAACACCAATTAAATAAGGTGTTTGGGTGTACCTGGATATGTGAGAGTCAGTGGTTGAGGTCGTGGTGTTTGGGGGTACCTGGACACGTGAGAATCAGTGGTTGAGGTCGTGGTGTCTGGGTGTACCTGGATACGTGAGAGTCAGTGGTTGAGGTCGTGGTGTTTGGGGTGTACCTAGACACGTAAGAGTCAGTGGTTGAGGTCGTGGTGTTTGGGGTGTACCTGTATCGTGAGAGTCAGTGGTTGGAGTCGTGGTGTTTGGGGTGTACTTGGACATGGGAGAGCCAGTGGTTGAGGTCGTGGTGTTTGGAGTGTACCTGGACACGTAAGAGTCAGTGGTTTAGATCGTGGTGTTTGGGGTATACCTGGACACGTGAGAGTTACTGGTTGAGGTCGTGGTGTCTGGGGTATACCTGGACACGTGAGAGTTACTGGTTGAGGTCGTGGTGTCTGGAGTATACCTGGACACGTGAGAGTTACTGGTTGAGGTCGTGGTGTCTGGGGTATACCTGTATCGTGAGAGTTACTGGTTGAGGTCGTGGTGATTGGAGTGTACCTGTATCGGGAGAGTCAGTGGTTGAGGTTGGGGTGTACTTGGACACGTGAGAATCAGGGTTGAGGTCGTGGTGTTTGAGGTCTAACGAGGATGGTATTCCCACTATTTCTATGGAACAAAGTCTACCCTCCACATCCCTTTCCCCATTCAATGTGGATAGCATGGATGGGTAGATGTGAACCACGAGCCGCCTGTAGCACTGATAGTAGTCTAGCCTGTCGTATCGCTCACACTTGACCTTTGACCTTTGACCCCTAGTTGTTTGTCGTAATCACTACGTCGATTTTGACCGTTATTCCACCTTCCCCCGTCCCTGACCTACTTTCCCCTCCCCTAGAGCCAAAAACTCTGACATGTTGGTTCTTGCTGATTAATTATTAATTATTGTTAATTGGTAGGATAGAGGTGTTGGAGTTTTTTTATTTGTTGCTGGCATAGGCCGGACATGTTGATTCTTGATGATTGTTAATTAATTAATTGGTAGGGAGTTTAGGGCGTTGTGGCATGCGTGTATCAGGGGGTACGACACTGTGAGCCCACGCTCTCCATTCCCTTTCACTTCCCTCCAATGACACACTGGTATTGCCCCACCCTCGGAGTTTAGAGCGTTGTGGGAGCATGAGGCAGCGCACGATCCTCGCGCTATGGCTGTCGGGGTATAATGAACATTGGCTCTTCTGTCACAAGGCTCTGTCCCGGAACAAGCAGCATGAACCTTGTGCTATGGTGGTCGGTGGTAGAGTGTGGTAATTGGTTCACCCGGCCTTCGAAACCCTGGCGCTAGACTGCCGGGGCGACAAGTGACCTCAATAACCTTGGATTTCCTAATGACGTAATCATTGCGTGTTATGTCGCAACCCTGGCGCCAAGTTGGTGGGCAGACAAGACAGGTTTGGACTCGTAAATATAACACAGATGTTACAAATATATATTTATTTATTAAACATCACAATTATACATTTTTACAGGAATGACGCATATCTTCGTTCATACGTTTTTCTACAGTGTCTCTTAGATGCGTTAGTAAAATTGTTTTTAGTTCACAATCCAGCATGTAATAGTCCAAAACCAATGACTTGACGTTTATAGTAGGTAGCACTGATAAGATCCAGACTTTTGATGTGCGTTTCCACCGTAGGTTGTTCTAAGTCGATGACATCCGTCGATTATGTTAGCGTGTCGCATACATCCACGACGAGTGTGTTGATCAAATTGTTGCAATAACGTGCGATGGGTGTCAACCACATATCCCGTCGGTCGACGGCGATGTCGATGAGGTCCCACACCTCACAAAGACGCGCCCAGCTAGGTGCTAGATAGGTGACCCGTTTGATTCCGGCGTCTTGTTTCTCGTTGATGAAGACCATACAGTCACCGCACATGCGTCTCAGAGAGTTTTCGTGATTAGTCAGACTAATCTTCTGAGGAGGTTGTGTGTTGCTGAAAAACTTTGATATGACCGACTTGTAGCTGCTCAGTTCTTGCCATTCTGTACGGTTAAACACGGCGCAGTTCCCTCCGCTATTTTCTAGCTGGACATAGGGCGTAAAGTTGTTCTTGACACTCATTCCAACGATGACTCACTGGCATCGACTCCATCCAGCGGGAACAATGTGTTGAAAATAATGGTGACTGCGAGTGATTTCGCAGGCTTTGCTTTGTTACCGCAAACGTCTTAACCTTCCATGATGTTCGGTGGTTATGGCAGGCACACCGGCGGGACACCCCTTTTATAGGCGCACGCCACCTGGAGACGGCCTCTTGAAGGGCGACATGCCCCTACAGTCTTGAAAAATCTATTGTAATACCTAACCACCTTAGCGTCGTTGGCTGTATGATTGGTGGGAGAGAATAGGTTTTGGAAAGTTTTCAGCGGAATGTTCTGGGCGCGATAGAGAAGGTACATGAGACCGTAATGGTCGCAAACGTCAGATGCGATGATTTGAAGTTGTAGCTTGCTATGGGACGTGCGAAAAGTGTTTTTGCGTATAAATGCCAGATGTTACCTTATACGCGGTGGAAAACCATAATGTCAAAGTATTCTCCCACTCCATTCTTGTCGATAAAGATGGCAACCAATTGCGTCCCAGGTTTGGTGTGTGGATCGGTGTTGATGACTAGAACGGCAGGTCGAGCTATTCTTGCGGGTAGTTGGTCAGAAGGGAAAACACCCGACCGTAAAGAGCGGAACAACGGATTTGTTTTCAGCGCACGTCTTATTGTGTGCGTGTCCATCTTCAATCATCCAGTCTCGAAGTCCCCAGACAATAGAGGCAAAGCAGAAATTCCATACAGAACTATGAACCATGCACATGGTGCGGCCCAATTTAAGTGTTTTCAGTGACGAACAACCTTTGTAGTACAGATCTACGATAGGTGTAGACGTATATTTGACTAGAAACTTTTTCTTTTCACCCCCTTGACGTAGACGGTTTCTGCACGCGCTGTGGCACGGGAGAAGAGGGATTCGAGCAGGCTGTAATCACATCACCATAATCCCAGGTGATACCAAGCAGATTGTTGACTATATAGTCGGATTTCTTTCTGGCATCGGTGGAAAGTTCTTCGATAGCATATGGAGGTTTTAACACCCAATGTTGAAGTAATGTGCCGCATACAGATAAAACACTCATTCCTCGACGATAAACTCTTTGTTGTTGTCGATGAAGCTCTGGAAATCCGCAATGACATCCATAGATTATATGAAGGGGTAAGGGGCAGGAAGCCGTTTATATTAACTTCCATAATCGGTCACGACGTTTCTGTCCTTGTCAATGATGACGATGTTGGCAAACTCCCCGTACACGATACAGTTGACGGTTTCGGTGAGAGCTCGGGTGAAGCTCACTTCGATGCTCAGAGAAACGTGCCTCGTCAAATTCAAATGCGATGTCATGTGGTACGGACAGATTAGGTGTCAGATCGAAAGCCATGAGATGATATCCCTTGGGGAAGGCTTATCGTGTGATGTCACTACCTTCGTTCATGAAATGGATACCCATTTCAGAAAACAGCGTGTGGTACGACATGACATAGTGTCCGTTTGAAAAATCGGGCTTTAAAGGTTTCAACGATACTTGTTCCCCGTCCACGTGCAGCGATAAATGGTTCATGCCGTAGGTTTGAAAGTTGAACGGGTTCTTGGTGGCGTCTCCGTTGAACGCTGCGTTTGACACAAATCCCACGATGCACTGTTTGGGTAACTGGCCGGTGAAGACGTTGTCCAGCGATTTCCCTTGCACGCCCGTAGGAATAGTGAGTGTTTTTACTTCCACACGGGTGATGGGATACTTTGCGGGACTGACGTTTAATGCTTTGGCGTGTGCCAACAGTATAGAAGGTGCTACTTTGACACGCCTCACTAGAAGGCCGGCTTCAACGATGTGAACCTTAAAGTGAGGGAGTTCAGGAACCACCATAAAACTAAACCCTTCACGGGAACGGACCAACCTGACTCTGAGTTCGGCGCCGTTCAAAAGGTATTTCTCTTGGTTAAACACGTCACCGTGTAGATACCCCAAAAGATCCACCGTCTTACTTTTTTCGGTGAGACTGCGATGGGCCTCAAATCCCCTGTTGACTGCGTTAGACTCTCAAAGTTTCCAGGACTGTCTGCGAACCATAGACCACAAGTTAATTGCGTTCTTTTGGTTTCACTGTTGTAATTGAGCAGCGTCTCAATGTATGCTCTTCAGGCATACGTGTTGATGGGCGGTGAGACTAGTTTTTGGTTTAAAAACACATCCACCTGTGTGAATAGCGAATGAAACCAGTTGTTGTTGGGTGCGATCTGATCAACCTCTGTGAAAGCGCCACCGTCGGGTTTCATGATGGCCGCCGTGAGATAGAGCATAGTCTGGGAAAGATCGATATAGAACTCGCCTTGTCCGGTAACGGTAAATTCGATGGGTGAATCATCGGTAATGGAAGAGACAGGTTTGTACTGGAGCCATTGCCCACTTTCAAGACTGGTTTGAGTGGGTGGCACGGAAAAGAGATCGAGTTTACTGCTGCAATACACTCGCAGGACTGGGAGTGTAGAAACAATATTTTAAATGAAAATATCTTTTGCTTCTTTCTTGATCTTTTTACGTCGGGTGACGACCTTAGAATGATGTCGTTGTCCCTTTATAGCTTGAGCCGGTCATCAGAGTGTTGATCTTCTGTTCAGCCTTGCGTTTCAGGTTTGTTCCAGCCTCACCGACACGTTGCCGTATGTCCTCTTTGAAAGGACGCCGTTGGTTGGCAACGTCATAGAGCACGTCGATACCCGTATGAAGCGCCTGTTTTCCGATGGCTTTAGCGCCACTTCTCAGCAACGGTACGATGCTTTTGAAAAGACCACTGAAAAAACTTCCTATCCCGTGCCCTTTTTGATAGGGAACACCATGGTAGATCAAAGATATTCCTGTTCCAGCCTGGTTGACGTAGTAACTTTGGTAGGGACAGTTCATGTTGAGCTGCGTCGAAAATGAAGTTTCACGCACACTTTTCCAAACTCGAATGGTACAGGTTCACCCGTTTCTGTTCTTATATTGATTTCCAAGCTTTATATTTCCCTTCTAAGCACCGGCATGTAGTGCAACGGGTCGTAGCTAACTGTCTTATGTATGCCGTAGAGATAGTTTACGTTGTTATATCAAGTATACGTAACAGCGGTGCCACAATTTCACCCACGGGCTGAGGATCGACGATATCCATGTAGATGTACATTTGTGAAGGCAGGCCTAGTAGAATTTTGGCGGCGTACGGAGACTTTGTTACTTTGACCAGATTAGTCCTAGGATCGAAACCGAGCTGTAGACTTAGTTGGGTTGATAGACTCAGCAGCTGTATATCTGGTGAAGAGATAACTTCCACCTTTTTGTTGGGATTTGTGTACTTGAATACAACTCCTGAATTCCCTTGAAACGACTCTACATCGTTTAGAGTTAGATCAATTCATGGATAGTACTGTAGTTTCCAGCAGGGATATGATCCTTGAATATTTGTTCCACAACGTTAGCGTCCACCCAGTTGTACCATACAATATTTTGACCGTCAGGTACGGTGGTGAAAGAACAGGGATATTGAAACTCAGCCAGAGCGACTTCCCACCTTCCATCGAGTGTAAGACGGTAAGGAAGTTGCGTGGTGAAATTAGTGAGGTTATTTTTTGGGAAATATCCCATAGAGATTTCGCTGGCAAAGTGATGTAAAACTGGTCCTTCATGGTAGTGCGCTGACGTAACTGGCGAGAATCCAAGAATTAAACTTGGCAGGGTAACCTTTCCACTGCACGTACACTTTCTTTCTGGTGCCTTTACCCTCGACACGTAGTGTTTTATCAACTTTAAAAGTTTCAGGGAGAGTACGCGTTGCAATTCAGGTTCGTAAAACGTCCCCTCCACTTCTTCTCCGTCAAGATTGGTGAGTCTGTAGACGACAGGTTGTTGCAACACGACACTGCTGACTTTGAAAATCTCTTCGCTCCAATTGCTTTCGTAGCCCTTTTCAAACAGCATTTTGGATTTGTTAATACGCACCGTGTCACCGACTTTATTTTAGGCTTCTTATTTGGACGCCTTTTGCCTTACAGATTATCTCTGACTTGAAGCACATTAGTGGCGGGCGCCATCTTGATACTGGAATGCTTGGAGCCGTTGTAAGCGTCGGCTAGAGCTTGGATGACGTCCACATATCTATACGAGTTATTTTTGCAAAATAGCGCCACATGCGTCCTTTCAGAGTTCTATTGAATCTTTCTACGATGCTTGCCTTCACGTCTGGATTATGAGTGGTGTAGTAATGTACGCCTTCTTGCTTGAGAAATTTCCGGACTAGACGTGCCGTGATGTTTGTCCTCTTGTCCGTCTGTATACTTAGAGGTTTATGGCCGCTTTGCTTGAAAATGACCCGAAAGGCGTCTCTCACGACGCTCCCCGTCTTGGATGGAAGCGTTCTCGCCCAGGCCATCTTACTAAACACGTCGATGACGGTGAGCAAGTACACTGCACCGTCGTTGTATTTTCTGAGACTTCTCATATCGTTGAGATCGTCTTGCCAGAGATCTTCAATGTTTGACACAACATACTTGTTGCGTGGAAACTTTTTTACCACATGTTTGTGTAGGGTATAAGCGTCCTGCGCACGAAGCCATTCTCGTACATTTTCGGGATCTTTCTTGGACGCCTTTATGAGCGACGCCGCCCCTGCAAACCCTGCAGGATGAGAAGGGTCGTAGTAGATGTCGGCTAGACGTTCCATTTGCACCGGTGGGGGGGGGGGGTGTTTTTAGGGGGTTGCTTCTAGAGGTTTAAGAACAATTGAGTTAAGTAGCTGATCCCACAATCAACAAGGTATGTTGGCCGTGCAGGAAGAGTTATTATTTACATCAAGCAAGTTCAAGTTCAATTACATGAGAGAGCCCTGGATACAGAACAACAACTCTTACTAAGGGTAAAAAACAATTTACATGGATATATCAGAATACACGGGCCAGTCCAGGACGAGCCACGTCCCACTAGTTGAGCACCCACCAGGTGACCAACACCACAAAATATAAATAAGTAAATAAAGACAGCTACAGCTGAGCCTGAGGGACAAAAGCAGCTCTTGAGCTGAATATTCCTAAAGCGAGTGTTACAATGCAATGACTAAGATTTAACCACGGGCCAATCATGAGAGGCATGAACGGCCCACAGGTTAACTGCCCAACACAAATATTGGGATTGACAAGTGAACCCAGTTAAGTATGGATCCCAGGACTCCACAGAACATGTACAATCTTCTGCCCTGGCAAGCTACCATTGAGTTACATCGATGGACACATCGTGTGTGCCGCGGGATTCACCATCCCGTCGTGGGGCTGGCCAAAATGGCTCAGTCTCCCCAACGCGAGAAGCGCGCTACACCACAAGTGTAGTTTACAACTAGTTCTCCTGATAACGGAGACTCAACTCCATACATAATCTACACAACTAGCCTAACCATAATATCATAATAGTTTCTCACAAAAGACACGGGTCTTTTTTCCTATTCCTAAATAATACTATAACATTATCCTATCCATTCTACCAAGTCGTAGACTAAACCTAACTTTTAACATTTAATCTGAAGTTTACTCGTTATATCATGCCCATGAAGTTGGTTAGTCCCGTAACTTCCTCCTGTCTAGAGGATCCATTTTCCTTGGACCGTAAGTCCACCGTTGACTAGATAGTTTACTTCGACCAGATGAGGGTGCCTAGTAGGCCAAAGTCGCTGATAGTGTCCTATCGTGTTCTATATTTCTTCCAAGCAGCTCGGTGAATATATAGTCAGAGAGGCCCACGTGGTGGAGCGGTGAGTATGAAGTGGAGGGGGAACTTCCCCGAGGTTCTAGAATATTGACATGCGTCGGCCGACGGCATTTATGAAGCTCTCATTTGGTTTGTACTCGTCGTTTACGCGGAGTTCTCCCCAAGTGGCCGCACTTGGTCACTTTTTCTCAGTGTTGTTTTCCAATGGGGTATCAGGCTCGAAGGAGGAGCCGGCGAAGTTGGTATGTAAATTAACAAACATACGTTATGGGCGTAGCATTTTACACTAGTATGTCATTGTTAAATTTAGATGATTTGCAGGCACCAACAAAATATTCGTATTTTACGTTTGAACGGGGCTAAACTAGATTAGCCCATTACACACTAAGCTCTGAACGGCAGCCACTTGTTTTCATCCACCCTCTTCAGTTTCTTCTTCTATGGGCGTTGCGATGGTGTAAGTGGTTATGGTACGGGCGTCGGATTTCTAATGGGTGCCAAACGTTTCGGGTTTACAATAAATTCTTTTGGAACGTTTATATTTTGCAGCGCTGTGAGAAACGCTCGCCACCCTGCCGGTTAACTGTGTCTTCTTTATCTGACTAGATAGTTGACTAAATCCACAATATTGGTTCCACGGAGAGGCGTATCTTGAATACTCACTTCGCCATTTGAGTCCCAAGAGATGCCGCGTCAGGACTTATTATGTTCTAGTAAAAGTTCAGCTTTTTACGTGCCTGTGCTGGTACACTACTAAGTACAGTTGGGATGGGAAGTACAGACACTTCAGGGGTGGTGGTGGTGGCGGTGGTGGTTTCAGATGGCGGAGGGTGTTGACTAAAGTGTATATAGCGCTGTAGCACTTGTTGGTATAGAGTCCATTTAGACTTGTCGTCAAGTTTTGAAGCGAGGATTTTTTCCATTTCCTTGTCCAACTCGGAGACCACTACATTTGTTGTCGAAGCCGTTTGTTGGTGGTGTTGCTCGTAACGGTGTAATGTTTCCGGGGACACCAAAATCATCTTTTTCGTGTGTTCCATTATTTACTTGTTGAATAAGGAACCGAGGATTAAAGGGTCTAGAAGTAAGGGCAAGAACGCTCCTCCTTTCTGAACGAGTAGTCGTCTCTTCTTCTTCCAGCACTCTCCTCGTGTGACTAGCATGCGCAACACCTGCTTGTGAGCACGTAACTTTGTCTTCTGCGGATTTTTCAGCGGTACCCGCCCTTTTAAAGTGTTGTAGGCACACTCGCAAACAGAGTCAACCAGTTTCTTGTTGGCGGTTTTCATCAAGGCGAGACGTTGTTGCTGGTTCATGCGATACATCGCACGTAGTAGAGGGGCCTGCTTCAGCACTTTGGGACTCATGGTTATGAAATGATCTGTAAGCGGGAAGTGTCGGTGTTTTTATAGCTTTTTGCGTGGTAGATACACGCAACAGCTGACATTTGTGCGGGTTCTATATCTGAACCATTCTGGTGTACCTTGTTTGAAATCTAACAATATATAGCCGTGAGGCGTACTTGTAGCATCGGTGTAATACTCTTGTAAAACACGGGGATTTTCAGGACAGACTTGTCGTGCAAATTGTTGAATCTGAGCTTTATCCCTGGGATTTTTAAAAAGCACGATATAATGTGCGTTTAAGGAAATGTCTCTTAGGCCCTTGCCCTGATGGAATATATTTTGTGTAGGCACATGACGCTAATATTTTGATCGTGGCATCCTTTGGTGAAAAGATCGACGACCACTTCGTTGGCTTCACGCATCAGGTCGTCCAGGATAATCAGCTGTGGAGAGTCATTACAGACGTCATCCATTTCCGGCAAAACCTTACAAATATGTCGTGGGACTTGTCCCGTCTTGTTCGAATTCCGGTTGACCATACCATATGATTTTATCAAATTTAACGTCACACATTGTGTCCAAGTGACGGATAAAGTCTGCTACAAAATGTGACTTTCCACAGCCGGAAGGGCCGCTTATGATGGCCGAAAATGGATGTTTCAACTTCTCCATAATGTTTGAGATTGAGCTTATAAGCTATATGAGCTTGTATTTATAAGATAGAAGGGAGGTGTGGGGTACAGACGTTAAAACACAAACATAACACTTTTTAAAATATTAATTGGTCATGAAAAAGTATATGCACAGTGTAAAGTATACTGTGAATATTTACAATATATAATTATTAGTATGAACATAAATAGGTTTGTTTATAATATTTATTTACACACAGTGAAAAGTATACTGTGAATATTTACAATATGGGGGGTGTAGTGGCCTCGGTACTAAATAAAGATGGTTTCAATTTAAAATAAAATAAATATATATACAGTTTATTATATATATTTGAATGGATTTAAAATAAAAATATATAAAATCAGTTTATCATTTTTGACTAGAATAAATAATATAATACAAACAATTTATTAGATTTAAAATAAAAATATATACAAACAATTTATTAGATTTAAAATAAAAATATATACAAACAATTTTATTATAATTAAAATATATATACAAACAACTAATTGACTAGAAAAAAATCAGGTAGGTGGAGGATTGTGCTGGCAAATAAAAAAATATAAAAAAGTAACCTGGGTGCATAAAATAATTTTTTTTTAATATGATTGTTTTCAAGCAGAAACAAATATGAAAAAAATCTCAAATCTTTGAAAAATTTTATGTCAGTGGAACTGTCTAGAGTAAAAAAAATATGATTATTCAGCCCGTCTAAATAAGCACCTTTTAGTCGTGGCGAGCGCGTTCACAAGGACTCTAATACCCAAACGGCATCGTAATAAAATCATCGGTTATCCGGCGTTTGGTGTACATGGGCCGGTAGATTTTAGTCTGTGAAACGGTAGATACAGCCGCAAGACCTTTTCTTTCAATTTTGTGTGGTATCTGTATGTATCTTTCCGCAGCATGTTCTGTGACCATCGCTTTCAAAACTTCAAAATTAACATCGTTCCGGTTGCCATAGTTTATGGTGATCCCCCGAACCTTGCACACCGTTTTTGTTTTGGCAGGATCGCTACCAACACAAACTTGGTACGCGTAATTCTTGGACCGCCATATACAAAGACGCTAATGTAGTTCCCCGGACCGTAATCCTGAAGTTCATCAGTGAGGTCACCTAAAAAGTCTGCGGTTGATGGATTCCATTCAAAAGGGGCTTCGGTAAAAAGAACGCTATCTGTATCATGATACAAAACGCGGTCCCCCAATTGTTCAAGGATGCTGTATAAGTGCAAAATAGCCATAGCAGTCGTGTAGCACGCCACCGCCACACTCGTGTTAGGGTTAGGGCGCAACGCGTCACGCGCATCCTTGTAATTGAGGAACATAACTTCATCATTTACATCAATGACGCTGTCCACGGTGATGTACGGATCTGTCAGGTACTTGTGGACGCCCTGATACTCATTGACAACGGCTACGTGTGGTAAATCGGGTCTTTGCCCTAACTTTCCCCATAGTGAATTTAAAAAAAGGTTTAGCCAGAGGCGGAGACCAGGGTTTATACAAACAGAGCCGAAATAAAGTTTTACCCATTCCCTTTCCTCATAATTTTGAATATAAGCTAATTTTCCTCGTGGGAGGTACACCACTCTGGCCATCCGCTGGCTTCATGTTTAATTTTCAAAACATTATCAATGTACCCGTGAAACAGGCCGCCAGAACGCGTCTGACGGTCATAAACAGATACATTGTACTCCCACAACTCGTGTACTGCTTCGACGGTGAAGCCTTTCTCAACGGCTTTCCAGATCTCGTCAATCACCCAGACGCCTGTCAAACAGCGATCTTTTTTGTCGTTGTGCTGACACGTGCATTGGTCTTTTTCCTTCCTGAATTTCCTGCACAAGATAAACATTAGCTTGTCGTGCATCCATGTAGGCAATACGGGCAGGAATAAATCCCGCGGAGGCGTCACTGTAACTGTGGCTATGCCTTCTACTTGATCTATAGATGGACAATTTGTTTCCAAGTGAATTTTGGGGTGGTTGACGGGGTATTTTTGTACTTGAAAAACGTATGGATACAAATGAACACACATCCAAGTACTTGATCTTCTCCCGCAAGAAAGGTCTGCTTCGTGGAAGAGCTTGATACAATTTGAACGCCCGCCAAAGAATGCATCCCTGTGACTGAGTGGTTCCTTGGTATACACCTCGTGCCGAGTACAAATTGTTGCAAGTCCTTGTCTGTGCGTTTCATCGCATTAAACATGCACTTCCACATCTCTACGACCGTGTAGCCGACAATCTTAAACTTTTCCAAACAAGCCATGGTCGCTTCATGACGCGTCTCCATGGTCTCGTGGGAACTATTTTTGATAGGGGTGGTCCTGTCTGGGTAACAGAGAGGGCACCCGTGCCAATAACAACCCCAGAACTAGAAGACGGTGGTGGTATCTCCAGCTTTAACAACGCCGTCTACACGTCGCCCTAACACATATTCCCCACGGCCGTTACCCGCATGAAGAATAAAGACACCGCGTTGATGGGCCTCCCAGCAGAGCCATTGTACAGCGACGTGCGACTGTTGGTTTGTGCACCGATAGCCACCGTTAGGGATAATACCAATAGTATTCTCCTTACGATGACTTCGGCGGTAAACAAACATGGCCGCTCTAGCAATCGTACACGTCTCTCTGAAAGGATCCACCTTTGCTTTCTCAATGAGCATGTCTCTAAACTTCAGGCAGGCCTTCCGTTGGATCTCTACATCTTTCACACAATACAGTTCCAACACGCGTTTAAAATCAAAGAAATAATTTTCTTTGACCAACGTGTCATACCACTGCTCAAAGTGCTCCTTTCCCTCAATTGACATCTCGCCGATGCCGTAGTCCTCCTTTGGCGGCAAGGGACCCCTATACCCCGCGTTTTCTTTTTTTGTTGAAAAAATGTGGAAAATGTCCCTTGGCCACAGCTTGTCCAAGCCAAACGTTTTGGGCCATTTGGACAGCGACATCAGGAGAATGTTCAGTGAGTCTATAAAGTGGAGTGGGTTGTAACGCATGGACATGATTTTCCCACCGTTCATTATAAGTTCTGGACTCAATTTTTTTTCCTCCATCATATATCTTAAAATAAAATTTCCATAATAGGATCTATCATTATGGCCTAGGAGGGTGATATCCTTAAATTTTGAAGCTTTAATTTGTTCTAAAAATTCAAAAAATTGGGCCATCGTGGTATCACCCTTGAATTGCGAGTCCTATCGCCCCCACAGTCGGTGCAAAGATAGTCATTTACATCTATATGAACACAGGCCTTGCAACATGCCAACACGACATTTAGGTTAGGTTCGTGCAAGTACGTGCCGGCCGCACCTTGAAGATGCGTTTCTTGCCTGTAGTCAAAATCGTAGAATACAAACATGAAATTACCCTTTTCCAGTGACGGCTTTGACGGGGCCTGCCTCATATAACAGAAATGACCAAAAGGACGATATGAATCGCATACTTTACAAAAAGTCTCATAACACCTATGTGAATTATTTGATCTTTCCAAACTGAAAAAGTGCCCGCATACCTCGCAAACCTTTTTGACATCACAGACCGACCTGTGACCTTTGCAAAAACCGGGACGTTTATGGTTATCAAAGCACGTCTGGTTTGTGAACCAACGCCCACAGTCTTTACAGACCATAGATCGGCCTCCGCTACAAACCGCTTTAGCGTGACACTTTTTGCACGCGGATTCACATTTGTGCTCATTATTATGATCATATGGCACACGACATTCGCGGCAAAAGTACACACACTTAAATGCGGCTGTTAAGGATGTTATACATCAAAATTATTTTGCTTGTCGTCGTTAAAATACAAATCAAGTTGGCCCTTAAATGAATCTTCGGAGGGAGTAGGCTCTTCATACAAGACCTGTCTCCCTCTACGCTCCCGAAACACAGTGATTCGGATAGGTATGCTTGAAAATGTTTCAGTTCAGTGAGTCCACCACCTTTCAAAAGATTCACACGAGAATCACGACATAAATCTTCTGCTTTGTATTTTTGAATATTACGACCATTTTTGATTTGATTAAAGGTGTTCATGTCCATACATTCTGGTTCTCTTTTATTATCACATATAACTTTGGCGACAACCAATGCACGGGCAAGGCAAAGTGTGTCGTCATTTTGAATCGTGATGATCCCCTTGTTATTACATCTATATGTGCTTGCGGGAGAGAGTTTATCACAATATCGTCCACTCCCGCGAGGCTCCTTAAAATGGCTGAGTTTAACGTACAGTGGTTCTGTACTCAAAAACAAAGTATTACTCTGCAACACGCGACTTACGTTATCAAGAACTGCTCTATCGTCTATCTGGTCTTCTTGCCTAAATGAGACGTTCACAGGGCTCAACGTAGAGTCAGTGCTACTCAAAACTAAGCCTACGTGATCATCGGCGCTAACGCCATGGTCCTGCACCGATTGAGCAAATAAGTAATTTGTTCTTCAAGCCAGCTTATTGCGTCACGATCGCTTGCTGGTGCACCAAGATGTACGGTAATTTCTCTACCAGTATAAAAGAAATGCCTCAATTTTTTAATCCTATCTTCTACGATACGAAGAGGGATACCATTTAACAGGGTACCACCTTCCTGATTTACCGGGCCACTAATTCCCAGTTGCAGGGCCGAAGAGGGTCCTGCTATCGCCAACTCCATCTCCCTCACCGCCACCGGGGCTCGAACCCCGTCTCCCTGGTGAAGAGGCAGGGGTGAAGATGTTACGACAGGCTGGGGCACCGGGGCTCGACCCCGTCTCCCTGACGCGGAGGCGATGCGGCTACCTCGGGTTGGATGGGTCCCATAGCTGGTTGTGTTGTGTTGGTCGTCCCTCCATTTCCGGCCTCTATTTCAACTATAATACATGTCAAAATAAGAATTGTCACAAATATGCGCGTATTTTTCCCTAAACATAATTGCTTTAGCTCAAACCCACAGATTCAGCATTTGTGTGGAAGTAGAATGAAAAAAACACGCCTATTTTACCCTGGTAAGATTTGAACCTCGAGCTCATCTCTTTAATATTTATGGTATTAATATAACATGTTAAATTTTTCTCTAAACATAATTTATTTAGCTGAAACCCGCAGAGTCGGCATTTGTGAGGAGGGAGAGGGATAAAAACATGTTCATATTACCCTGGTAAGATTTGAACTTCAAACTTACCTCTTTAATACTTTTATTATTAATATAATATGTTAAATTTTTCTCTAAACATAATTTTTTTAGCTGAAACCCACAGAGTCAGCATTTTTTTTGAGGGAGAATGAAAAAAACACCCTGGTAAGATTTGATCCTTAAACTTATCTCTTTAATAATTTTGTTATTAATATAATATGTAACATTTTTCCCTAAACATAATTGCTTTAGTTGAAACCCACTGAGTCAGCATTTGTGTGGAGGGAGAGTGAAAAATCACACCCAGGTAAGATTTGAACCTCAAACTTGTCTCTTTAATACTTTTATTTTTAATATAATAAGTTAAATTTTTCCCTAAACATAATTGCTTTAGCTGAAACCCAAAGAATCATCATTTGTGTGGAGGGAGAGTGAAAAAAAACACGCCTTTTTACCCTGGTAAGATTTGAACCTTATCTCTTTAATACTTTTATTATAATATAATATTTTAAATTTTCCCCTAAACATAATTGCTTTAGCTGAATCCGGCATTCACAAAGTGTGTTCACCATAAAAAATCATCGTGCCATTGTGATATAGGTAGCCCTAAGTGGAATTTATTTCTGTAATTAAAACAAGTCATTTTATCAACCGAGCCTACATCTTAAGATACTTAACGGCTGAATTTGTTCAACTACGTACATCAGTAATTAATGTGACGATTTATTGAACAAAGAGACTCAGATTTTATTTTCGACCTGGGAAAATATATATTTGCTCAGTTTAGGGTATTATCTTCCCACAGTACTCAACACAAACTATGTTCACATACACTCGCAGGGGTAGCAACCATTAAGTAACCCGGCTGTCGTCAGGTCTAAACTGTATGCTAGTGCTATCTGTTATAATTTCTACAAGTTACATACAGCACTCCTGTAAAATTGTAGTAAATATGTCTCAACACACGTCGGTAAAGCACTTTTTCTCCTTGAATATTATATTTTAGAGCCGTTACTTTTTTCCAAAGCTCGGTTAGATTTTATGCGTATAACTTAAAGATTGGGCCACATGTCGGAATTAAAAAAAAGTACGCGCTATCTTCGTTAGGAAAGTTTGTGAGTGTATGTCGGGCCCAAAAAAGGATAAACTCAAATTTTCAGCCCCTGTTTGATTCGAACCAGTGTCCCTTTGTCTCTTTAAATTGAGTAATACTCCAGCGGATTCGTTTACAACCCCCTGAAAGTGTACAGACTTTTGTTTGCTTTTGGTGGAAACGTGAATTTAAAGTGGCGATTATAATTTTCTGCCTTTGTACAGGAAATGAACCCTTGTCCAGACACTAAAGTGATGTTTGAATATCGGCAATTATAATTTTCTGTCTTGAACCCTGGACCATGAACAAAATACCAGTCAGGGGCAGTTATTTTAAAAACTAAACCAGTATTTTCGCTTATGCCCCTGGAATAGAACCAGGGACTCCCCCAATGGCTCCGCAGGGTTTTTAAGTGTATAAATCTGCCAGCTGCCAAAGGGTTCGAGCTAGCGACGATATAATGGTGTTTGTGCAAGAGAGAGATAGCTTACACACACACAGGCTACTTTCAAACTAGTGGCTGGCTACGTGTAGATGTTACTTACATAGCAGGCGGTCAAGGGTGTCCAAATTTCCCCAAACAGTGGAGGGCGCATTTCTTCCAACGTAGAGAGGCGCAGGCGTCAGGATGTCTGGGGGTGATGCGAGGACCGCCTGGAACGGCAGGAGGGCTGTGACGCTGACGTCAAGCATAGCACGTCCCGGCGCCTCCTGTGGGGTAGATGACGACACCCCAAAAGCCCCGCATCCAAACTGAATGTATCCCAATAGTCTGAAATTAAATAAATACATATTAATTAGCATTTAAGGGGGGGCGAGGGGGGTGAAGCACCGACAAGTCTCTAAAATATTGTATGCTGTTTAGTTACCCATAGACGATTCGCCATCCGCAACGCAAATCCCATTTTCGTTAAAGTTTGCCAACTGGTCTAGACTGTTGGGACCCACCGGTTGTACACCCTTGACAGCTGTTGGGGGCTCTTCAACTAACAAAAAAATAATAACACCATTGTACGCCCCAGCTGTATTAAGCAACAAAAAAACCATTAAAATAGACAAAACGTTTAAAAGAACATACCTGAATTTAGAAAATTTTCTAGCGACTTGAAACTCATTTTTGATGTTCGTTGGCGTCAATCACAAATTTATATGACCAAATGTAATGAATGGGTTCTATTTATACCCTCTTCAAAGAGCCGGCCGCCTGTATTGATCTAAAAACTGTAATATGTCTCTGCGCATGCTCATTAAAATCTGTCCATAAGACCAGCTGTAAATCCCGTTAACTCGTTAGACTGCTTCTACCTAACAACGTTGCTGGACGCGTCTCTCAGCGCTCCGTTCAGACAACTCCAAATGATAGTGCACAAGTGGTCACGCACAGAATGAACAAGCACGGTGGTGCAAACGGGCGTCACTCAAACCTACCCTCCTACCCTCCCTCAGTGCATCTCAAGGTACATTTTTGTCACTCTCGCAAATGTTGAGTGCATTGAGGTATACAAAATGTGGGCTTAAACTTTCATAGGGATATATTTCGTCATAATATAGTTGCGAACATTAAATTCAATATAAGAGCTATATATTATTCCGCCAAAATATAGTTGCGAACATTAAATTATTTTTTCTGTTATAATTGGCCTGAAGAATAAAACGGATGTTTTCATTTTAAACGTGGGTAGCAGCACACGACTTACAAACTATAGTTTTATTTCTACATAAATATTTCAATATCTATAAATTTATATTTTTATATGTTTCTACGTGTATACTGGTAAATATTCTTTAAAATTATGGGCGGAACACAGGGTTGTTGTAACTTACTCTGCTAGTTATGGCCGGGAGTTTGAAATCCGCTGAGGGTGGTTGTGACTTACTCTGCTAGTTATGGACGGGGGGTTTGAATCCCCACTGAAGTGTATGGTTTACCTCTTCCACCTTACTTCTCCCTGTTCAAATCTCAGTCGGGGTGAACTAGGGTGCTTTTCTACATTCCCTCCGCGCAAATTCCGGACACAAAATATTTGTTGCCGGACCCGATTTCGATTCCTGTGTAAGCATGAATAATAACTTTGACTATTTGAAAACACCTTGCACGAAATAATTTGAGTGTCTCTGGTTCGAATCCACTCTAGACAAGCAGATTATAACAGCACACGACTTACAAATTAACTTAGCTATTGATCAGAGTCTCCTAAATGTAAATTCACCATCAGTGAAAAGCAAGCCCCGCAGTATAGAGAGTTGAGCCAATTACCCACAACTATTTTTGAGGCGGGCGTTAGTGGTTAGAATCCCGGGTGGTGTACTGAGGATGATTTTCCACTCTCCCTCCAAGTACTAACAAGTTTTCATTTATTTAAGTGGATGTGTGTGTGTGAGAGAGATGTCATAGACTTGGGCGGTGGAGCATAAACATGTCCACTTTCACAGGATGTAAGAGCGAAACTGCTGGTTAACGGGAGTTTGTCGAACTGTCTTGCTGAGACTGTGTGCCTATTTTGAGCAACGCAAAGACTCCTCAAGGTGAATGGAGGTTAATGCCTGGTTTAATCCTGAGTCAGCCGACCTTAGGGTGGGGCAATACCTGTGTGTCACTGGAGGGAAGTGAAAGGGAATGGAGAGCACGGGCTCACAGTGTGCAACCGCCAGCTGTTAGAGAAGGATCTAAACCAGTGTCTCGCGTACCCCCTGATACACGCATGTCACAACGCCCTAAAACTCCCTACCAATTAATTAATTAACAATCATCAAGAACAAACATGTCCGGCGTATGCCTGCAATAAATAAAAAAACTCCAACACCTCTATCCTACCAATTAACAATAATTAATTAACAATAATTAATAATTAATCAGCAAGAACCATCATGTCAGGTTTGTTGGCTCTAGGGGAGGGGGAAATTAGGTCAGGGGTGGGGGAAGGGGGAATAACGGTAAAAATCGACTACGACACACAACTAGGGGTCAAAAGTCAAGTTTGAGCGATACGACTGGCTAGACTACTACTGATATTAATTTTTTTAATTGGTATCTCGTGTAGTTATTCATTAGCTTCGAACCTGTACCGATGGTGGGAGAGATGCCCGCGCCCCGAATTATGTGTGGCCCACACGTGCAAACATAGGGCTCGTTCCCACTATGTCGAACTGACACATTTATCGGGACGTTACAAATGTCGTAGGTACTACTGACTGTACTATTTATATGTGTAGCATGTCAACCAAGTGATATGACATCTACAAGCTGTTATCTGCACAAAATACTAAACTGAAATAACGGAATCCAAAGAAGAGAAGTAAAACTGATATATTCTGCAAAAATATAATTTGTGTTCTACTTAGGTTAAGTGGATGTTGCCGGATACAATAACCATGCTTCGATACAGTATGCTGCCAGCATGGTAGAAGCGAAGGCGTAGCAGTTTCAAACAGACGTCTAAACCCTTGAACCGCAAGTTGAAGATAGGCCTGACTGTCGTTGGTTCAATACCACGAACCAGAGTGCAAACCCTAACGGACTTTCATGGCATCTCTTTTTCTACAGTTCCAAACCTCCCCCTTCCTTCCTTTTTCTTATTTACATGCCCATATTTGGTCCGGTGTAGTCAGGATATAGAGTATATAGCGGGTGACCTCTAGGTTCACAGGATTGTACTTCATCATTTGATATCCTTGAAGGAGAAACGTCTGCTCCAATACCAAGAATTAACAGATGACCCTGATGGTTGGGTCGTGGGTCTCACCGCCTCGACACCAAGGGAGTCTTGCCTGATGTTTCAAGTATCCTACGAATGTTGTCCAAGTCCTTCAGACTTGTTGATTTAGTTAGAAGGACTAATTTTGGTTTGGTGTCAACCCAACTTAATTACTTTAGTCAGATAGTCTGACCACATGTTTTCCTTATGTCCATATGACATAGCTTAAATACAGGAGTTTGGAGCCCTATATGTAGTAAGGACCTTTCTTTAAGCTTCCTCTTCTCCATAAGTTCATGATTCCGTTTTAAGTTCTAATAACTTCACAATATTCTATGACGTCATGGACGTCATTCTCACTTGTTCGAATTTTTGTATGGCTACAAGCAGGTGGTCTAACGCCCTTTTTTGAGGACCTAGTTAGGTCTTTTTCTGCGTTACTATTTTGGGTGCGCAAAGTGTGGAACATGGCTAGTATTGTCTAGTGGCCCGCACAGATAGTGTTTCCATTCTTCCCTTGTTGTCTCTTTATTTGTCCTAGTATTTAATGTTGACATGTACTAGATTTGATGTATACTCCAGGGAGTGGGTAGTAGCATAAATGTACTATTGAATGCTCTGGCAGTACCCACTGGGAGAGGACCGGCCATAGTACAATATTTTGCGGATACCTGATTGTTAGCCATCTTCTAATGTGATTGAATGAAGGTCTTCTTAACAATTTATTATATAGGATGTCTTACATATTCTCCAATCAAGCTAGCTAGTTTGATACATATGAAACTGTTCACATGTATTCCAACCCGATAAAATTATTGCCAACAACCCTCTAACCGAAGTTTTTGTCACTACAGAGACCCGGTGAAACTGTCGTGGCGGGAGTTACTCGGATGTAGGATTTTATTGCGCAGTTCACACTTTTTGTGATGACCCGCAGGGAGTGTCATCGCTTTATCTCGTAGCTTCTCAATTCCCCAATCAATGTTTGAAATTTTTGATTCAGATCTCGAACGAACTGATGACAAAGCAGACCAATATAGAAGAAGGAATCCAAATACTGATAACCCTATCAAAAATCTAGTTTGGACATTAACTCATTTCCGACTTAACCTACAACCATTAGGACTCTGTCAAACTTTCATAAGAAGCCTATACACAATGGATAGAAACCTAAATATTTACAAACGATTTACCCCATAGGGACCCAATTCAGTTTCTCACCACATGTAGGAAAATTTACTGAAAGACAGTACATGAATCGCACATAAGAAACCCGTTAAAAGTAAATTGCAATGCCATCTGTAAACTTTTACATCCTACCAAAGGTAGAATAGAAATTACTTAACTCAACTATATGTGAGATATTAAGTCCGACAGTACTTAATGAAATGTATGAAAATAGGGCTATAATCGCCCTTCTGACTAAGTTCGAGGCCTTAATCTCTAAATACTTAGGCTGGATGTAAGACGGCACCGTCGAAATGAGGGTCAATATCTCGTTTAATTTTATTTTCACGATCGATGTGGGAGCTATAACCCCTTAAATTATAGCTAAACTAAGAGCGCTTATCACTGTGCTGGTGAGAGAAAGCTTATGTTTTCCCGTAGCTGTTTTAGAATGCCTCTTTGAACTGACTGGTAATCCGAAACGACTGTGCTCATATCCTAATTTTTGGGGAGTTACTGTACCTGTGCAAATAAATTACAAAAGAACATACTAAACATATAATATATTTCTAAAAGGTGTACATGGAACGGGAGGTCACAATTTCAAAGCTATTAAAGACGTATCTCTAATATAAAATTCACAACTGCCTTTATCTTGTAAACTGCCCCATAAAGAGATATTTCCATCAAGGGGATGAGAAATTCTTTAAATCTATACATTATAGCAGGAAAATACTAGAATTTATTGTATATGCTGATCTGTAGAGTTTATTGCTTCCAATTGAGACGTACAACCTTGACATTAAATGCTTACACTGCTAATGTGTAACGTCATGTGGCTTTCTCGGTCAGTATGTACGTCAAATGTAATTTTAACGAAAATCTCTTCGATCATCATCATATATCGGAGATGAATTGCATTTATCAATTTGTCGAGTCACTCGCAGATACGGCAAACCTGTATTCGATTGTTATAGTACAGTCGTTTTGATAAAACCTCTGACTATAACTTAAGTAAATGCCTATAATAAAGCCTCTTATTGCCATATTCATATGTGAAGAACATTACGAGAATAATTATATTCGCATTATGGGTCATTGTCGCATGATGGGGATTATCGTTGTAGTAGTTATGCGAAATGAAATCTTAATAACAAGAACGCAACCCATCTGACCGTAGCTTTTCATAACAGTAAGTATTATAGAGGAAAATAATGTACCGTTCAAAGTGATGATAAAGAATATTTGAAAGCCTGAGGTGTCATTATTAAATTAATAAACGGTTGCAGTTTTCTCTGTTCATTTCTGTGGAGTTGAATATCTTATCTAGAGCCTAATCAATTCAAGATTACACGCCAATCTACTCCTTATGTTAACTGGTAAAAGCGTATTATCCTAAGATTCATTTGATCGTCTGGATGAGACCCATATACCTTGCCGAGATAATTTGTACAACGCGCTCTCGAACAGTCATATCCCGCACTTCCAGTATGATGTCGGTTTGAGTGCAAAGCCCTCTGGGATTACTCGATCCTGAATGTTTATACTGACGTGAGACTATTAGCCAACGAGTTTGAAAATATAGACTCAAGCTCAGCTTGCCCTTTAGGGCTCCTAGCCCAGCGTACCAAACTCTCTTGAGAATCACCAAGGTACGACTAAACTCATTGACGATGTCAATATACATCAACTCATTAAAGTTGTAACCACCTTTATGTCCCAGAAATAATATTCAGGACAGTTACAACAGAAAAGCAGTATTTTATTTGGCACAAATAAAATAAATGTACAATGACAAATTATCAAAATTATCACATAAGATATGACGTGCAAAGGTTTATGGCATCGATGTGTATCATAACTAATAACAAGGTAAGTGAATCGACTAGAACTTATCGATTCAGATACATTAGTTTAATGTGCAATGTTATACAAACGTTAAAATGGGTTAGAACTTCCTAATTGGAAACCACAACGTGTATATAATATCTCATGGATACAAACTTGACTAGCTTGCCCATATCACAAACATTACTAGTATCCATAATTTTTCATAAAAGGATAATTTTATTAGAATGTTTAAATCAGAATTTTTAGCATTGCCCAACATAATATTTCGTTTAAGGTGAAATTGGCAAGAATGTTTAAGTTAGAAACATAATTAGAATTCAACATAATATATTTTATTGAAGGTGAAATTGACTAAAATGTTAGAAAAACTTTCATAGTTCAATATAATATTTCACTTATGGTGAGATTGACTAGAAAGTTTAAATTAAACTTATAAATTAAATAATGACTAATCCCCATATCTTTACACGCATGTCCGAGGAATCAGATAGGGAATAAAGATCCATTATAATTTACAAATATTATAGAGAGTTCATAGTAAAACATCACTATTAAATATGGAGATTTCCACAACATATAAACTTCTCTGAGCTTATGATATGAATATCCAGCAGGACTATACGTAACAACTAATATAAATATATATTTTAACTGGAGCTTTCCTAGGCGAATATATTAATACAAATAGCTCACCAAAAATGACAACTTCCAGGGCATTATCCAAACAAAATACCTTACAACTACAATGATTTGTGTACAGTATAAAGTAAATAAATAGAGAAAAGTGCAACTGCCCTGTCTAACTCAGAAAGAACCATGCAATTGGTGTCTGTTTGCTTTGCTGTTAACTACTAAAGGCGCAATGCACGCCAAAAATCAAGTGTGTGTGTGTCTGCCTGCTCATACGAAGGATAATATATCCCCTATTAAGGCAAATTTCCCCAAAATATGTCCCCCCCCCCCAAAAAAAAAAATCCAAATGAATTTGATCAGAGCGGTGGCAAATATGTAATCCAAGGTTATATACCTTGAGCCGAAAATAGAGAACAAATTTTCATATGAAAAGATAGCGAGTTTCCCGAAAGCGTTAAATTAATGTTAAAACGTGATAACAGCATAACCCCTTAGATAGTCAACAAACTTCCCATGACAGAAAGTTTTAAGTTCGCAAATTCAAAACAGTAATTTTGAAAAGATTCCTCCCCAGTATCCAAAAGAGAATTTTGACGAGTTAATTAACCCTTAATTAAATTCACCGTTCTCACCTTCTGCAAGCCTAAGGTACAATGAGTCACGAGTGAAATATCCCAATGCATAGTGAGCAAATGAACTGACATGTTTACAAATATTGAGGGATATAGGAGTGCTACCCCCCCTTTTATTTATATACCAAATAAAGTCAGGTTGGTCACAAGAGAGTTTAATTATATTCAATAATAACAATAACAATACTCGATGAGAAAAGACTGGGACAAGCCCGGAGTTAGGCGTAGGTAAAATAAGGCCATTACAACTCATATACAAAGATATGGGGCACGACCCCAAGCAATAAGATGGCCGCCGTAAGTACCCACAGTATAAACAAACATTTAAATTGACCTCCATACAAATTCGTAGAGTATAATCATAAATATTGAATATAGGAACAATAACCCTCATACTAACTATAAACACTAGGCATTGACTATTCGCCATTGGCGACTCCCCAATAACTTATGAAAAAGAGAGAGTTCCCAAAAAAGGTTACTATCACAGCTATTCTAAAGCTCAAAAATTGAAACCAAGATCCATTATACAGATGCATCATTATAATTGAATAAGCTTGCCATTAACATACTAATACACTAAGAGCGTGGGATCGCGACCCCAGATTTAACCAACAAAGTTTGGATCAATGCAAATTCAATCCCCCAATAATGACAGTAACATTGATCGTTCAATATGATTTTACCCTAAATACTCAAAAGGTACGATATAACTAAACATCCCGCACATCAAACATGGCGGAGTAAATAGCCCTAAAACTATCCGTGAAGCGGATGAAATACGTCAACCAGAATAGTAATATCCCTAGATTTAAACTGCGCTGCCATGATCTCTACAAAAAGTCGCAGTTCCAATATATAATAAAATAAGTTAAATTGTAAATAAATATCAGCCAAAACGTAATTTAGAATTCATCGTTACTCAAAACAGAATTTTGATACAAGTAAATTAAATCTAAATTTGACACCAAGTGCCTCACCTATAGAATGCGGAGAAATGTGTGTCATGGCACTAGAGTCCTGCCATTATATACAACCAAGGTAGCGTCACGTGTTCTCATGAGCGCGGGAAGCAAGGTAGGAGAAAGGGAAGGGGAGTGCACTGTTCGAGAAGAATCTCGGGTGTTCAGGGCGAGATTTCAAATCTCGCGCCACTCGACCGGCCGTTAACTCCAGAGCACTGTCGCTAGGCGGCACGGGTCCACGCATGTAGATCGTCTTTTATTTATTCTTTCTTGGGGTGGGCTGGCTGGAGGCGTGGCTTCGCTGACGGCTACTCGTCTCAGTTGAAAACAATCTGGGTGGTGAGACGATGTGTTTGTGAGTGTCCTCGTAGAACAGCCAAATGGAGGCAGAGTTGGTGAGTCCATGCAATCTTTTTCTTTACATGTTGTGACTTGGTCACAGGAGGGGAAAGTGAGGATAAAGCGGAGGGGGAGGGACGGTGTGGAAATTCTTCCAGTCACTCAGGGAACTAGAAGAAGTATTGATAATAGTTCAGCGGAGGAAATGACAACTAAGTGCGCTTAGTCACTTTCACTTGTTTTACTTGGGCGTGATTTTCTTCTCGATCCGAGAGTAGGAACACGCCTCCGTTAAGTCTATGGAATTGTATGATAGAGAGAGAGAGATTAGTGAAAGTGAGCGCCAGTGTTTTCGTCCAACAGGGAAGGGGTAAGTGTTACCCCATTTGTTTTGAACCTGTTACAAGTAATTCGTTACAAAGTAGCTATCCGAGGGGTATCATTTTTGTAGTTAATCGTCACGTGGTGGTGAATAATAGGTACACGGGAGTCGTTTGACCACTTGAAACACCAGAGTCCTACCTCATATATCTTGACGTGAATGGACTCTACTATTTTTCGATGCTCAATATTCTACAATTCGGAGATTATAGATGTTTTGACGATGAGTAAATCAGTAAATTGGACGTACTCACGATAGAGAACGATTCTGAGACAGGGTATATCCTTAAGATAGACCTAGATTATCCTCAAGATGTACATTGTCCTCATTCCCACTTTTCCCTCTGCTCTGAGAAAGGGATCCCTAACAACGGAAAACATGAGAAATTATTGATGACGTTAACCGACAAGACCGGGCACATTATTCACCACCGTAATTTAAAATTTAAATTGCCAATAGAATGAAACTAACTAGTGTGCATAGAGTAATCATATTCAAACAGTTGGCATAGGTGGCTCCATATATTTATCTGAAAACACAGATAAGAAGTAAGGCAACCGACCAGCTTGAAAATATATTTTTTAAACTGATGAACAATATTGAATTCGGTCACCTTACCTCCAAAAAAAGAGGGTTTACTGAACAATAAAAGTTAGAAACAAGGTGGGAAGGAAAGTCTGGTGCAGGCAACCTAACTTTAAAAACAATATTAACGTCTCTGAAAAACTATCAATCATCGATTTTCAACCCTAAGAGGTGTATTTCGATATTCCAATACTTTCAGTGTTTGCCATATTGAAAAAATATCTAAGGTTTTATGTAAGATTTGAACATATTAACATCATTTACTGAATTTCCCCCTCACGTAGAAATTGAAAATATGATACAAAGCCATATTAGTTTAATCTATACTCACTACAACATGTAAGAATATAGCCAAACAAAATATAGTACAAGATAGCACACAATTTGACTTGCGAATATTATCACTGAAACTATATTAAAAAACAAATATAACTACCCATAAAATCAAATATAGAAAAAACATTAATAAATAAATATGCCGAAGCATTATCAAATTTGATTCCTACATAATTTAGCAAGAGTTTAATAGTTCCCAGTTTTCAAATAAAAAGATATATTAAAAAAACTTTTCCAAAATAATACACACTTACATGTTGTAAGTTCTTAAATCCTTATTGCGTCAAAGAGTAAGCTTTGTGCTGGGTATTAGCTTATATTTCATTTAGAACAGTGGGGGGGGGGGGGGAATGGTTGGGAAGTATTCTATGACAAATAAAGTCATCATTAGCTAATTATAAACGGCCCTCGCATTGACGCCTGCGCACAACGTCTAAAGTATTACTTTGAAGGGGTAGGGAGACACACGTGATAGCACTTGGCGCTTGTTTCCCCAAATTTTAGCGCCTGCGCAGCGTCCTTAACTCGGGGATAACTGAAAGGGATCACTGGCAGTCCAAGTTTTCTTTCTAGTTTTCTCGCCAACTTGAACGATGAACAGTGTTCTGTGTTGATTTGCGTGGAGGATCCATAGAGAGTGCTGTTTTCCCGGTAAAATGGGGCAGAGATTGGTTGATAAGATAGTTTGTAAGCCACGAACCAACTCGTAATGCTGTCCCTACAGCCAACCAACACTCTCAGGCCCATCAGCCAAAACATACACAGAGGCCACCTTCATCTATCGCTCCTATGTCGATGTCATAGTGGGGAAAAAATGACAGAAACAACACCATTTCAACCCTTTTAGACTTGGAAGAACTTATCAATTTATTCAAGATCCTTGACTACCCAAAACTATTCACAATTTTCAGACCTTACCTCACTAAACTCAGGGAGGGGACCAACAAACTGAACATCTGATGATACTGCCGGAGGGAGTGACCGAATATTTGGTGACCCACTATGTCTAACACAAACGTAACGTTGACGAAAGACATACTTCGGGTTTTATATGAAACGTGAACGGAATATTCACGCAAGCTTATTCTATAAGTATTGCCTTAATAATTGGGACCCATCTAAACCCAGATAAAAACATCTACTTCTATGGCTACACTATTTACAGAAATGATAAGCCTTAAGACAGAGGAAGGGGCAAGGATATCTTGGTTAAGA
Source organism: Timema cristinae (assembly GCA_039000515.1). Classification (NCBI taxonomy): domain Eukaryota; kingdom Metazoa; phylum Arthropoda; class Insecta; order Phasmatodea; family Timematidae; genus Timema; species Timema cristinae. The sequence goes on along the minus strand of JBCFYV010001108.1, from coordinate 1,363 downwards.
CTCATTTACCTCTCTAGCAACATCACTTTCAAATTTCCAGAATATGGAAGCTACTGGAATAGATGTAAATACTAGCGGCGGGATTGTCCAATTCGTGGCATATACAAACCCCCGTCTAAGACGCTACTACCACAAGACTTAGACGAAATCATATACTCTGACAAACTGTTTTTTGGCGGGTATTTTCAATTCTAAAGACACAATCTGGAACAGCCAAGTAATCATCGGGAATGGATGAATAATAGCAGACCACAAATGGCTACGTAATTTTTGCCCCAGAATAACTTAAATTGTATCCTTCAAATTATTTAAAACAGACCCAATATCATAGACCTGGCATTGATGAACATTGATGTAGTCACTGATATGATGGTATTAAATTAACTGGATTCAGACTACAATCCCATTTTGTGTGAAATTAGGACGGACACAAATTTTTAGATACAAGAACTCAAACAACTGTGACTGGGACGAACTCAGGCAGACATTATTGAATACATTACCAGGAATACATGCGATAGGGACCATAAAACAGGTACACGCTACACTACAACTATTCTCAACTACACGAACACCAATCCAACATGACCTCCGACAACAATACCCGGACCTGAACTTCCCTATAGCACAAAAACAGGAAGGGAGAAGGGACAGGCAATCCGTGGAGCCAGACTTTACTAGAGACGCGACCAGAACAGTTAGGGACTATCTAGAGGGATCAAACAACAATAGTACAGAGGTATTGCTCTGGGAGAACTAGACAACACTATTAAAGACATACCTAGAAATAAATCGCCTGGACACGACTACCTGAAGACATACGAAATACTGAAGCAATTACATTAAAGAGTGATACTAGCACTACTGACAATAATGCATTAACTACTGACGCTCTTCTATTTCCCGTATGACTGGAGGCTGGCTAGAGTCATAACAATCCTAAAACCAGGAAAAGGCCCGATGTTCCCTCAGAACAGAAGGCCATACGTTTACCTACGACGCTTGGTAAAGTTTATGAAAGACTATTACTTGTAACCCCCCCCTTCTATGATTTGATAGGTTCATATTACAATAAATATAAAAGGTAGGTTAGTTACAAGAGAGTTTATTTTATTCTACAAACAACTAGCAGACATACAAGAGCGAGGCACTCTAGGAAAGTCGAGTGACTGGCCGATAAGGGCCGAAGTAAACAATAAAATAAAGGGGCAAGACCCCAAGTCGTTAAGAGAAAACAGAACGATTAATACCAACGTAGTCATAATTAAATTGACCCTCGCAGAAGGCGACTAACCTAGCAGGAAAGTTAAATACAAGTAATATGTATAGGTCTACACGACCTGGCGATGCCGACACTACATTG
>JBCFYV010001107.1:0-57895 GCA_039000515.1 Timema cristinae | reverse complement strand
TCTTCTTATAGGGAAATTACAATAATGAGTCATTAACCACTGTCCCAAGGTTTGAACTAATGTACTCAGAAAAGGTTCTCAATAATTTGGAATTATTATTATCGAGCCTCTTGAAATAAAAAAAATATGTTATCTCAGTAATTCTTACAAGCTCATATCTCCAATTAGTTTGCCAAATTTAACTTCTATCCCAAGGAAGAGCCGACTTATATCACAAAAGAAGAGTCAAACCTCCCTTATAGTTAATATGCCTAGTTTTTAGGTTCTGCACAATTATGCTTTATTAAGTTTTATTTAATATTGACAATATTTGTTTTTTAATCATGAATCATCACTGTGTCATATTTTAACCACATTTACTTTTTTTAATCATTCTTTAGTCGGTATTGTTTTCTTAAATAATAATGATTATATGTTTTATTATTATGTATGTTTCAGTGCTGGCCTGTTATAGGTCTTGCAACTGTTTGCCAGCACTAAATAAATAAAGGAAATTGAAATAGCATACTGGCCTGAAAATAAGTAGAAACTTATTTTCAAGAAATAGTCTTCATAAAACTCTTGTGCAGCCTATATTATACTCTTAGGTAATATACATAAAATATTGTACTATATGATACGCATGTGGTTATATGGATATATATCGAGATATATATTGATCAAAAGCTTAACTTGGCAAAGTTAACTAAAAATAGATTACCAGTGACTATTTTATTTGTGTCTAAAATATTTGAGACAATATGATTACTGAACCTAAGAATAAAACCTTCAAAATTAGTTTCATCATATTTTTTGAGTATCTTATATTTTTATTTAAAAGTAAGTCATTCTTTTGTAACATTATTTTTTTGTTTCTTTCAAAGTGATATAATTTTAGAGTAAATATTGTTTTTTCTCTAAAAGGTGTTGAAAATTTGGGTTGCGACCTATATTCAATAGGGGCCTATTTTCTGGTCAATACCATACACCAAAGCTTAGTTAACCAGGATGGGAAGTGAGGGACAGGGGTGCAATATTGAATTAAACCTTAACTCTTGTTTAAAAAAAACAATTTTTGGCTTTTTTTTTAAATCCAAAACTATATGAATTTACTAAAAAAATACTTGATGTTTGAAAAAAATTGTAATTTTTTTTAAATCATACAATATTTTAACCACAATGGTAAAGATTCTTACCATTCCCTACGATCTCCAAATAGGGGGCCACCCCCAAACCAGTACATAAATGAAAGTATATCATAAGTGAATTAAGGAAAGTTGAAAAAAACAAAAATCGATGTTAGGATCGGAGGCAAAAGAGAAAAACGATTTCCTAAAACAAATTAGAATATAAATTTTGCTAGTATTTTTTTTTGGCATAAAGATATATTAGTATAAAAAAACAATTAGTGTAAAAAAAATACGGGGAAAAAATTAATCATAAAAAAAAAAACATTTTTGGGGGAAGTATATACAATTTTTATCACCCAAACTAAACAAGTGAACTTTATTTACGTTGAAGACCTGTAAGAAATTAGAACTAAAGAATTAGAACGATAGAGCCCTGAAGAAAACATTTCTTGGTTATTAAAAATTCACAACAAAGTTTTTGTCTAAAAATGCTGGTTATTTTTGGATTTTATAAAAAACAAACATGTTCTTAATTTAATAAAAACTTCAACAATAACCCTCACTTCATTCCCTAAGAAATTTTAAGCAGTTTTTAAGATAAAAGGGCCCAAATTTTACCCTGCTTTAAAAAAAAGGAAATTATGAAAAAAAAGGGAAAAAAATAAAAAAATGTATTTTTCTTGGGTTTTTTTTTTGGAGCGTTACTAACTTTTTTTTTAGAGTGTATGATTTTATTTATATGAAAATTTTTATATTAATAATAACTTTGTTAAAATGAAAGTATGTTTTTTTAGGCGCCCATGATTGTATTTGAATTCTCAATGGGGTCCAGCAAACAAAAAAAAACTGTAGGTATGATTTTTGGGTTCAAAGACTACAAAAAATTAAGTTTGTGGAATCCCCCCATTTCAATTTAAAAATTTAATTCTAATATTTTCCCCAAATAGCTCGAATCAATTTAAATTTTAAATATAATAAAAATTTATTTTTTTTTTTAAATAGTTTAGTAAAAAAGATTTTAGTCATAAAAAATGTCAGTAAATAGTGTATTTCATTCCATTAAATATTTAACATGAATTAATTGGGGTTTTTTTTTTACGATGAAAAATTTAGTTTATTTTGATAACTGATTTTGTTCTTTTTAAGTTAATCAAATAGAATTTTAAAAAGTTACTTATAAATTTAAATTTAAATTGAAAAATTAAAAACCAAAATCTGGGTTTTTATAAGGTTATACATTTTTAATACAATTTGAATGTTTAAATAAGTATTTTAAAATTTAAAAAAATCTTTTAAAAATTTTGGTTAAAAATCAGATTTACTAAAAATTTTTCAAGCTTTGCTAGGCTTAAATATATTATTTTTTTTTTAAAATTTTCAGACAATTAATTTGGCCCAAAATAAATTTCCCCTTTATCTGTTGATTAAAAGATAAATAAAATTAAAAAAACCGGTGAAACACCTTTTAAATTCATTGTGTTTTTATATACTTTTACGATTTACTTAACGGATAAAACGAGAGAAAAACAGGTATGCAAAAGCCCAATCCCGAAAATGTTTGGAAAGGTCAAAGTCTGGATAAAAGGGGAAAAGAAGGGACTAATTTTTAAATAAGTAATTTAAATTTAAATCAAAAAACCTCAAAGTGTTTTTTTTTTCTATGCAATAGTCTGAAGTTTTAGGGCTGTTTTCGTGACTGGTAGTTGAAAGTTTAAAAAATTTACCGAAAAAATTTAAAAAACGGTTTTGGATATTGGGGTAAAATTGTTGCTATAGAAAAATTAAGGTAAACCCAAGTGTTTTTCATAAAGTTCCTTTGTTGCCATTTTTTTTGCCAAGTTTTTCCTATTTTTGACATCTTGGAGACAAATTTTGTGTCAAAGTTTTTTAGAGTTTGTTTTATTTAAAAAATTATTCATTTTCAGATTTTAAGGTAATCAAATTTCAAAATTGAAACTAGTATTTTTTTCTTAAGACATTACAATTTTGTATTTCATTGGTGTATTTGAGCCTAGTTAAGGCAAAAAAGACTTCAACCCTTAGGGGGGGTTTCGTGCATATTTTCCCAGTTGAGCCCTTCAACATCGGTTTTTAGTGTGTCATTTGGATGTGGTGGAAAAACCCGCGGACCCCTAGTGTTGATTGACCAAGCTGCAAAAGGAACTGGGGGTTGATTGTCTGGGTATTTTATTTTTCTGTGGTTAGTTGCTTTAAAGGGGTATTTTAAAGATAGACCCTAGGGGGGCCCAAAGTGCTTTAAGTGGAGCCTAGCTGCTTTAAAATGGCTTTTTTATGGGGCCAGTTAGATGGCTTTTCGGCACTTTAAAGAGAAAATTATTCATTAAATTAATGCGAAATAGTTTATTTTTTTAAAGGAGTTTATTTATTTATTTTCAAAGAGCTAAAAAATAAATATAAAACCCTTCTTTTAAAAGAGGTTTTAGATTTTTTCTTTAATGACATTTTTTGGGGAAACACATTTACCCAGGTGAGTTCATTGTTTTGTTTCACCTCCCCCCTGATGGTAGATGAAAAAAACCTGGTCGAGGGTTTGGTTGGTGACTAGAAATTTTCAAAAGAGGAGAAATACCTCTTTGTCCAATGGCAGAAATGAAAAAGGTGAACTGTGTTCTTCTTTCTTGTGAAAACCTATGTGTTATTTCCCTTTTATCTTTTTATCCCTTTCCTGTCCTTTTTCCCCAAATCTGGCCTTTTTAAAAAAATTTTTCAAAACAAAAAGTGTTTTCCCTTAAAGAGATGATTTAAAAAAAAGTATATATTTGATCCGGTAAAAAAAATTGACCCCACAGATATTTGCCTTTCCGAATATTTTTGTTTAATAAAATGAAAAGTTTGTTTTGTCATTTTAGAATTTAGCATGTAACAGTTCCCGTCATAGGGAACCCTTCCTCCGATATTTAGCCTGGCCGGTTAAAATTAATGTTTTGTTTATTGTGGAGATCCCCACAGGGTCAGATTTTATGTGATGGGGGTTTAACGGTGTACCCCACCACGTGAGACGATAATCTACGCGCTATGAACTATCCAGGGCCCTGGTGAAAACCTGATCGGTGAACTGTGGTTGGTTTTTATGGACCTTCCAGATCTTCATCAGGAAACAAAAAACTTATTGTTAGGGGGACAATTTCCCAAATTCCTTGTTTTTTCCTTGGGGAAAGTATGTAGGGCGGTGGCCCGGAAGTTAAAGGAAGAGTTTTTATGATTTTTGGGTCCCTTCCTATGTGATTGCGAAAGGATCTAAATTCCCCGGGAGAAAATGTAAAATTTTTAATAAAAACACTAAAAAGAGTTATTTTTTTTGATACAAAAAAATCTGTTCGAAATCTTATTTTGTGCAAGTTATGTTTTATAAGAAAAAAAGTAAATCATGTATGTGCAACTGTGTTTGAAAGGGAAAAAAAGTTATAAAAAAAACAAATTTGGAGAGTCCAGTTTTTTAAACCCATTTATTATAAAGTTAGTTTTTCCCCTTTGTATATTTTACCCTTTCCTTTATACGAACATGTTTTAGTTATTCAAATTTAAATTAAAAAAGTTTTAATTTTGTAATGGTTGGGGAATTAGGAAAATTGAATTTGGGGAAAAAGTAAAACCCAATTTGCGTGGGGGTTGGGAAAAAACATTTAGGAAAAACCCCCCCCAGTTCCCCCCGACCGAGATTCAAACCTTGATTTTCCCGTCTCAGCGTCGAGTAAAAACGCTATCGGTTAGCAAATTCGCCCCGGGCAGGTTTTCGTGTTAAATTGTTTACCAAAGAATTATTTCAAAAAAATTCCTTGCGAGGTCCTAAAAATTGTGTGTCGGGAAACGGGATTAAAATAGGCCGAAAAACCCTTTACTAGGGCCCATACGGTTAGAGACTAGGGTCCTATAGAGCACGCCCACTTTTAAAAAAATTTTTAAGAATGCTATCCAGTTTCCCAATAGAATGCTGATGTTTTAAAAAATTTTCAGAAAGCTAATCTGAAAATTATTGATTATAATAATATATGGTCAGGAAAAATTACATTCGCAAAAATTATCGGAAAAAAAACTTTTTAACTTTTATATATTATTTAAAAATTATTTTTATATATATATTTTTTCACCCACACACTTATTATTTTTAAAAATTTTAAAAAATTTTTAACTTTATATTTTATTTTTTATATATTTAAATATATATTTTTTGTGTGTGTGTGTGTGTGTGTTTTTAAAGAAATGAACTTTTTCCCTATTGTGGGCATATTTTAATAAAATGCTAAATATATTTCTTTAAAAAACAGGTGTTAACTTTACCGTTAAAGAAACAAAATTAAAAAATTTAAAAATAGAAAATTAAATCAATTTGTTAGTCTGATTTTGTTGTAAAAAGATTAGGAAAAATTTAAAAATATTTATCCAGCTAACTTTGAAAAATTTTACCCCTATAACTGTTTGTATACCAAAAATTTGGTATACTTTTTTTAATAAATATAGTGGCAAATACACAAATTTGTTTTTTTGGTTTTAATTTTTTATAAAAAGAATATCGGTACACGGTGGGATGAGAAAATTTATAAAATCTTTTTTTTTTTGGAGAAGAAAGATTAATTTTTTGTGTCATCGTGATGTAATTTTACTTTAGTGTGTATTATTTCTTACTTATTTTTTGTATTTACATTATTTATGAAAAGTATATTTATAGACCAGAAAAATTTATGTCATCATATTAAAATATTTTGTGCTTTTTAGCGTAAAAAAAAAGTTCCTTGGTTGAATTGACTTAAAACCAACTTAAATACTCAAATACAGGTAAGTGATAAATTTTTTTAAAAATTATTAAAAAAAAATTAAAAAATTCCAATATAGTTATCATTTGGGTTTTGAAGGAGGTTTGGGGGTTTAATTTCTAAAAAACCTCCCTTCATGGATTCAGATCGAAAAGGGGAATTTTTCCAGAGGGTTTCCACTCTCCCTACATCAAATTGATTGTTCCTCCATATTCACCCCTTATTTAGTTATGTGGATTCCAAAACTACCATTGAAAGATATTTTCTGGTAAAAGAAAAAAAAAAAGGAAAAACCCGAGTTTATCAAAGACTTAAAAAAAGGGGTCAAAAACAGGGCCCAAATTAGGGAATGCAAAAACTTTATTCCCCTGTGAAAATCATTTTTGTAAACCCAAACCCAGTGTATTTTTTAATAAGTAAAACCTTAACCCATAAAACTTGATAATTAAAAAAATGTGGTGTAAACTTCAGTGGGGCTGTGTATAGGGCATGCAAAATGCAGCCCCCCCTTTTTCCCATTGATTTTATCGATAACATTTAATTTAACGAGTCCTTTTTTCTTTAATTTCTTTTTTTATTTTTGTAGTACAATTATTTATTTTTAAAGCTTTAATGTCAGACTTCAGTGCCACCCTCCAGTTTATAAAAAGGGAAACAAAAATCTTTGTAAGGAATGTGCGCTTCACAGTGCCGGATGTGGTTTTTGATGTTTTGCGCATGCGAAAAGGAAAGGGGTGGGGGGGAAAGGGCGGATGCCGGGTGAGAGAGAGCATTGTTGCTCTGAGTACGGCTTGCGTGATGGGGGAAAGGGTTTTTTTTTTTTATCAGCGTGTGTGGTATTAAAAAACGTGTTACTTTCTTGAATGGAAAAATGTAGAAGGTGTAGAATTGATTATTTTTTTGTTAGAGTTTTTTATTTGATTTTTTTTTTTTTGTTATTTTTTTTAAACAAAAAGTTTTAAAATGCATTTGGCGTATTTAATGTAAAAAAAATTCCTCAATTATATCCAGAGTCAAGGAGGTTACTATTGAATTTTTGGTAAATTAAATAAGAATAATGGATTTTTTTTTTTAATGATAGATCCAGTTTGAACTGAAAACAATTTAAGTTAAAGAAAGTAAAAAAGTTTGGGTATTTTTTTTTAAATATTTTATAAGTTCTTAAATAAATTTTTTCTTTTTATACATTTTTTTTTCCTTTTACACATTTTTAAAAAAAAAAGTTAAAAATTTGGAGCAGCACCCCCTAATTTTTGGTTCGAGCCCCAAATGAAAATATACAAAACATTACCCTTCCCAAAAAATGTAAAAAAAAATTTATTTAAATTTAATAATTGGGATTTTTTTAGAAGTTTCCTTTAAAAATTGACAAAAATTTTTTACTAACATATCCATCAATACAAAAACTACTAACTTGATATGTAGAAATTAAAGGGTACCTCTAAATTGTTCTATATTGTGAAAGCAAGGCCGTGCCACCCAAAATTTTTAAAAGGGGGTGGGGGGGGGGGGGGGGGGGGTTGTGGGCACTCCCAATTGCGGGAAAGTAAAAAAAAAAATATAAATAAAAAAAGTTTTAGAAGCTATCTAAAGGTTTTTTTTTGAAATATTATCCGTCCTAAACCCCAAAAAGCTAGGAAAAATTTAAATACTAAACACTCTGAAGATACCCAAGTGTTTTTTTATGGCAATAAACTCCGAAGGATAAGAAATTTTTTGGGATAAAAAAAACACATTAAAAAGCTAAATAAAGGGGTTTTTTTAATGGAATTAACCCAGAAAATGCTGAAAGTGGAATGTTTTTCGATATTATACCCCTCTAGAGCTATTTAAAATGTTTTTTTAAGGCATTTATCTTAAATCGAAGGCTAGGAAAATTTTAAAAAAAAACCCCCCCTAAAAGCTACTGAAGTGCTTTTTTTTGGGAAAACGCCCCCAAATTTTTATTGTTCTTAAAGTTGTGTTTTTAAACCATAAATAAAGCCTATATATTTTGTTTGTAAAAATTTGGGGGGGGGAGGGGTTAAAGAATTTGTTATTCTTAAAATCTCTATTAGTGAGCTTTTGTCTTTTGTGTGATTTGAATTAGCATTCAGGGGAATAACACTCACCTTAAGATAACCCAAAAATGACTCCCCCAGTCTTGGTTTTAAACGCAAAGATTGTTTAAACAAAGGCTGTTCATGAAAACAAACAATATAAACAAAATTTTAATTACAACCTCTTCTGTCTCCTTTGCGGATTAAAATGTTGGGCAGGGTAAAATTTTTTCCCAGAAATTGCTGAAGATTTTAAAAAGTGAGAAAAGTGAGTGGGAGGGCCCCGGGGGGGAAGGAAGGTGGCGAGAGGAGGCGGTTGCCTCAGTGTTTTTGAAGGGCAATTTTATATTTATAACCCCTTTCTTTTTTTTATTTTTTCAAATTTTTTTTTTTTAAAATTCAAAAAATATAGGCTACTCCCATAGTTTAAGACAGTGGTTTCCCAAAGTGGGCGGTACCCCCCCCTTGGGGGGTGGATTGTACGGGGGGGCTAAAATTGAAAGGGGGGGTAAGGGGGGATAATGGGAAAGGGTGGTTTTGGGGGATCAAGTGGTATTTTCCCAAATGTGTTGTTTTTTTTTTTGATAAACCCGAAAATACTTCTTGCTTAAATTTCTTCCTCCCTTTTAAGGGCTGTTGCGCGGTTAAACCCTTCATTTCTAGGCCCCGTCATGCGTTCTACCCATACCCCAAGACTACGTCACAGTTCTCCCGCCCCTTTTGGGGGGTACCAAAGTATTCGACCGTTTTACATTTTTAGAAAGTGTTGTGGTGTTTTTGTTTCTTTGTTGTCTCCTCAGATTTTACCCGGGAAGTCCTGAACAAAAAAGTATTGAGTGTGATATTATTTTCCGTGTTTTCAATTATTCAAAGTTGATTATGAATTGAATTTGAGCTATTATTTTTGTTGCAACCCATTAATATTAAAAGTGTTATTAAATTTTTTGGGGATATAAGGAATTAAAATTAAATTCAGTGCCTTGCCCAATCTTGAGTGATTTTGAATTTAAAATTCACTTAAAAATGTGTCATAGATAATTGTGAAGCAAAAACATTTAAAAAGTTATATAAAAAAAATAAATAAATGTAACTCTGAATTAAACTTTTTTTTTTTTTACGTTAAAAAATTTTTCACTTTTATTGAAACAAAATTTTAAAGTTATGGCGTAAATTTTGAAGGAAGCAACAGAAAAACTTTTTTAAAAAAGGGTACAATCTTTTTTTCTTTTGATTAGAAATGGCAGAAGCGAAAAATCTAAAAGAAAAAGTAGACAAAATAGTTTGGAAAATCTTAAGTATGGATTTACCCTGCTCGACCAACAGCAGCTGCCAAAGGCCCGTTAGTGAAAAGATATTTTTTAATGAGGGCCTGAAGCCCTTTCCCGTCATTTAAATTTAAAGAAGGTACATCCTGACAAAGGGAGATAAAAATTTAATTTTTTTCAAACATTTTTGTGAAAAGTTTCAAAAACGGCCCATTGTTAAAAATGATTCAATAGTTACAAAAACAAAAATGTGGTTTGCGGATTACAACATTTTATTGTTGATTTTAGTTGGAAAGCCCCCCCAATTGGTGAAAAAACTCCCTTTCCAGGGTTAGTGGGTTTGAATACCCTTTGCACAAACCCCCACATGAAATTTTAAATTAAAAGATTCTCTCAGCAAAGATCAAAAACAAAGAGCATAGATGAAAAGGGAGAGTGTGGAAGATCTACTGTGCAACCTAAGGGGCAACAAATTTGCATTACAGCTGGCGAGTAACTTTAGGCAAGAATCTTTATTGCTTTGTGCGTTTTTAAAAGCGAGAGTTTGGTCAAGGTGTTATTTGCAAGGAACTAAAAACCGTATAAAGGGAGTCAATATTTCAGTTGTTTAGGAGTTTTTCAAAAGAAAGGAAATTCCCCTTTCTCATACTTGCTTTGCAATGTGGAGCCCCCTCAAGACTTGTCGACGTGGGTGTGTCGCTTACTTGAAAAATGTGCCAAAATTTTGACCCTTCGCTGTGTATTCCTTGCCAAAAATTGGTGCAAAAAAATTCGTGGATGCCCACACAAATTTATTAAACACGTTTTATGCAGTGAATAAAATTAAGTACTGCTCTCAATGATGCTATTCCCGGGGGGCTTGTTTGAGAATGAGGAAAAACTTTGAAAATTTGTTGTTTCACTGAATTTCGTTTGGGTTTAAAGGGGAAACTGTTTGAGAGCTTTTTAAAACCTTTTTGAATGTTGTAAAATATTTGAAACACAAAGCTTTTTCAGTAAGAACTAAAAGAAATAAAAAAGGGCATTGGTTTTTTTTTTTGGGTATTTTCAAGTTTCTTTAAAAGATTTTTCAGTTGCAAGGCAATGACACCAATCTTTTTAAAACCAAAAACTGTGTTTCATTTATTGCAAAATTAAATATATGAAGTGCAATATAGGCGTCGCGAGCTATACCAATTTTTGGCTTTTGAGCTGAAAAAAAGTCGGAATCAGTGACATTGCAAGTTTTTTTTGACCCTTTAATATGCTGCTTTAAAATTGTTGTCGATTAAAAGATCTTTTTATGATGGAAATTCAGACTGGGTATTTAAATCCTTTTTAGATATTGAAAAAAGTTGGGCATTGGAGGGAAGAATTAAATTTAGCAAAAAATGACTTTAGTTTAAACCAAAGTTTAAAAATCGTACCAAGAGTTTTGGTTAAGAAGGAATTCCTTTTCGTTCCGCATTTGGAGTGGTTTTGAGGCTTGATTTAATTTCCCAAATCGATTTGGGGGAAAGTGGGTTTTGTGTGGTCAGCCCATTCTCTCAAGCAAGAAAACGACTTTCCGATTTTCTAAGGTGGTGATTTAAGATCTGTTAAGTGACATTAACCAGCATTAGGAAAATAGTATATTTCATCAAGCTCTCCATAACATTATAATTTACAGATAGTGATGTATTACCTAGTTATAAATTTTGGGGATCTAATAATATGTAGATTTATAACTTTGAAAAGATTATCACTGGTCAAATAATCAATCATGTTTTAAATTAACATACATAATTTTTTAATTTTAATAAATATTCAATTAAAAATTGTTCCCTCCCCCGAATTTTATTTTTATTTTTTTATGAGTATTGATTTTTTGATTAAAGGTAGGGGGCACGGGTTTATTTTGGAACCAGGGGGCGTGACTCAAAAAAAATTTGGGAACCATGGTTTAAGTAACAATCCTTGAGTTGTTCCCCCTAACTTTTTACCGAAGGGGCTGTGAAAAATTATGGTTTAGTTTTTGGGTTGCCAAACTTGTAAAAATTCACTGTGTTTGTTATAATGAAAATTTTTTTAAATTTTCTTTTATATTTACATTAAAAAAAATGTAAGCTTAGTTTTCCACTTTATTTTATTACTTTTAAATCTTTTTATCCTATCCGAAACATATTTAAAGTAATTTAAAGTACTATCTTTGTTTTGGATTTTTTATTTTGTGTGTAAAATAGGGATACATTAACACTTTTAATAAAAGCAATATCTACTTGGAAAGAGAAAATACTTTTTGTATATATATATATATTTAACATCAAACCCCCCAATATTAATAAATTTTTTTTATGATTTTGTATCATATTTGAAAACACTTAACCCAGTTTAAATAATTTTTTTCAATTGTGGGGTTCCCTTGTAAATTGTTGGTCTGTCAATTAAAAGGTTAAAGTTGTCAGTCGCCATTTTAAAGCTATATTTGTTTGGCTTTTTTAAAGTGTTGTGGTCTACGAACTATATTTTTTTTTAAAGGGTAAAACTATAAAAAACTTTGTGTCCGACCCCAAATAAAAAAAATTTTGCTTAAATATGGTTAACTTCAAATTTATTCATTACAACTGTTTTTTATTAAAGTTATCAGTGACAGATGTCAGCTGTTTGGTAGGGAAATTTTTTAGACTATTCTATAAATTTTTTTAGATGTTTCCAAGTAAAAATCGGGAGGGGGAGGGGGGGTTTAATGTTTTTTCCTTGTAGTATTTTCCACTTGTGTGGTAAATTATAATAGATGTAATCCCGTAAAAGGTAAACCTAAACCTTTCACTTTAAATTTAAAGTCAATGAAAACTAATCCCCCAACTCCTTTGTTTAAAAACAAAAATGGGGAAAACGAATTTTATAATATTTATGTCCAAATATTTAAAAGAGATTGAAAAATAAAATTCTTCTGATTATTGTGAAAAAAATTTTTTTTTTTGTTTGTTTCTTTTGAATACTTTAAAAAAAAATTATATTTTGTATATTAAAAAAAAAAATTTTGGGGATTTTGCATGTACAAATTAATCTTTTTAGGGAAAAAATTTTATCCGTTCACTAATATAATGTTCAAACATTTTTAGCTTTCACTTCTCTCTTCGTTCTCATTTAAACTAAAAATTATTTTGTGAAATATAAAAGAGGAAAAAATAAAATCTGTTAGCGTGGAAAATTTTTTTCTGAAAGGCCTTTTTCCTTACAGGAATCTATTTATATTTGGATATTTGGGAGGGAAAAAAAAAACTTCCAGGATAATTTACCTGAATGGGTATAGCAGCATCCCCAGGGGCAGTTTATGAGAACTGACGTTAACCCCAAAAGGAAATAGGCTAAAACCCTTATGTTGATAACTTGCGTTGCTGCACGTGATTTTTTTTATGCTTGATACCCAAGTTCCGCTTACGACTTGTGGTTCCCTTTTTTTTAAAACCCCGAACAAAAACAGTGTTTTTCTCCGCGTAGTGTAGTTTAAAGGGCCCGTGGCGTCAAATTTCTAATAGTTTTGTTTGTTAAAATGCGGAGTCGGGTTTTTAAATCGTCAGAGCTTATGAGGGTATTTTTTACACCCCCTCCCCTCACTACTTTGCAAAAAGGGGCTATATTTTTTCCCAAAAAAATCTATTCCCACCTTGGTGCAATTAATTGCGGTTTTTTTAGAGGCTCATTTATCAGTTTGTTTTATTTCCTTTGTACTAATACGTTAATGGTTTAAAAGATGATAAGGTATATTTTTGAAAAGGGACTGCATTTGCGTAGGAGTGTAAACCTTTTGAAAAAAAACCCCCAGTATACCGGGCAGAATTTAACCATGGTTTTCCCCGTCATCGGCGTATACTTTACCGAGAGTATCGCCTAAAAAAATGCGGCCCTCTAGAAGGGTAAATGCGATTGCACGTCCTTAGTTTAAGCGCCCCCGCAACAATTTTGGGTCCCAAATAGGTAACCCAATTTTTTGAGAAAACCCAAGATGGGTTTTCTTTTCAAATGTATATGTTTAACACTGGTTTAAAATAGGTGGTAGCCGCTTCGTGGCCGCATGGTTAAGGGCTTTTCTTCAAGGGAAAAAAATTTCCGATGGGGCGAGATAGTAGCTTCTCTAAATGGAGTTACCTCCAGTTAAAGGGGGGTAAACTTCTTAAAACCAAATTCCCAAACCCTAGCACTTTTTGTGTGTTAGTTCTAGTCGTTTCCCCCCGGCGTGTAAAAAAATGCGGGGGCTAAAAAAAGAGGTAGAATGGGGTTTTGTCATCTAAACGCGCCATCTTTAAAATGGATTGTGACGAGGAGATCGGGATTGAATCCCCGTCGGGTGTAGTTAACACATTTTTTTCCCCGTTTTTCACACTTTCTCCACGTTTTTCAGCATATTTTCCCCTTTTAAAAACTAGCTTATCTTTTTTTTTATAAGGTTATTAAGGGGGAACCCCCCCTACTTTCTATTTTGTTTCGAATCCGTACGTTCGTGCTTGTAGAAAATTAAATTCCCTTTTTCCCCCCGTTTAAATTTTGTTGTGTACAGCTAGTTTTCGTTGCCTGTGGGTTGACTGTGGAGGTAAACATCTTCCAAAAAAAGATTCCCAGAAAAGAAAAATTGGGGTTGGTTTTTTTTTTTTTCGGCTAATGTTTGGGTTTTATCTCAAAATTAACATAGCTGTGGTAGTTTTCATTCAACATTTTTCAATGTGTACAAATGTTAATATAGTATATTACTAACTATCAATAATATATATTAGATTTCTATTTCTAATTAAGGTGTAGGCCTAAAACCTTGATACTCTGCATTAATTAATACAATAACTAATTATAATTGAAAATTAATCGTTAAAATAAAAGGTTCAAATAAATCAAAATGTGGGTAAATCTTTTAAATTTTTTTAATAATGATTCATAATAGACCAAATTAATAACTACTTTGGATAAAAAAAAATTATTTTTACATTAACATTATATACAAGGATTTTACTTGTAATAATTTAAAATTAATAAGGATTGTTTATTGAAATGCACCAACATTCTTCTGACGAGGATGTAAAAAAAAATAAATGTGATAACTATAAAGGTAAAAACCACCCCCAATGCGTTTGGCCAAGTATACTCTAATTCTTGTAGGAAGAACAGGTTTAGAAAATACAAATAAATACATAACAAAAGTTGTGGTCAAGTTGATGGCATTTTACTTAATTATTATTTTTAAGGTGGCCTATTTATAATATATATCGAAGTTTACGATTGTAAATCACATTACTTGAGCTATGAATAAATCAATGTAGTTTTACTAACGTTTGTGACAGTCATTTACTCGTCTTACGATCAAAATTATAGAGTATTCAACCTAAAGACAATAAAAATATAAATTATACTTAGTAAAATTTTACAATACTTTAGAAAACAATTGTGAAAAAGTTAATACATTTTCATGTGTGTTTAATTCCCAAAGTATTTACAAAGTCCAGTCATTTAGCGTTAGGGAAAGAACTATAAATAAAACCAATGACAAACTAAACACTTCTTTATTTATTAATAAAAAAAAAATCTTTGTAAAGTGTCTAATCTTTAAAATTATTTAAATTAAGTATTGGAAGATAGTGATTAACTAATGTTGAAATGAAATATAACAATATAAGATTTCCTTAAATGATTGAGTAATGTTGTTTTGGGGGTTTCCTATTGTTTACAAGTATCAAACAATAGTATGTAAAAATGTAATTGAAAAAGTGGTTTTATAATAAAATTAAATAAAATTTCATTTTAAGTCACGTCAACGATATAAGTTAACAATAAAGATAAAAATGTAAAGGTAAATAATATGGATGCAATAGCTCTTTGTTACAATTGCATATAATTAAATCAAGTGGAGTTAGCTAAACAATGTTACAATTGTTACAATTCTATCCAGCCCCAAAAAAAGACATGGTTTTTATTAAAAATATCCACTTAAAAATCACAACAAAAAACTTATATTTTGAATACAAAGCAATTGTCTAATTTTGTAAAGTAGTTGGTCTATTTTCCTTTTAGTATTTAAAATGTGATTAATAACTTTAATTTAAAATTTATATAGATTGGAAATTGAATTAAACATACTGACATAGGAACTAGATCAACTAATGTTATTGAATATTGTAAATAATACACATACAATTTAAATTTAAGACTTTCTTTCTAAGAACCAAATTTTACTAACATGATTGCATGAAAGTTTTTATTTTGAATTTTGTTAACCAGTGTCTATTGTTTTAATTCCTTAAAAAATGTTTTATATAAAATATAATATATTGTTAGGCTGGACGTTATTTTTCTGTAAGTAACCCCTCTTGGCACTAATTAATATTTTAGAATGTTTGGTCAAATCAGATAACATACATAAAAGTGCCAAACAAACGCTTTACTCCAAGTCATCGGTGGCTTTTTATGACAGCTCTAAAGTAGGTGACGAAACCTGTATAGTTCAGGGATATTAGAGCATGGGCGCTAACCCCCCGGCTCGATTTCCGCGTATAGTTGATGGTTTTTAATTATATTTGAATAAACACTAAACTTTGGTTTTATAAACATGCCTTAAATTTGGCGTAGTGCATTGTTCGGATTCACGGGGTTTATTAAATGACTCTCATGACATGAAAATAAAGAAATAAGCCGTTTTCTATTATATTATTTTTAACTTACATGTGGTGCACGCACTGTGGTAAAATGTTTTAAGTAGTCTGTACCACACACAACGTTTTGGGTACAGTAAGAACACTGGGAAGGAACTTTTAAAAAATACAAACATATTTTTGTGGTAAACATTGAAATGTTTCAACTATATTATTAGTATAAGTTGATAGTTATGATAATATTTATCAAAAGTTACAGCTTTAGATCAAATGACGTAAGGACATATGATATAATTTAAGTAACGTTTATAGTTGTCAGATGCTATTCTAGATACGGTGTTTTATTCTGTAGACAGCCACACATAATGTAGGGTGATTCATTCGGACTGTACATTTATTTTTTTAACTCATGATTGGAAAGTCATAAACTTCGCTTTCCTCAATGGCAAGTAGAATTGTATCATAGAAGAGCTAGATGGGCCTACTGACAGCGTCCAGACACATTATAGCCCGACGCTCCTAATTGTGTGATGTAGAGTAAGTGTTCAATCACAAAAACACAAACAATACTGATAAAACATTTAAAAAATGGCCAAAATATATGAAAGAGCTATTTGTCTACTGTTAAAATAGTTGACAGTTTAAAACAAAACACTAAGATAATTATTATTTGATAAAGCCTAGAAAAGTTAACTACTCTACGAGACACAACCAAACCAAATATATTTGTTCTTCAATGTATTTGAAAGGGCATGCTCAAAACTTCCAAGATGTGTTGGCAAGCATAGATCTGGTTAGTTACCCAAGACCGACCGTGAATGTGTTGTGGGGGAGGGGAGGAAAAGGGTAAGCAGGCTACGTAAGCGATAGCAGAGTTCTTTGCAGGACATCGCTGAACTAATTTAACCAAACTTTGACACAAAATTACGTAAGTTCTATGTGGTATTTTAATTTGAAAAAAATAAGTACCTTTATTTAAGCTAAGATTCATTGTTTATAAAGAAGAAGAAAATTGACCCAGCTCACAACGTAGAAATGCAAATTTTGCATCAATTTTATAAATTAATCAATAGGATGTTTATAATATCTTTCTATAGAAACATAGAATATATTTTTAACTACACAATAAAAAAATACCACGTACTCCTGCGATATTTCATATCCCGAAAAATGTACCAAAGTAGATGTTATTTTTGCTATTTTCTCAGCCCAACAGTCACACCTTCATGCAGCCTTAAATCCAAAAAATGACAAAAAATGACCTATAAAATTTACATTTGCCCAACCAAGAGATCATGAACAATGTTTATGTCCTCATAAACATTGTAAATGATAAACCAATAAAAAGATAACACGTCACCAAAACCTGGTAATTAATAAGGGTGCCACAACACAAATTGTAGTGGCATTTATATTTTATCTTCCCGTATTTGTTTTTCTCCTAATTCTGGACAGCTCCACCCAATAAAGTTATAAAAAACTGTTCCTGAAGTTCAGGAATCTTTACTCGACTCTTGGGGGATGTTAAAGTATTACGTAATCACATTTTTGGCCATTATGGACCCCATACCTTTGTAAGCAAAAATAGGCATCTTGCTTGTGATTAGTAGATAGCTCCAATAGTTGTTGACGAAAAGGGCCCAAAGGTTGAATCTTGGTCAGTGAACAATTGAGGGTGGTTTTTGAAAAGTCATTTTTTGGTGTGGTTTTCCCATCCTCTCTCCACGCAAATTGGTGATTTTAATTGAAAAGGGCCTACTTTGATTTGATTTAAAAAATTGAAAGTTTTTAACAAATCACGTTTTTTATCTAATCTACCCATATATTATTTTAACAGGCGTTTTTTACAGGACGGGGGGGTAAAGGGGTCGGGTTGAACCCCCGTGAAAGTTAGAAAACTAGTACGAAAAACAAAATAAAAATTCAAATTTTTTTAGAAAAAAAAACCACAGATAGTTTTATACAATTTTTTCTTTTTACGCACAGACCCTTTTTAAACCCCGGGTCCACACGTTCGTTATTCGACCACGTTTATTCAATTTTGGCTATGACTCACGCAAGTGTGGAAAAAAATTCGTTTTCGTGTCATGCAAAAGCAAAGTAACGAACTTTTTTAAACATAGAGACGGTACACTACCACACTTTAAAAGG
Source organism: Timema cristinae (assembly GCA_039000515.1). Classification (NCBI taxonomy): domain Eukaryota; kingdom Metazoa; phylum Arthropoda; class Insecta; order Phasmatodea; family Timematidae; genus Timema; species Timema cristinae. The sequence continues at coordinate 39,963 of JBCFYV010001107.1, read as the reverse complement.
GGGAGACGCGGCAGTAGGCCAAAGTCATTTGGGCCTAAAATTCTTTTGGGCCCCTAAAGTCATTTGGCCAAAAAATTATAATGTTAAAACCCTCGGGTTTATCTCCGAAAAATAAGCACTGTTATTTTTTTTATCTGATTATAGATAGCACAATTTGATGGTAGATGGTTTTAAAGTTTTTCCCAAAAAAACATGGGACTTTATTTAAACACAGATTTATCTATTTAATACTCTATGGCATTAAAAACTAGAAAGCTCTTTGCTGCACTCACGAAAGTACGCCACCTATCCTATTTGAGCTGGTTCTATCCAATCTATTCATTACATCCTATGTTTCTCAGGTCTACCCAAAATTGTTATCCTCCATCTGCGTTTTGGTTTTCCCCAGTGAGTGGTTTTTCTATTGGGTTTGCCATTAAATTTTACCTTGAACGCGGTTCTAATGCCCCCATTCGCGCTGATGATTTTGCCCACCAAAACCCTGCAAGATTTTATTCCCCTATAAAATGTTGGTGTTTGAGAACAGGGTTTTTCCGTCTTTATTTGTAGCTCCTCCACTCCTTACTTTTCTTCATTTATTTTTTTGGGTCAAATATCTTCCTAAGCACCGTGGGTTTTGAACATCCTAAAAATTAAATTTTTTGGGATGTAAGAAAAGAGACCACGTTTCACACTCATTTGAAAAAAAACCGGTAAAATTATGGTTTGTATATTCAAAAATTTTACATTTTTGACAGCAGGTGAGACAAACCCATATTTATGTGAGCAAGTTGTGAGTATCCAAGGATGTTTTATAAGGCCTAAAGGGGTCTGCGAGGGAAAAAGTTTTGGAAATTCTGCACTAAACAAAGTTAAAATCAAAAAATGCAAAAAAAAAAAAAAATTGAGCTTTTCCTAAAGTTTAAAATAACAATGACGAATGAAAAAAAGTTTGCATGCCTTTCACCAATGTCAAAATTTCCCCTTAGTTACCCATGTTATATTTATTTATATTACTTATAAAAAAAAAAAGTCGGCTGTAGTTAAAATGTGTGTTTGTCGTTCTTTTGTCTAATCTTTGGGAAAAAGTTAAATTTTATTTCGATGGTTTTTTTTTAATTTTAAAAAACAGGTAGGTTTTTCATATTTCATAGGCCTTATCGGGAGGTAACGTGTTAGCAGGTCAAAAAAGATGTGGTGCGTTTTTGATCAAAAAATTTGTATAAATTCAATTATTAAATTTTAATGATACATCTTTTTAAAACCCTTGGAACAATGTGTTCGAAAGAAAAGAAATAATTTGAAATCTCCTTGGAAGGTTTTTTAAAATATAAACAAACATAAAAATTTCCCTTACTTTAAAATTTGTAATCTATTTACGTAATAAAATTTGAGAAAATAGAAAAGATTTTGACAAAGCCAAATTTTAAGGTTAGGAAAGGAATATTGGTACAGGAGGAGGAGGAAATGTGGCCTGAGTGCGGAAAATTTGAATTTCTTTGTGCGCCAGCTAGACGTAAAAATTGGCCCCCTTTTTCTCCAGAGTCCCCCAAGGTTGGGACCGATATTTGGGGGTTTAAAAAAGTGATAACTAGGGATTTTAAGGGAAAAAGATTTTGGGTGGTTAAGCCAAAATTACAAAGGCGAACGGACAAACTTTAGGTGGAGCCCCCAACAAACTAAATGGTTTACTATGTTACCAAAAATTTTCCCGGTGTGTGCATCAAAATCGCAATATGTCCAAATTTTTATTTATTTTTTACCGCTCCAACGGGAAAAACCGTCAAATGTCGAATATTTAAAACTGATTTTCCGTTTTTTTTGACGATTGTGTATCAACACTTGTTTCAACAAGTTGTGGGGTGGAGCAGTTTTTAGCTTTTGGAACGTGAAAAAAATTAAAAATTGGAAAATGTTTATATGAAGAACCCAATGATAGTAGTTAGAAAGATGTATTTTATTTTAATACAAAGGTGATTATTAATTGGCTGTTATAATAGCTCAGAGCCAATTTAGATGGGGGACCAAAGCAGCCTGGTTTCTCTTCAGAAGAAACCTCGTAGAAGAGTCAAAACTAAACATTAACTTAAAATATTCACTAACTATCAAACAGCTGAAAAGAAAGTTTTTTTTAAGTTTGAGAAAGCTACGAGTCCGTACTTTTGGGCAGTCATAGAACGCGGGTGGATTGAGAGAAAAGGGCCCGCTGCCTCACAGCTAGAGATAAGAAGTAAAAATTTTATTGTACTAATTCATATTGTCTATAGCTTACTTATAGTTTTACAGGTCCGCCCAGTGGATTAAGGGTCTATGGAAATGGAATTTCGGGGGCCCCCTTCACACACAAAATTAACTTAATATAGTGTTGAAATATTTTGTTCGTAATCTAATGTAATTGTGTGATGAATAAAATATAAAACCTTCCTTCAATAACTTCCTCCACAGTTTTATTTTCATTCTTATAAGGGATCATTTTGTCCAAGCGTTAATTTAAAAACAAAATATCTTTTGAAATTTTTAAAGTATGATGTTCATTTACGGAAAGCCAAGTATTTGACATAAACACCCACAAGAATCCGTGCGATGTAAAAATATCAAAATATTAGTATTTATCAAAAAACTCCATAAACACCCGGAACTTTTGAAAGGAGCAAAAACAAGCGTTGCTTCATAGAATCAACCCTCTACTCGCCCTGGAACGGGATGGCGACCACCCTAGCAGCTAGAGGAGGAGTTGCGGGGACTGGTCATCTTCAACTCCCGCCACCAGTCCAAAAACTACAAGGAGCGCCGGCTACCAGCAGTCACTAGGGGACGTGGTGGCGGAAATACGGACGCAGGAAGTAAAAAAGAAATGGGTACACAGATATCTGAGAAAACTGGTGCCTTATATGTATTATTGTAAGCCATGTCTCCCTTTTTTTTTAGTGAAGTTAGCCTAGGTAGGCCTCTTGTCATTGGGGGCTCTCCCCCCAGACCATCCTTTGTTTTCTGTGTTTAAAAATATATTTTAAATCAATCTTAAATGCACGTGGATTGTGAATGCGGAAAATTGTTTTCGTGAAATAGAAATATTTGTGTGATTGGGGGCCTCGTTAAGTGGTTAAAACTGCCCCCTTTTCCCCCATCAGTCAGTGCTTAACACAGCCGTACTCTCTCACGGCCAAATCCGTCATTTATAGAAAAATGTATCGTTGTACTGGACTTAATAATAATAGTTTGTAATAATAATATTATTATTTATTATAACCAGAGCGGTTAGTAAGACGTGGTGCTAAATAATTACAATTCCCCTAAGCTATGCTATAGGGACCGCACGATATTTTAGGGCATTCCCCCATCCCTCGATCCCCAAGACAGTTGTAAATAGTCATGTTTGTGTGGACTTCTGAGTAAATCCACGCGCATGTGTATTTTTAAATTTGTTGGACGGCGGCTTGTTCCTTTGTGACTAGTGATGTGGGCTAAATATTATACATGTGCTTTCTAATTAGTTAAACGCAGGTGCTCCCAAAATGGGAGGCACTTCCAGGAAATAATTTTAAAATAAGTCATAATTTAAAAAATTTTTTTATTATATTACGATCCCTTTTCCAAAGCCTTGATTAGTGTGTGTCTAACATTTTTTATAGCTAGATAGTATTTATCAATGAATTGCATATATAATGATTAATTGAATCAATATTATAACTGTGATCAATAAAAATTAACATATTTTAATTTTTTTTCTAAATATATATCCAAAATTAAAAACAATTAGACAACGTTTGAATCTCGTCAACAATGAGGTAACCTCTAAACACGAACAAAAATGGAATGAAATAGTTATAAAAAACCCACTCACATATTACAAAGACAATATAGAAAATTATTTAAAATTACTGTTCGTTTGAGTAGTCGGGGAACAATTTATGAAATATATAAGTAGAAATAGTTGTTATTGGGAAACCAAGATTAGGACTTATTAGAAGAAGTAAACCCCTAGTGGGAATAGCGCTTGTAAGTATTTTCGTTAGAGAACGCGGGTTCAGACCAAGGGGAGGTCTACATGAACACTAACATGTGCTTCGAGTCTTTCTAGTTTCTTGAATATTTTATGTATAAATTCATCTAGATGAAGAGTATTCGCCTTATACCGAACGGCCAACACTGTGGTTCATCCAAAAGAAGATTATGGTATGGTAAATTGTTGCTTTAATAAATATTTTTAAATATTCAACGTTCGCACTTGCCAACAAAATCCAGCCTATTGATTCACCCTGCTGTAACGTTGTCTATTACAACTTTGTTTATTTAAAACGTTGTCAATAGTCTCGACTCTCGTTTTACTTAACGTTGTCCTGACTGGCTAGTGTTTTTTTTTAACCCGATTAAATCCAGCGTCAAGTTTGAATCGTTTGACAACGCTGATAACCGCTCGACTATGCTAGAGTCATGCAGACCCGTCACGAGGGCATTAACTGGAGAACCACTTCAAATTTGTTTTTTTTTTCTATGTCAACGGTTTGTTTTGTTTTATACAGTTTTCTCACAACAAAAATTTTATATCCACATTTTGGAATTAGCATTCAAAATTGCACTCCAATTAAAGGAAATTTTCGACTTATGATTTTGACTTTTTCAATAAAAACTTTTTGAAATAATTCTGTATCGTTTGTAACATAAATTTGGTTTGCGTATGTTTATCTCGCCAGATTAATCGAGATTTATAAAGTATAATGTAATTATTATACTACCTCAAAGCGGATCCAATCATTTTCATAGGGAGGAAGGGGGGTGTCATAATTATAAATAATAGTTACTTAGAATACTAGAGTTCTGTTTAAAGCCATTTAATAGTTTCTCATTCTATTTGAGTTATGTATTTTTTAAACAGTGGCTTTCTTATATTTTTTAAAATCAGTTAGTTTATATTATAAACTATTTAGAGGGGCCCCTCCTTCAACAATTTTTTGAAAAATTGATCACTCTAGAAGTATGCTAGTCTTCGCCTTGATTTTAAATAATAAATTATTTTAAGTCTAACCATAATTATAACAAAGTGTTTCTCGCCTAAAAATATTTCAAATTTGGATGCACTCTAAGCTATTTGGAGTGATTTCACGTTAATTTTTTATTCTAATTGAGTGACCACGTTGTTGTGATAAATTTCCCAAAATGGATGGGGTAAAAAACTTTTTATTTGTGGTAAAAAAACTCTGCAAATTGTTTTCATAGAAAAACTCCCAAATTCAAAGTATTACCCGAATTAAATTTGAGTGATCACTTTGATATTCTAACTACTCAAAATGGGTGGGGATGTTTAATACATTTTGTTTGTGGTACAAAAAAAATTGGCATAAAAAAAAGCTCAAATTCTAAAATGTAAACACTCTTAATTTGTAATGGCCATTTTGATTGTTAATAGGATTACTCAAAAAGGGGGGGGGTACAAAACTTTTTGTTTGTGGTACTAACGGTAAAAACTATTATAAAACATTGGCATTGACAAAAACTCAAAATTCTAAAGTGGTAAATCCTGCAGAACTTAGATTGAGTACATTGATATGCTAACTACTCAAAATGGGGGATTGCGGGTAGGGTACAAAACTTTGTCACCGAAAAAAAATTCAAAATTTGCAAGTGGACCCCCCGTCACGCACCTTCTCCTTCCTCTCCAACGCCCTTTCTAAGTCATTGTTGAACAGAGCTGTCCGATGCTCCCAAGACGGGCGGTTTAAGTCAGTTACCACATCGTAAGAAATTGGGGTTATACCAGTTTGATAGTAAGGGAAGGTTGGTTCGAATACGGATGGGTGGGAGGCCACAAAAGTGTTTTAAGAGTTTTCCACTCTACCGCTTTGTGCTATTGAAAGACGCTTATTGTTAGTAAACATAACATATTATTGTATCACAACAATACGGCGATAGCAAAAAGAAAGCATTTATGGGCGAGGTTTTCATGTTGCCCAAAGTTTGATTATCAACCGTACTGGATCAACGAAAGAAATTACAAATATTAAACATTACAAAGCAAATTTAAGTGCTTTTACAATCGTAAACAAATACAAATGGTAGTTAGTATGTTTATTATAAATAAGTTATTTTTGTTGTACTTTATTAAGTATATTCTCTTTCTACCATATATGGGGAGGGTGATTAGGGTGCTTTAGTTTTAATCACTACGGTACTTAAAAAAGTTAAAACCATAAATTGAACCTTGTTATTCACACTCTTCTACGGGTTTAAACTGGAGTGCGTGTTATTGTGAAAAAGGTACTAGTGCTCTCTAGCTTCTTACCTAAATCACAGGAACTAAAGTGCAGTGAGACCTGTATTCTTTAGAGCAGTGGTTCTCAAACATTTTATTCTGTGACATTCTTTACACCCAAGTGAGTAAGTTACACTAGGACCCTTCTCCCCCCCACTCCCCATCCAGTGTTGTATGATTTGAATACAAACATTTTGTAGGTTTATTGTAATTTTTGTTATACCTATGCATATTGTTACATTTTGTTAGAAAATTAGCCTAGAAAAAATTAAAAATCATTAAAATTTAAAAACAGTTTTATATAAATAAATTTTACACCCTGCGCCCCCTTTAGCAATTATCGCGCTCGCCCTTGGAGGTTGCTCAGCACACTTTGATAACCACTGCTTTAGACCTTGGTAAATAGTTACACCAAAGAAGACTCATGTATTAAGAAACGATAGTATATACTATTTAACTAAATGGGGACACATGCTGCCCTCTATTAACATGCAATATATCATAGCGAATGTTTCCGAACAAAACTTAGACATCGAACATTTTTTTAAAGTCATTTGGCCTAAAAGTCATTTGGGCCTAAAGTCATTTGGCCTAAAATGTATTTCGAATAAAAAAAATTGATTTAATTAAGTTCGACAAAAGTCATTTGGCCTAAACTATAGGCCAAATGACGGGTACTCCTTTAAAAGACTAATAATCTCTTGAGAGCAGTTCATCCACTAATACCGAATATAGATTATGTGGAACAGAAGAGCGGCGGAAGGGGGGGGAGGGGGGGTCTCTGCCCCCTGGAATATCCCCCCCTGGGTTGTTTCAAATTCTCTGATATTATTAAATATGAAGCTGAAAGATGACCTTAAATCAAACTCCAAATGACTTTTAGATGGAGTCTATTGTCAAATATTTGCCATAAAACACTGCATCAAATAACTAATAAACTAAAGGCATCTAACTAGCAGAAAAAGTCAAGGAGGTAAGCTCTAAATAGCTTCCAAAGTCATCCAATTTCAAAAATGTCTAGGGGGAAGACAATTCCAAATAGCTTCAAGAGGCATGTAATTTTGAATAATTTTCGGGCGAGGCCACCCAAATGCCTAGTATCGAAATAATTCAATTTTCAAAATGTTGTCGGTGGAAGACCACTTCAAGATTATTTTTATAGAGGTATTTAAATATCGTAAAAAAATTAAGGCGAGGATCACTTTAAATGGTTTATAAAATAATCTAATTTAAAAAATCAAGATGATGACTACTCGTAGCTTATAGAGTGAACCATTTTTCAAAAAATTGTTAAAGGGGGTTCTCCCCCAAATATTTTATAAAAGTATCCGATTTAAAAAATCGGAGAGGATGACCACGGTTTAAAACATAAAAAAGATAAATATGAACGAGACACTATTAAATGGCTTTAAAGAAAATCTTACATTGTAAGTAGCTATGTTTTTTTTATAATTATGAACCCCCTCCCCCACCATGAAAATGATCTGGATCCGCCTCTGGACTGGATTGACGATGGTATGGGGTTTGAATCAGGTGAACAGTGTTTTTCTTTTTCTATATGGTTCACCCTATGCCTTCAGGAAAAAGCGGGTTTAGTTTCTCAAACTTTGCCATCCCTCTGGTGTTAATATTGTGATGATACTGTTTTTTGGGTCCATCCCCTTTCTATATTTAAAAAGTCATGGATGGAGAATTTTTCTTCAATAAATTGTATGTAAAATATCCTTTTAAAAATTTATCCATGAAGAATCACGTGCTTTTAAGAATTAATGTCATAGACTACACCATCAAGTTTATTTTTTCTTTCAAAAATCAAATCTGTAGGTTTACTAAAAGCAAGTGACGCTAGCTCCCTCTACCAAAGGAAGCTAGCCCTTTACAACACCTGTCGCCAGGACTCTTTCTATTAGTTGATTTTGACACTGGAGACAGGGGTCCAAGAGGCAAGGGGTAAGATCATATATAAGCAGTTGTGGTATGAATCCATTACAGTGGATAGCAATAGACTAGAACTATGTAATAAAATTTGAGAACTAGGCAATATATCAAAGAAAGTAATTATCAGTGCCTCAAATCTTCAGCACAAGGGTGCAATGATATAAATTAATCATGTGCAAATTTAAAGTTCTTATTTATTTATAAGTGTAAGAAATACTCCTATAATTGACGTTCGATCATGGGGCTATAAATACCAATTATCTCATCAAATAACGAGAACATCATATTAGCACCCCAACGCGCAACCGCATCATCATAATTGGCGCCCAACGCAGGGTATTAATTACAAGAACGCTATAATTAGCTCCCATCACTCGGCGTATATAACAAAACATTATGTATCATCAAAATTGCCGCCCAATCGCCGGGTAATAGTTACAAGAACGCTATAATTAGAGCCCATCGCGCGGCCGTATATAACAAAACATTCCGTATCATCGTAATTGGCGCCCAACACGCAATTGTATCATGCGTATGTCAGATGGGTGATATGATGCTGTGGGAAAACAACTTTTTATCAAATAAATATGATTTAATAAAGGTATGTATAGCAAAATTTTACAATTTTATGAATGGCCTATTGGTATGCTACCAATGCAAATTATTTTTTATAAACAAATTGTTTACTAAACAATTTAAAAAATTCTAAAATGAAAATTTAAACCCAAAAAAAACACATGCTCTTCTAACACAATTATTAAAAAAATATGAGAGTCTTCAAAAACAACACAGACAAAAAATACGAGCGACTTCCATAATAAATAGTATAAAATTATGAACGGTCTTCAAAAGCATGTTCAAATTAAAATTAGTTTAGTCTTTTAGTACTTAAGTGGGAAATTAAAAAAAAAGTGTTTTCAGTGAATTCAGCTGGTACACTCGATAATAATTATTTTTGCAAAATTACTATCAAATGCTGTTATCTTTAAATAGGACAGATGAAAAATAATAATGATAATACTCTATAAAAAAAATTTTCTAAGCAATTAATGAAAACTCGATTAATGGATTTTGTTGTTAGATGTATGTACTATAATATATGATTCCATTATGTGCAAGAGAAAGGAATTTAAAAACTTAAGCACCTTTAGATAAACTTACTTAGCTTGATAAGCCTATTTTCGGTAATTGAAACTATAAGAAAGCGGCTTAATGATTTTGGCAAATGAACAATAATTTTAATGGTTAGGACTAAGGAGTACCAGATGTCGGCAAAAATGGCGGCTTTCAACATAAACCTGGTTTTTCTAGTGAATTTCCAGCTTTTCTGTTGGGCGCAGTGATTCTTTTGTGCAATCATTCTTTGTTTACTTTAAAATTAATTAAAATCTCAACTTTGTTTTATCACTGCGTCTTACTAACTAGTTCTAATGGGGTAGGGATGAGGAAGCATTTTAGAGTTAAATTTACCAGCATTTGTTCGGAGAGTTGGAAACTGTTTAGGGAAGGACGACCCTCAAAAAAACCTGACCGGGGTTCGAACCCCACCTCACGTCATATGTCAGCAGGCCAGTCTAGCACGAAAGCTATATGCTACAAGCTGGACCCAACATATGTGTGTGTGTTGGGGGGGGGGGGGGGGATAGTATGAGGCGTCTACTTATGATAAATGGTTGGGCTAAAATTATGAAAACCTCTAGTTTTTAATCAGTCTACACTTTTCTGGCCATGGGGAATGCCGTGTTTTTTACGTTTATATATTTATTGTATTGGCAGGAAATGAAACATATTTAAAAAATGTCCTTGGGTCTATTGAATGAAAAGAGGAAGAGTAAAAAAAAACATTCCTCAAAAGAAATTAGTTTGTAGTTATGATAACAAAATGTATTCTACATGAAATGTGCGGCCTTTCAATGTCAAAAGGTTCCCCACCCCTGGTTAGAGGAGTCCCGCCTGCAATACACTATGTTTGCAGATGATGGGGATATAGGGGTCGGGTGATCTGAGGGTGTTTTTTCCACAAATGATTTTTCCTCTCACTCCATGGAAATGCTGATACGCTTACTCTAAATTCCAACATTCCTTGTCCATAACATATTGATATAGTTACTATATGCGCGTATAACCCGAACGGGTAGTATTTTATTCTTGAACGAGTTAGATCATTGCTACATAATGTGTTTCAGGGGGAATCCCTACATCTTATTATAATGAGCCTCAAACCATTGACAACAATGTTTATCTTCATTAATTAAAAAACATTAAGACATGCTTTCAAAGGGAGTAAATCCACATTAATATATCCAAATATATATTTAATACTAACTATTACAAATGTCAATTATTTTATGGCAATCAAACATTAAAACCATATATTAAACTTTTAAGTAAGGATGTGGACATTTTATAACGAGACTAATAAAAAGAGGTATACCAAGTTTTTTTTATGTTTATGCTTATGTTAAATTCATCCTGATGATGTTAACAACTGAAACTTAATCAAAGTCCTCTAAATGAACTTCAAGAAGTGTTGCAGACATTCAGAAATCCCACGCTATTTTTATTATTTGTTTTTTTACCATAAAATCTGGCTCCCTCCAAAATGAGAGCGAAATGTCTAGAAAATAAAATTTACAACAAATTAAAATAAATGAAAATATGAAAATAGCTTATTTACATAAACGCTTACCGCAAAATGTTCGCAATCCCAAGATGAAGTTTAAGGAGAGTGTAGGCAAAGCATAACAAGGCTTTCCCCTGCGGGGTTTTTGCAGTTTATTTATAGCAAAACTTATTTATGCCATAATAAATCAAATATTTCCTTCAGTACAAACATAGAGTTTAATTTTCTTCACTTTTTGATATCATTGGTTCTTGAATTATCTGTCAAAGATGTCCTGGAATTTTATGACAATTTTTCCTCTTCATTTAAAACGTTTGTCATCTAATGAAGCTATGTTCATTACAGATATTCAACAACTGTTGATATCACCATGTGAAAAAAAATTAAACTCTTATGTTTCTTCTAATGGTTAAATTTATTTATTTTGACCAAAAAAGTTTTGCGATAAAAACGGCAAAAATACTGGCCTTTTATGTTGTCCCTTCAAACCCACCTTAATGATTTGGAACACAGGCTTTCTTAGCCTTCTTTAAAACGAATAAAATTATTTAAAAAATTACAAAAGACCAGTTCAGATAAATGAGTCATGATAAAAAAATATGATAGCCCTGATTGATTTAGATGGGATATGGTGACTATTTAAAGGTTTAATGGTTTTGATTATTCTAAACTGCCATTCTTATCAGAAATACTGCAAATGCAAGAATGTACCCTTCAATATTGGTAATATTATGATCAAAAACCATTTTAACAGTATGATTACATCCCTTTCTTTGCGAATCAAAGCTCTAAACTTTTTACCAGAAAACGTTTTATCTCTACCCATCTTTCATCACTATAGCAATCAAAGGTTCTGTAGTTCAAGTACAAAATAAATAACTCTCGAAAATTCAGACAAAATTTTCAGATTTTTTTTTTATAGTAACATTTCAGCAACATGAAAAACAGGCTAAAAATGTTATGTTTTCGATAAACTGAAGATTGTCAGGAAGACCGGCCCGTCATTCCGTTACTACATTTATGATCTACTATTACTAGCTTTACAATAATTATTATTATGTTAAATACTTTAAGTGGAAGGACTACCTTGTAAAACTTGAGAAGCGTTATCAGCGCAACTCCTAAGAAACGTCATATATTGAACTATTTGGACTGTTTAAGGCCCTGCCTACCCATAAATGCACGGTTCTAAACAAAAGAATTTAAAACAAAATATATTTAATAATTCAACATTGTTGTTTTTTATTTATTTTAGTAACATATCTGGGCATCTTTCATAATTCTTATGGAATTTTCAAAACCATGCTAAAAATAGTTATTGAAATATTTTCATTAAAATGTTTCCATTTCAATGCATTTTAAATGGGAAAACAAAAATTATTAATGGATTTATTTATTTTCTTTGTACAATTAAGCTAGAGTGATTGTTTATAACATACTATTTAATGAATAATTTCTTTTTCTTTTTAGACATATTTTTTTAATTTGGGTTAGCTTCAATAATCACGACGATATTGAGCTCTAACGACTCCCAAGTCGACTCTATAGTCAAAATACATGGTTTTAAATACAACTTTTCCTTCTGCAACTAGTTGTCATAGCTGATAATAGGTGCCGTTAGTATGATCATTACCCATTTACAAGCTAGTATCATTTTGCAAGCGTTGGCTAACCTGTGTATCGGAATGCAGGCGGCAATGGAGGGTTAAACTAATCTCTGTGACCTTCTTGAGTCAAAGAAACATTAACACCATGTACGTTAGGATAAGAAGGGCCAATGTCCAATTATGAAAATTTGCGTAATTAAATATAAACAATTAAACATCTCAATATATTCAGTAACTAAAATACTCACAAAGTCTTCCTGCTGTGTGAATAAATATAGTTGGTCCCTACTTACTTCAATGAGAGTATTACTCTAGTGATACATTATTTTCAAAAAAAAAGCCACATGCTTCTCCATACACAAAGTTTTATGACATTAGCCCTTATTTAACTGAGACAGTAAAACATGTAAAATTCTTCACTCTTATCTTACATTCTTTCTTGAGTTTTCTCATTCTTTAGCACTACACGTTGTAATAATAAGAGTTAATATTCAAAGTATATGAAAACTACTGTACATTGAATTTTTAATCCACTATTATAATAAATAAAAATAAACATTCCTGCTCATATCAAACATAGTTATTTTAAATAAAATTTGGTCTAAATGTAATTTGGAGACGTTCTCAGTATAATTTTATATACTAGTTTTTATTTTACGGTCTAGGATTTGACTCTCATTGGACTTTGGAATAAGTTATTTTTCAAAAAGTTAATGAACAAAGTTTTTGGTAGTCAAGATGTGAAAATGTTAATTTTATTTTATTAGCGTGTTAAATGTGATTACTTTTAATTTGAAGCTGTTGCATTCTCGCAGTTTGTGCGCTCGTTTCGAAGAAATGTATCGAATCCCGAACAATAAGTACCCACGGTGATTACTTTTTATATAATTAATATGTGACCTTTGTTGCTTTCGAACAAAATCCAAGGGATTGTATAAATTTTGAGGTGGAGAAGTATTTACAAAATATTATTTTATATCCTTGTGAATAACAAGTTTATGAAGAAAGGGCGCACAGAGAAAATCAAAGATATAATTGATTATTTAACTTCTTGTAGTAAAGGGTAAGTTTTTTTAAATGGTATGCATATTACTGGCGCTTAGGCTATCTGTATCTACTAATTTAAGTACAATGGATGAGCAGCGATACTATTTTATTTACTGTAGAAATAATATCAAAATTAAGATACAAATAAATATTTCTATATAACAATGCAGCGATTATTCTGATATTTCAAGTACTTTTTTTTAAAAGAAAAGGTCTTAGCTGAAAGTAAATGTTACTAACACTCTGTAACGCACTTATTGTATGTTCAAAATCTCTTGTGCCTTGGCCGAGTTCGTATCACGCTAGTACTAAGTAATTTCAACCTAACAGGGAATCGAACTAGTCAAGTTATTGAGCTGATTAATTTACGCACTCAGTGCTCAGTCATAGTACTTTAGCAATATTGACCACGACATGAAGCCGATGATAAGTAAAATATATTTAAAACCATTAGAGTTAATGAACTTTTGTGTTCCTTATGCCATAAAGTAAGTATTTGATACCCGACCGCCTCTGTTGTATAGTGGTCAGATTTACTGGCTTCAGATCCTGAAGTCCCAAGTTCGATCCCCAGAGCCCCTAATTGTGTCTGTGAAGCAGTGGGTCTGAAACGTAACCAAAATCAACCTCGTGAGGACAAATGAGGAGATAATTGAATGAATAAGTAGCGCTTCAGTCTAGAAAACTGAGATAGAAGTCTGAGGGCTCGTTGTGCTAACCACATGGCACCCTCAGCTTGAAAATGTTGGCACTATCTTTGCCAACATACAGCAGCCTCTCGAATGGTATAGCCTTGCATGCTGACACCATGGAGATATTACTCAAGTTAAACTCTACCAATAGGATAAAAAATTATTCCCAAAAACATTTATTTCTGGAAAATTGTGTAAATCCTATAGATGTTTGAAAACTGTAAACACCGTATTAAATAACAGATACCCACTTCAGTGGCTGAGTGGTCTAAGGTGTCACTATTGTTTAATTGGCCTGCCAATAGCGGAGCACTTTGGGTGCAAATCCTGGTCGAGTCTATTGAGGATAGTTTTTCCTAAATTGTTTCCCCATCTTCCAAAATAAAAATGCTGGTAGATAACCTCTCAAATGCTTCTTTCCTCATTACCACCCAATTAGATTATCATATATGCGTTATAACATGAACAGGTAGTATGACGTGGTGATATCAGTAATAAAAATAACATATATTTATAGTCAAAATTGTTATAGTCTTCGAAATGAAACCGCTTTTAAAATATGTTATTGCCACCTTAGCGTTTATATTTTAAAAATTAGCCAAAGCACAGTGGCCAAATTTAGCACATTAAATTTTAGTTATTTTTTATTTTACCTGCTTAATAATAAACTCAAATAAATGTTACAACAAAATCGTAGGCTACATACTCAATCGTATAGGTTATTTAATATAGTTAGTGATCAAACCTTAAAAAATAAGATATCACTAATTTTACCTTAAATAAATTTTTCTCTGATAAATAAGTGTACATTATTATTTACCACTACCCTCACCAGATATTTATTTGAAAAAATTTCAATAGTGGTACAACAGCATTAACCTGGAGTCACGTGACACTTTGATATGCTAATTACTCAAAATGGGTACGGGTACAAAACTTTTTCTTTGTGGTACAAAACGGTACAACACTATTATAGTAAGGGAGAAGTGCAGATACTGCGACACTCATTTACATAATATTGAAGAGTTGGAGGGTTCCTGAGATGTCGCGATAGATATGGTGATGTGTGGTGGGGAGCTGGGGGGGATGACTGAGAGATGTGATGGGGAGACTATTTTTTTGGTGCGGCATACTGCAACACATTTACATAATGGGGTGTGGGAGGGGGGAGGGGGGTATGAGAAGGGTTGGAGCACTCGATAGTGCCAGAGAGATGTGAGGGAGAGGGGTGAGGAGGGTGTGGAGCACCTGGGGAGGTTTTTTTTTGGTGCGGCATACGAGGCCACATTAGCATAATGTAGGGGATGCTGCGTGAGGTGGGGAGGTGGGGGGGGGGAATGTGATGGGTGGTTGAAGCGCCTGGCTGACTGAGAGGGGGAGACTTATACATTTTTTTGTGCGGCATACGGGGACTCATTTGCATAATTGAAGGGTTGGAGCGCGTGCTGATGCAGTTACGAGGACCCAGGTTGTCTAGCAAGTTTCTCGGAGCCCCGCGGATGACAGAGAGAGGTGATGAGTCAGGGTTCTCCCTCTCTCTCTCATCAGATTGAGAAGGGTGACAGAGAGGTGAGGGGTCAGGGTTCTCTCTCATCAGATGAGGCAGGGTTGAGTGTTCTCTCTCCCGACGAGCCAGCGAGTTTTTTTCTCCCTCTCTCGCGGTGAGTTTTTCCCTCTCTCTCTCTTTCATCGACGTGATGTAGTAGGGTTTGGGAGGGCACCTTATGGACCTCGAACCCTCAGTCCTTGGGATATGACAGTATTATCCTCCCCTAAATAAATAGTACAGAGTATATTCTCTCTCTCTCTTAAACCCTGATGGTCTGACCTCAATCCTCAGTCCTAGCAAAGATTGGGAAAGTTCAAACAATCTTAATTACCTTTAAATGAATTACCTTTAAATGAGGCTGGATTATTAATTACCTTTAAATGAATTACCTTTAAATGAGGTAGGATTATGAAGAAGTTAACAATATTTTTCTAAAAAATCAGTTACTTCATTTGAATGTTGAATTAGGCAAAGTTCAAACAATCTTCCTTAAAACAAAGTTCGACCATTAATTACCTTAAAAACATAAAGTCCATTAATTACCTTTTAACCACAGTTCAAACAATCTTAATTACCTTTAAACGAATTACCTTTAAATGAGGCAGGATTATTAATTACCTTTAAATGAATTGCCTTTAATGAGGTGGGATTATGAAGAAGTTAACAATATTTTTCTAAAAATCAGTTTCTTCATTTGAATATTGAATTAGCCAAAGTTCAAACAATCTTAATTACCTCCGAGATCCAGCGCTATCATACATTACATTACAGCACTATCATACATCACATTACATCACATTACAACACTATCATACATCACATTACAGTACTATCATACATCACATTACAACACTATCATACAATACATTACAACACTATCATGCTTCACATTACAGTACTATCATACATCACATTACAACACTATCATACATCACATTACAGTACTATCATACATCACATTACAACACTATCTTACATTACATTACAACACTATCATGCTTCACATTACAGTACTATCATACATCACATTACAACACTATCATACATCACATTACAACACTATCATAAGGTGACCTGGTGGTCTAGGGGTAAGGTGTCGGACTTCTGTGCCAGGGGTCAGGGGTTCAATCCTCGGTCCCGGCACAAATTTATCTGATTACCAAACCCTTCCTTCACCTCTGACAAGACATCTTGTGAATGTGGGGAATGCCAGGCCTCCACCGTGGTTCGGATTCCACGTTAAACTGTAGGTCCTCCATTTCATCTCACAATCACCCTACCATTACACATTAGCGTAAGTGCGTATAACCCGAACGGGTAGTAAGACGCGGTGCTAATAATAATAATAATAATAATAATAACACTATCATACATTACATTTCAACACTATCATGCTTCACATTACAGTACTATCATACATCACATTTCAACACTATCATACATCACATTACAACACATATCATACGTCACATTACAACACTATCATACATCACATTACAACATATCATGCTTACATTACAGTACTATCATACATCACATTTAAACACTATTCATACATATCACATTACAGTACTATCATACATCACATTACAACACTATCATACGTCACATTACAACACTATTCATAACATCACATTACAACACTATCATACATCACATTACAACACTATCATACATTACATTACAACACTATCATACATTACATTATAACACTATCATGCTTCACATTACAGTACTATCATACGTCACATTACAACACTATCATACATCCAATTACAACACTATCATACGTCACATTACAACACTATAATACATCACATTACAGCACTATTACTATCGATCAAATGCAGGTTACTTACAACCACATCACACCGGTTTCAACTCAAGGTAAAATTATTAAGAGCGGTCGTCATAGCAGACCCAACTCAGCTCCGGCTCGCGCGAGGTTTGGGGAGTAAAGGGGAAAATAAAATCCCAAATATATGCCAGAAATGTTTGCAGTGCATTCGTATTTGAATGATTACTGGGCATTTTCCGCGGTGACGATGGTGGACAAAGCAAAAAGTATCTTGTTAATAACTGCAATATGTCTCTATTATGAGAGAGTAAAGATTCGTGCACAGTGCTTATCTGTGAAGCTATTCTAAAATGGTCAAAAAAGGGCCCTTTTCAATGCAGTTTTATCCAAATATCATTTAATATTTCAACAATATTCAGTATTAGGAACTTCTATTAACTCTTTATCTCCATTAGTGTTTAATCAGAAATGATCCACGTGCAATAATGTTTGTGTAAATTTACCATTCCTACCCGGGACTGTATCACAGAGTTAATTGGCATATGTTGCACGTTAAAAAAGAGGTTAAGAGTCACGACTGTGAATCGGTACTCATACAAAAAATCGGCTTAGTATTCCTTTACAGATGAAAGTTCTATGCATCCGTAAGAAATAAATGTTTAATGTAATTAACTTTTTAAATGTATGAATCTTGTAAAAGAATTAATGAAAAGGTAATTAAGATTCTTTGAACTTTGGCTAATTCAATATTCAAATGAAGTAACTAATTTTTTAGAAAAAATATTGTTAACTTCTTCATAATCCTACCATAGAAAAATATTGTTAACTTCTTAATAATCCCTACCTCATTTAAGGTAATTCATTTAAAGGTAATTAATAATCCAACCTCATTTAAAGGTAATTCATTTAAAGGTAATTAAGATTGTTTGAACTTTGGTCAAAAAAGGTAATTAATGGACTTTGTGTTTCATTTAAAGGTAATTAATAATCCCGCTCATTTAAAGCTAATACATTTAAAGGTAATTAAGATTGTTTGAACTTCCCAATCTTTGCTAGGACTGAGGATTGAGGTCAGACCATCAGGGTTTGAGAGAGAGAGAGAATATACTCTGTACTATTTATTTAGGGGAGGATAATACTTGTCATATCCCAAGGACTGAGGGTTCGAGGTCCATAAGCTGCCCTCCCAAACCCTACTACATCACGTCGATGAAAGAGAGAGAGAGAGAGAGGGAAAAACTCACCGCGAGGGAGAAAAAAAACTCGCTGGCTCGTCGGGAGAGAGAACACTCAACCCTGCCTCATCTGATGAGAGAGAACCCTGACCCCTCACCTCTCTGTCACCCTTCTCAATCTGATGAGAGAGAGAGGGAGAACCCTGACTCATCACCTCTCTCTGTCATCCACGTGCTCCGAGAAACTTGCTAGACAACCTGTGTCCTCGTAACTGCATCAGCACGCGCTCCAACCCTTCAATTATGCAAATGAGTCCCCCTATGCCGCACAAAAAAAATGTATAAGTCTCCCCCTCTCAGTCAGCCAGGCGCTTCAACCACCCATCACATTCCGCCCCCCAACTCCCCACCTCACGCAGCATCCCCTACATTATGCTAATGTGTCCTCGTATGCCGCACCAAAAAAAAACCTCCCCAGGTGCTCCACACCCCCCTCACCCCTCTCCCTCACATCTCTCTGGCACTATCGAGTGCTCCAACCCTTCTCATCCCCACATCCCCCCCCTCCCACACCCCATTATGTAAATGTGTTGCAGTATGCCGCACCAAAAAAATAGTCTCCCCATCACATCTCTCAGTCATCCCCCCCCCACCTCCCAACCTCACATCACCATATCTATCGCGACATCTCAGGAACCCTCCAACTCTTCAATATTATGTAAATGAGTGTCACAATAACTGCACTTCTCTCTTACTTATTATAAAACTTTGGCATCAAAAAAAGTTCAAAATTAAAAGGGGTACAACCGCATTTACCTGGAGTACGTGGAGTACTCACTTTGATATGCTAATTACTCAAAACGGGTACGGGTACAATACTTTTTCTTTCTGGTACAAAATGGTACAAAACTAGTACAAAACTTTGGCATCAAAAAAGTTCAAAATTAAAAAGTAAAACAGCATTAACCTTGAGTCACCACTTTGATATGCTAATTACTCAAAATGGGTACGGATACAAAACTTTGGCATCAAAAAAGTTCAAAATTCAAAAGTGGTACAACTGCATTAACTATAGTCACCACTTTGATATGCTAATTACTCAAAATGGGTACGGATACAAAACTTTGGCATCAAAAAAAGTTCAAAATTCAAAAGTGGTACAATTGCATTCACCTAGAGTCACCACTTTGATATGCTAATTACTCAAAATGGGTACGGGTACAAAATGGTACAAAACTAGTACAAAACTTTGGTATAAAAAAAATTCAAAAGTGGTACAACAGCATTAACCTGGAGTCACCACGTTGATATGCTAATTACTCAAAACGGGTACGGGTACAAAACGGTACAAAACTAGTACTAAACTTTGGCATCAAAAAGGTTCTAAATTCAAAAGTGGTACTACAGGTTAATGGACGTCTAGCTGACTGGAATGAATAAGCTAATTTTTCTGCTCAAGAGTGTGATTGTATCTTGACGTTATGTCTCCCCACGTTTAGTCAAACTTGGTCGCCTACACACTTTACGGTCCGGCACTACACTTCTTTGGAAAAAAGTTTGCTTGCTGCCTTTACTGATTACCCGGGCCGTGGTCGCCAGTCTCCCAATTGTTTAAACAAACCAGTAATTCTGCCAACCTGATGGCTGGAATCCACCAGTTTGTATAACGTTAGCAACGCCATCTATTTTAGAGCTGAAAGCTCAACACACCGCCAGAGAGGGTAGGCAGGGCCTTAACAGACACCGAGCTAGAGTTAAGGTGTTGTCTGAAGGGGGAGCGAGCTAATCTCTTGTTTACACAGGTCAAGTTTCTTGGAAAGGAAAGGCCAGATTGTGGCTTTTATCAAAGATACTTTGCAGAAATCTGCTGCTTTATTTTTAGGTTGAACTCAAATAATCAGTAGTCTGGGTTTCTTTTTTTTCTCACCTAGAGGGAGAAACATTTTTCATTCGTCTTTCTCGTACTAGACTGGATTGCTGGTGACGTGATCGAGGTTCAATGCCCAATAGTGTACCAAGGTTTTTTTTTTCTTCTTCAAACGGTTCCAAACACGCAATTTTTATTTACTTAGTTTTAGCAGCGTGTCTTACTACCCGTTTGGGCTATACGCTTATGAACTAATTATTTTAATGCGTTAGGCATCAGGAAGGTTAAATTAAGAGGAGGTGCATCCGTATTTTCATGGCGTGAGAGCGGAAAAATATTTAGGGGAAAAACCACCTGAGTGCACTCGACCGGAATTGAACCGTGATCCCCGTCTTCAGCATGTCAGTTAAAACACACTATTAGATTGGATTGCTGGTGGTGAAAGTTTGAAGTTCAAATCCCAGTCGGGTGTAACAAGGTTATTTTTCCTTATAATGGTTCCCCACTCTCAATATACGCAAATGTGGGTACATTCAATCTAAAATGCCACCTTTCCTATTCCTAGTTCATTAGGGTAATTAATGTATGTGTATAATTCAAACGGGTAGATAGTCGCCATGAAAAAAATATTATTATTATGACTACCAAGAGTGTTGGCGAAACTTTATTAGGGTCGGGCGAGGTGATTTGTAAAAAAAAATATCTTTTTGGGGTGTTTTTAGGGGATTGACTCAAGCAAATGGAAAATATTTGAAAATATAACGCCACTAAAAGCTATTTGGGGTGTCCCTTAAGCATTTATAATTAATAATAGATGGTTATAGAATCTATTTGAAGTTTGATTCAAACATCTTTCAGTTTCAAACTCGACTATATAAGAGGAGTTAAACTAGAGGAAGACACATTTCGGTGGGGGAGGGGGGAGTGGAGGAGAAATGGGTGGTAACACCCCACCCTATCGACCCTCCTCCTTCCCATTTCACCCTCAATGAGTAACACTGGATATAAAACTATCGACAAACACACCGTAGAATGTAATCATTTCCTCAACGTCTGAGCTATGAGGAGTGAAGACAGTGTCCAAGAGTCACAATGGTTACTTAATTTTCTTTAAAAGATTCTTACGTCAGTCACTTTTGATGGAAAATATAAAATCCAAATAATAATAATAATATTAAGAAGAAGAAGAATCGTAATAGAAATGTATTATCAATTGGCATACATGCGTATAACCCGAACGGGTAGTAAGACGCGGTGCTAATAAAAATAATAATAATAATAATTGGCATACAAGTTTTTTATTTTTTAAACATTTCTTTCATGGACATAGAAAATTGGGGGTCAGAGGTCTGGACCCCCCTCTAAATTTGTTAGAGCCCTTAAAAGTAAGCTGGGGGGATAGGGGCATATATACGTATAATATATAAATAAGAAATTGTGATTTTTAATTTTCATTCTTGTATTACATCAGCCAGATTCGAATTATTATTAGTATATTATTATTATTTTAATATAAGCTTAGAGCTGCACTAAAAATTCCTATTGTAAAACTATCTTTACCAACGTTAGCTTGTATCACGTACAAATATGTAACTATGCAGTAATGGGGCCATGGTGGGTCCCCCCCCCCCCAAAAAAAAAGACACCACCTTCCCCAAATCTTATGTATAATTGTAGATTTATTAACAAAAATTGACATTCTTTTATAATACGTAATAATATAGAGTAGGTATGTTGAATTTAGAGGAAGTGTAATCAAATTTGCGCGGAGAGATAAGAGAGCAAATTGAGAAAAAACCACCTTAAGTGCATTACTATACAGCCATAAAAGTTGTTAAAATTGTTGCTGAAAAGTTTCAATATAACGTAAAAAATACTTTATTTTAATTAAATAAAACAATATTTATAAATATTATAAACAAATCTATAATCAATTATCAATATTAGCACTCAGAGACTAAACAAACATTGATCTCTAGGAAATTGTCTACAATTTCCTCCAAGGACAAGCTACGGGCAGTAGCTCAACAGACAATATATATAAGTCATTCACGAGCTAAGTTTACCTGGATGACAGCTTGAAATGTTACTAGAAGTAATATTAATATGTCTAACACCCACTTTGGTGATCTAATGGTTCTAACGCGCTATTCTTGCAGTAGACTAGACTGCCGATGACTGGGAGATTGAGGATAGAATTTCGGTCGGGTGTACTGAGGTTGGTTTTTCACGCTCCTCCCCGCAATTACGGGTACACTCCTATGAATGTAACCCTCCTGATCCCTAAAACCATTAGCGTAATTGTTGAAAAACAAAATCTATTAACAAATTCTCTGTTTATTTGACAAAAATTTGAATCTGGCCATTCCTCAGGAATATAATCTACAGAAAGAAATTTTCGACCAGCCTACATAATATTATATTAATGAAATATTATACATACATAATATCTATACATATATCATACATATATATATACATATATCTATATATATATACATATCTATATATATTATACATAATATATATCTATATATCTATACAAAAATTATATATATCTATACATATATATATTCTATATATCATATATATATATATATATCTATATCATATATATATATTCTATACATATATATATATATATATCTATACATATATATATATATCTATACATATATATATCTATACATATAATATATACTATATTATACTATATTACATAATCTATATTATATATTATACTATACATACATATATATATTATATCTATACTATATATATATATATATCTATACTATATATATATATATAATATTACATATATATATATATATATATCTATACATATATATTTATATATCTATCTATACATATAATATATATCTAATACATATATATATATATCTATACATATATATATATATCTATACATATATATTATATATATCTATACATATATATATACAGATATTCAAATTTGAAGATAGTATATAAAACAAATTTCTGCAAAAAGAAACATTTCATTTTAAAAAATGGGTAATTTCTATAAAATAAATATTACATAGGTAACCTTTAATGCCTCTACTGCAAAAATTATTAACACTTACTCCAAAAATAAGTATTTAAAATTACAATAAAACATACAGAAATATACTGTAAGAAAAGATTTCTCATCCAATTGTATGGAAAATATCTATCTTTCGATTTTGACCAAAAGGCTTACACACAATTATAACATTGAAAGCATGATAATTTTATAATCTGTGTGTCCCTTATCAATAACTTTTGTGTCAGGGCTGTTCATTAATATCTACACACCACTAGCGATTTTATAATTTTTTCTACATACAGTATATAATAATGGATACATTCTACAGCTTTATACATTCAATGTCCTTCATCAAAACTCCTGCAATGAACACACTTACAATTATGTTTTTAATTATTTTAATTAGGTACTTGTGCTACAAATTTCGGTTGAATCTTGGCCGTGTCAACTGAGGTGTTTTCCCTTATGATTGATTATTCCCTCCACGCAAATGTAGGAACATTTTCTCTAAATACCATATTTCTTATCCACCCTACTTTATTATCGTAACCCGCCTCGGTGGCGTAGTTGGCTAACGCGCTTGTCGTGTTGAGCTCGATTGCT
This sequence comes from Timema cristinae, assembly GCA_039000515.1. Lineage (NCBI taxonomy): Eukaryota > Metazoa > Arthropoda > Insecta > Phasmatodea > Timematidae > Timema > Timema cristinae. Next base: position 15,786 of record JBCFYV010001107.1, on the reverse strand, counting down.
GACGACGGGGAGATCGAGGTTCGAATCTCGGTCGGGTGAACTGGGGGGTGGTTTTTCCTAAATGGTTTTCCACTCTTCCTCCACGCAAATGCGGGTTCACTTCCTCTAATTCAACCTTCCCAATTCCTAATCCATTAGCGTAATTAGTACTTAAAGCGTATAAACCCGAACGGGTAGTAAGACGCGGTGCTAAATATTATAATTATTATTTATTATTGTAAATTTACTGATAACATTGAAGTAAATAAGTGAAGCCTTTCTAATATCACAAAAACAAAAAAATGACACGGAAATCATCTTTACAGTGCACACTCTTATATGTGTTGAGTAACATCTTCATTTGTGTTCCCCCCTCCCCTTCCTTTCTAAAGCTTACGTTATTTCCATCTCTTTGATTTAACATGCTGTGGCACCCAAGGGGTGCGAGAAAGTAAAAAATGATATTTGTGATTAATTTATTTTATCAAATAATAATTGTCAAAATGAAATATGGAACTATGTTATTAATTTTAAAATAGTGGTGGTCATGGCATGTTCACTAGTGCTCCCACTCCCCTTTCATTATCCAGCTTTACAATTGATAGCAAAATAGTTTCAAGACATTTATCTATTGTGACAAGTGTAATTCTTGTTAATATCGCCAATAGTCCATAATGATTTAGCTAGCCCTGTATTACCAATAACAAATTATTGACTTTGTTTACAGATCAGATTACCAAAGGTAGGGCCAAAGTGTTTGATTGGTACACCTAAGTGAACCGAGCCCGTGTAGGTTTTACGCCGATGTACGAATTAAGCTAATGTGTTAGAGAAGAGTAAGGTTGCTTTTTGATGACATACATTCACATTTGCGTGGAGGGTGAGTGGAAAACAGTTTAGGAATAATAACCCCATAGCACCCAACTGGGATTGAACCCCAATCCCCGTCCTCGGCAGTCCAGTTTATTGCAAGAGTAGTACCTTAGATCATGCAGTTTACCAAAGCAGATCCCGTAATTATATTAACTAGGTATTCTACGCACATTATATGAAATTAAATGGATGAATTAAAATTACAGCATTAAAATTGTACTTTCCATTCAGAAACGATAGTAAATTCATAAACACATTAAAAAAAATCTAATTCACAAGACCAAAACATTTATTTTTCTTTCATCTGGTGTAGAGATAAAGTCATTTTTTATTTTATTTTCTTCAATCTCTTTTTACAGAAATGGATTCCATTGAAAACACATCGTATTCACACAATTGATTTCATAAATGAACGTAGCCGAGTTGATATTTTTCCTGCAAACAATCTGTTTATCACAGCGCAACGCTTGGCATCACTGCCGAGTTTTCACGAGAGGCTCATCTTGTTCAACCTTACACCGATAAGTCGCAGCATACAGCACCACAATATTTTTTGAATTAAAGTAAAACTGCACCACTTTATTTTAGTTTAGAACAATATGTATGTTGAAAAATGAAAGGACAATTATTCTCAATCATATTTTCTAGGTTTATGCTTTGTCTGCAGATTAAAAAAAACATTGAACCAAAAAAATACGATCATGTAAAAATCATTTAAACAAAGTTGCTTACAAATATTTAACTTTTAATTGTTAAATTATACTAAATGATAGAGAAATGTGTTTATTGTAATATAATGAAAACAGTTCTAGCCTAAGCCATCCCACATTTCAATAACAAGACCAGTTTGTCTTATGCGGTGTTCTTTAAATTAATTTTTAAAACTTAAATTTGAATTTGATAGGTGGCTATGAATAAACCATAAACCACGGGAGTGAATTGATCTTTACAGTAGTAAAAATTTGATTCAAATGTGTATAGTAGTTTTCTTAGTAATCGGGTACAGAGAAATCTCCTTAGAAACCGGCCGCGATCATCTTTCATGGTGATCCATCCCCTTAAATCACTTTTGGTTGTGCACTTTATCTATAATATCGTCTACCTTTCTTGTAAATTAGTGAATATATAAATCTTAAATTTAAAATTATTTTTGTCCACTTTGTCTGACAATAATTCCGCTCGGTTATTAAAACGTCTACTACCTTCTGTGTTAAGGATCCCGGGCTCGATTCCGACATACTATATATTAATCTTTGGTGAATTGTCTGCCTAATATCTGGATGTTGAGAATTTCTTAGTACTGTATTAATGAATTTTAAAGTCGTGTGCTGATATCTTAAGTGTGTTCAGAAAGTGCACATTAAATATCCTGAATAAAAAATAACTAAAAAAGTTGAAAGGGATGTAGTGCATTATTTTAGACAAACCAACTCTTATTATTACTTCCATTATTAAATCCCTATTATAATGTCAGGCTCCCTTCAAGCACAATCATCATCAGTGATCGAACGGAATGACGGTTCTGTCTAGCTAACGATCCTCAGTTTATCGAAAACATGGCGCGCGTGAAGAGGAACTAACTAAACACATCAAACTGTGAAAAGTTGAAACGTTCTGGAATTACGGGTCCCTACGTTGTGCGCCAATTATGTTGTTCTGATATTTTACTGCCGCGATGGACGCCAATTGAAGAATTATAATTAATAAACACTTATCATTTTGACATGTTTTTTATTTCTGAATCTGTTTATTTAATGAGAAAATAGATCATGTCGTTGAAATATATACGCGGCCTATTGTATGAGCGCGGACAGGTGTTGCTGGACGCCAAGTGAGTTCTGTCAGTATTGGACACCAACTGCCTTTACGTTGCACCATTCTTTGTATATATCCCTTGCTCATGGAAGCTTCGAGAAGGTTTAGTTTAGAAAAACAAAATACAAGACAAAAACATCTCTGTTTTACTGGGAGGTTCTAGAGCCGGAAAATGACTCAAGTTACATTTTAAAATCTCTTTTCGAACCTTCGAGAAGAGGAAGTTATTATTTGAAATATATATATTGTCAAACTGACTTGACTAATGTCACGTGCGTGACGTCACTGTTCAGTGGATTTTGCCTTCTTAGAAGAAGAAGTGCTTTAAGCGCCATTTAATATACTACATAATTTAAATGAAATAAGATATGTTTATAAAATTAAGACGATATTATTGTCAATGCTCTCACATACTTTTTAGGGGCAAATCAATTACATTACAATACCCCCCAAAGTGTATCTGAAAGTAGAGACTTTGTCGTATACTTTTTGATACGCTTTGCTAAAAAAAAAAATAAAGACGAGAAAAGACGACATGATCATTTTTCGCACACCCTGTATAAAGTTTCACAAATAATATTTTTGAAACATCCTGTATAAAATTTCACAAATTTGATAAATTCCAATAATTTGGAACACTCTGTATAATGTTGTTCTTGAATGATAAAATATTTGAAGTGGTGTTCTCCGACTGTTTGTTACATGAAGTATATATATATATTTATTGAAGTTATATAAATCAAACATTAAAATATAAAATGTTAATCAAAAGTTGAAATTAGATAAATCAAATATCAAGATATAAAATTGTTAAGTATAATTACAATTAATTGAAATAAAATAATCTAAGTTTATTATACTAAAAATTTGGATTTAATATAAAGATTTGAATTTAATTATTATTAATCAAAGTTTTTTATTTTTTATTTAAAAAACAAAATTCGTTGCTATAATGTCCTTAAGATTGATTAAAATACATTAAACTTTTTAATAGAAAAATGGAATTTATTTGTCACTAATCAAAGTGTTATTTTAATCATTTATTGGTTTAGACACTTCGTTGCACTTTTTATTTCAATGATCTTCATGGATCCACTTTTAATTATTAGTATTATTATGATGATCCTTCACGGATCCACTTTTACTACTACTATTATTTTTATTATTATTATTATTATATTGACATTATTAACAAAACTCTTAATGCTACACATACTCTTAAAAACCTGACGGCCAAATTCGCTATATGAGCCCCCTATTATACTCTTAAAAAACCTGACGGCCAAATTCTCTATATGAGCCATCACTTAAAATACATTTACAAAATAATTTGCTTAAAGACACAAAAGAATAATTCACAAAATAAAACTCAATTACTTAAAAGATAATATAATTACATTGTTTCGGACAGAGAAAGGATAATAACAGAACATCTGAATCACCTTACCAAAATCTTTATTTATGAGAAAAACCTAAACTCAAAACAAATTTAAAATACTTGAAATATATAGACGATAATCTTGGAATCATAAAGGACGTTAGAAATCAGTATGAAATTATATATCACACCATTATAAAATATTGAAAATTATTTTCCCCCTTCTTAATTGAATAATTAATTTCTCATTAGCAAAAAACCTTTACCTGCATCTTTCTCTATTGATTACAATCTTTTGACTATTGCCTATTTGCCTTAGGCATAAAAAATGAAATTATAATAAAATCTTTTATAGTAGCCTAATTAGGTCTAAACCTTAATTAGCTCTCATCCTTGTTAATACATTAGCATTATTACATCACGTAATCACAGAATACCCTTTTAAAACTTTTCACAATCTCCTCAATATCTTTAAATTTTAATCCAGAATTAACCATTGGATATTTATCGCATATTATATAGTGGAAAGCTTAGGCCTCTGCCTCATTTATTATAACTGACTCTTTTTTGGGCGTTGTGCTAACTCTATGTTTGTGAAAAACCGCTACCTGAATTTGGTGGATCCGTTTGACTCCCATTTATAAAAAAATGTAATTATTCTTATGGTTAATATATTTAAGTCCAGGGCTTAATCACCTCAACTTTTCTCACTCAATTCTTTCAACGCTGCTAGATGCCCTCGGGCCATCTTTAAAACTCATAACGACGTTTAAATTAATCTAGATCATGGCTTGCCCATAGCTAAGACCATATCTGAAAAACCTCAACTCCACTTTCTCAACCTATATACCTCAATGAAAAAGCCTCAACTTACTATCTGAAAAAAAAATGTTTTCAAAAATAAGGACACTATGGCCTCTTATTTCCACCCCACCTTAAACATACTGTAATAAGCACTCAAGTGCATATCAAATTTTTAAATTTCTCTAGATATCTTGATCATACTCTTCAGTTTTATCCCCCCTACTCTGTGATTTCTTTAATATCTGAATCAAAATCGTTGAATTTATTGCCATTTAATTAATTGAATTAAAATAACCCCCACATAAATATTAAAATCCTTATCTTGATTATAAAAAAATGCATCTTTTGATGAAATAATATATTTATTCAGATTTCCAAGATTGTTATTAATTAATAAAACTTCCTAACTTTTTCATAAATTGAAATTATAAAAATTTTTTTAAACTCAAAATTGCCCTGTTAGCCTAATTTTTACTCAAATTATTATTAAACAATGTTTACAATTAACAAAAATTATGACCTACTCTTAGAATCTATTAACCCCCCTAATTCTCTCCTCGCGTGTTTACAGGCTTTCACGCACCTCCAGCTGACAAATTAACCATGCCCTCACTAACATTCTATTCGATTTTTCCCCCTTGCATGCTTCTAAGGGTCCATGCCCCTCCTTTCTGTTCTCCTATTTTGATTTATACAACTTTCTAAAATTATGTTTAGTCCAAATGTTATTAATCTAAATTGATAAGAATTTTTTTTTTATACTTATAGTTTTTTTATATTAATGTCCCGGGTTTGACTCTAAGTCAAAGAAAATATTATTATTTTCACTTCAGTAATCGTCATTGTACTACTTCCCCCCTTTTTTTGAAACAATATAAGTTTTTCCTTTAACTTGTTTTTTGGGGTCATAGCAAAATAACAAAAGTTTTTGACAACTTGTTTTAAGGCGTACATTTTAACATAAAAACCTTTTACCTTTTTCAAAAAAAAGATTAGGGTCGCTTCTCCGTAGTTATGGTCAATAATGGTTTCTTTAAATTTCTATTTATGTGTAAAATTTATGTTTTAACATCTTTTCTACTTTAAATAATTATAGTTATTCTTGTCTGTGTGTGTCGTTTTAGCTTTGCGATGTAGGAATGACAATAGATGACCGACCACCTTTATTAAGTGCGACGTAGGAATGAATGTATTTGAATTTGTTTTACAAACCCTCTCAATTTTTACAAAAGAGGGTTAACTTTACCTTTTCAGAAACAAAAAGATTAGCGTCATTTTGGTAGTTGCTGTCGTTTATGGTTTCTTTACAATTTCATTTTGAGGTGTGTCACCCTCCTTACTCACTTCAAAAATAACACGCAGTTGCAGAGTTGGTGTTTACAGTTGCTTGTTTTGTGGCACAAATTTTTTAAGTATATTTTAACCACTGCGTAATTCTAGGAAAGAAAAAGCCCTTTTAGTATCTCTCTTGTTAGTTATTGGGGCTACTGGTCCAGGTTCGAACTCTTGCATGTCATTTTACTATTTAATTATGTAAATAAATCCTGTTTCTTTTCCTTTATAATTAATGTAGCTGAAAAAATGTTTAGATTCTGTCTTGCTATAATAGGGTTTTTTAAATTTTGTGACATTAAAAACACCTCTAATCTTAAAGGTCTCGGGTCTTGAATTAAGTATACATTTTGACCTATTTGATATTTTTACCCGATATGGTCCTTATATTGTAAAAATAACTTTTTTACTTCCTTATTCAAAGCTGATAAATGTGATTTTTTACAAGAACTAATGGCCCTTTACGAAATTTAATAGGTTTAAGAATCTTTTTATCATGGTACGGGTTCGTTTTCTGCTGTATCTTTTAATCTTTTTAATGCTAGATGTAATTTAGTTTGGTGATCTATTTCTAACCTTTGTGGAAAACTGAAGAGTTTCTCAAGGTTTCTAATGGTCTATTTCCCATCATTAATTCTTGAGGTGTGTACCTGTGCTTTCATGAGTTATTGAATTTAGACAAAATTTATTTTTTTCACATAATTTGCCCTGAAGCATGATTGTCATGACAAAATAACCTTAAAAACCTACCTATCTCTCTGTTAACTCTTTCTACCTATTGCTTTTGGGGATGATATACAGAAGTTTATTTTACAATAATTATGTTATCCCTTAGAGTTGACCTCCTTTTTTTGCTCAGAACTGTGTTCCATGTTTAGAAACAATAGTTTGGGGAATACCTACGTTTTTTAATAGTTTTTTTATTATTTTTTTGAAACGCATTGGCGTCGCTCCCTAATTGAAATAAAATTTTAAATATTTAGTGAAAATATTTGAACAGCAAATATTTTTTTTTTAAACCTCAAATTTAAAACTAAAAGGTAGTGGTCCATATATTTTTAAAAAAAACCCAAATTGAAAAGGTTTGGGAAAAATTTTTAAAAAATTTTTTTTTTAAAAACCCTTTTTACTTTACAGGGGGGGTTTTGGTTTTTTTTGGACATATGCCCAACTGCTTAATACTTTTGTATAGTTCTTTTAAATTTTTGGGGAAAAAATTAGGGGGTTCTCAAAAATTTTAAAAACATTTTTTTCCCCCCCCCCAAGGAAGGAATGTTGATGGCAATTCTCTATTACAGTTTTTATTAATTCTGGGGGAATAAAAATCCCCCAAAAATTTTTATTTTAGGGAAAGGTTTTTTTTTTAAAAAAAAAAAATTTTTTTTTAAAAAATTTTTGATATTTTTTTGGGCAATTTTAAATTTTTTTGGGTTCTGCTGTTCAAATTTGGGGGAAAAACCCCTTTTTTTTTTTTTTTATCCTTTTTTTTAAAATTTTTAATTTAAAAATTTTTCCTTTTTTTTTTTTTTTTCTTTTTTTTAAATAGGTTTTTTTTTTTTACAAAAACTAAATTTCCCCTTTTAAATGGTACCTTCTACTCCCCCCTTGGGGGAAAATGCGTGAAAAAAGGTTTTGCTATTATTTGGGTTTTTTTTCCTGCTTTTATTTTTTTTTTTAAAAATTTTTTTCCCCTTTTTAATAGTGGGAATAAATTTTTAAACCCAAAAAAAAAAAAAATTTTTAAATTTTAAAAAAAAAAATTTAACCCCCTTTTTTGATGTGTTTAGGGGGGTTTTGGGTTTTTTTTTTAAAAATTTAAAAAAATTTCAAAAATTGTTGAACCCATTTTTATAGAAATTTATTTTTTTCTCTGTAATTGTTTTTTAATTTTGGGGGGCCCTGAATTTACTTGCAATTTTTATGCTATGGGCCCCCCCCGGTCCCCTTTTTTCAAATTGAAACAGTCGGACCTATTCCCAAATTCCGGGGGGGCAAAAACAACTATGTTCAGGGGTTTTTTTCGGGGTTTGGGGGGTTTTTTTTAAAAGGTTACTTTTTTTTTAAAAAATTTTTTGTTTAATGGGGGCCCCCCCCGCTGCATTTTGCCTCCCCCATTTCCCTTTCCTGTTTTTTTTTTTTTTAAAAATTTTAAAAAATTTTGGTTTTAAAACAACCCCCTGAAGGGTTTTTTTAAAAAATTTTTTCCCCTGTAAAAATTTATAAGCCCCAAAAAAGTTGTATTTGGGTTTTTTTTTTTTTGGGGGTTTTGGGAAATTTCCCCCAAATTTTAAAGGGGGTTTTTTTTTGGGACCCCCCCAAAAAATTTTCCTTTGGGGGATTTTTTTGCCAAAAAAGTTTTTTTTTTCCCAAAAAGGGGAAAAAAGATTTTTTGAAATTGACTGTCATTCCTCTGTTTTAAGTTTACTTAATCCCAAAATTTTAAAAAGTTTTACCTGGGTTTTCAAAGTTTTTTTATTTTTAAATTTCTATGAAAATTTGTAAGGGTTTTTTAAAATAAGCACCCAGGGCCTTTTACCTTTTTAATCCCTAAAAAAATTTTTGTTTTGTTTTTTTTCCCAAAAAGGATTCTTTTTAAAAAAAAACGTTTTCCCTTTTATATAAAAAAGGTATAAAATTTTTTTGGTTTTTGGGTTTTGTTCAATTTTCCAAAAAGAGGGGCTAAAACTAGGGGGAAATTAAAAATTTACCGGGCCCCTTTCCCCAAATTTTTTTAATTTTAAATTTAAATTTGCTGGGGTGGTGATTTTATTATCATTAATTAAAATTTGATTTAAAAATTTTTGGGGATCCCCCAAAATAATTTTCACCCCCCCTCTTTTTTCTTAAAAAACCCCCAATGGGGTTTTTTTTTTCAGAAAAAAACACCCCTCCCCTTTTTTTCCCCTTCCCAAAAAGTGATTAAAGGGGGGGCCTTACAGCTTTTTTTTGGCATGGGGGACAGGTTTCGATTTTTTATTGAAAAAGGGGGAAAAAAAACTTTTTTTTCCAATTTACATTTGTATTTAAAAAAATTTAAACCCGGTTTTTTGAGAAAATTTCTTTTTGTTGCCCCAAATTTGTTAATAATTTTAGTTTTTTTTTTTTGAAGGGTGACAGTTTTTCAAAATTTTTTTTCTTTTTCTTCCAAAAAATTTTTAGACTTTGGGGGAAATTGTTGTAATCCCCTTTTTTTTTTTTTTGTTGAAAATTTATGGGGGATTTTTCCCTTTACTTGTAGCCCCTTTTTAAAATTTGAACAAAAAATTTTTGGGGGAAAAGGCACTTTCAAATTAAAAAAGGGTTTTTTTATTTAAATTTTAAACCCGTTTATTTTTTTTTTTATATCAAAAACCCCCAAAAAATGCTAACCAAACTGCCCCCAAAAAAAAAATTGGGCCCCCTTAAAATTTTTTATAATAAAAAATTTTTTAAAATAATTTTTTTTTATTTTTTTTTCAACATCTTTTTAAAATTGTTTTTTAAACCCCTTTTTTTTTTTTGTCCCTGTTGGGGCCCTAATTACTTTTTTTGGGGTTTTGGTAATACGGGGGAAAAACCCTTTTTTTAAAATTACTATTTTTTATTTCTTCAAAACATTCTTGTTTACATTGCTGGGCCCTTCTGATCCTGTGGGTTTGTACAAATTTTTACTTTAATAGCCCCTAATTTTCCTTAAATTTTTAGGTTTATAAAGATTTACTATATTTGTTTTTATCGGTTCTTCGAATAAAAAAAGTCTTCTTTTGGGTTATTGTAGTATTACAAATTTTTTCTAACATATTCTTTAAAAATGTGATTGTTTCTTTTGGTCCCATTTTTACTTTTTATTTTTCCACTTATGGACGGGCAAATGGCCGCGGGGTTGACTTTTGTTTTTCCCTTTTTTTTTAGGAAATTTTACCTATCTAAATTTTGTCCCTGGGAAAGGGGGGCACCCTAATTTTTTAAATTTTGGGGGTTGATTTCTTGATTTTGGTTTTGAATTGGGGTTACCCGTATTGTTATTTCTTTTAATTTTTCGATCCTCGAAAATTTTTTTTTTGCCCCGGAGGTCCTTGGTTCCTTCCCGTCGATTTCTTTCAAAGGGTGTGGATTTTTTTTATTTTGCTCTGGTAAATTTGGGTAATTTTTTTGATATCTTGCCTTTCTTTTCCAATTATTAATTTTTTTGAAATTTTGGGGGTTTGGTTTATTGCCATGCCCATCAAAATTATACTTTTGTCGTCATTTATTTTTTTTTCTTTGTATCTATCGCCCAAAGCCATTAAAACCTCTCTACTTCTTTGAAAGTTCTGTTTTTTTATGCTAATGAGAACGTCTTGTATGGAGTTGGAAAAAGATTCTTTTGAAGACCCATCAATCTATCCCCCTACTACTGGGTATGTAAATATTTTTCTTGTGTACAAAATTTTTTTGAAATATTCCTCATTGTACCATTTCCCTTTTCGTTATATTTTCCATTAAAAATTAATTGTAGAAAAACATTCCCGCATATTTTGAGACCAATATTTTTCCCAAAAAAAATTTCCCCAGCCTGCTCGTATGTCTCCCCTTCACTCTCTATACTATCTGTCCAGGATTTTGCCTCTTTTTCTTGGCCCCGATAAAAAATCTCTAATTTTTACTTTTTCTTTTATTTTCCTTTAAATCTCTTTTTACTTTTTTTATATATTGTACTGTGAAATGGTTTTTTCCCCTTTTCCCCTTTTTAAAATTTTTGGGAAAAAGTGCTAATGGGGTTTTCTCTTAGTCCCTTTGCAAAAAGTTTGATTGTATTTCCCGGGGAAGTTACTAGATTCCCCTGATTTGTTTGATTTTTAAACCCCAAAATTGGTTTGTTTTTTATCTTTTTTCATGCCTTATTTACGATCCTGTCTATCTGTTCTTTTTTAAAAAATTTTATTTTTTTGTTTGTTTAAAAACAATTTTGATTTTACCTATTTATTTCCTTTTTTATTGTGTTCTACCGAAGGTCCGTTCCCCAACTTTTAAATTTTTACTTCCTTAAAACCCCTTTTAACTGATTCTAGTTTATTGTTTCTATTTTATTTTATTAGGTTTAAATCTGTTCCATTAACTTTTAAATGTCCTTTCCCTTTAAATTTTCTGCCCTTTTTAATCAAAAATTTTTTTACTTTTTTCCCGTTTTTTATCACCCTTTTTTGTTTTACCCCATTTAAAATGTACTTCTAATTTTGATGAAAACCCTCTCTAAATTTGGTTTTATTTTTTGCTTTTACATAACCAAAATCTCCCGATCACAAACCTCCTTAATTAAACTCTATTTTAGCCCCTTGGTTTTTTATTTATTTGTTCAAGTTTAGTCTGATTTGTATCTATTTTTGATTTAAATTTCCCCGGGGATTTGCCTTATATTTTTTTGATTAATTTCGTGTCTACTTGTATCTAATTTTCCCGTTTAACTGCATCTTTTTTGATTTGTTTCCCGGATACTTTTTTTTTTTTTCCCGATTAGTTGCTTTTTTTCCTGTTAGTTTCCTCATTACTCGCTACCATTTGCTGTAACCCTTTTTGATTACTTTTTGTAACATTTTATAAAATTGATTTAAATCTTTCCCATAGGTTGCCCCAAAAGTTTTTTTCATTATTTTTTCTGTACTTTTCCCTTTACTATAACTTTTCCCTTTTTTTTTCTGTCCTTTTCTCCTTCTCTCTCTCCCCTTTCTAAATGGGCTCTTTATTGTCCTGTTTTACTTTCTTTATTTCCTCATCTGATTGTTTTAGGCCTAACCATTTCCCGGTTTGTCTCATTTTCTACCTCTTAGAAAAAGTACTAACGTCACTATTAAACATTTGAATCTGCCATTTTTTTTAAATTTTTGTTCCCCTTTAAATTTTAAAACATTAAAAAAATATCTGTTCACCCCCCAAAAAGCACAAAAGCAAATATATTTTTCCTTAAATTTAATTTTAAAATTTTGTTGATGACTTATTTGATCCCCTTCTTTTTTACTCGTCTTTCCCCCCCCCAGTCTTCCCTTTTGGGGAGGGGTTTATGGTTTCGCTGCTTCCCGTTTTTCCCCGGTCCTTTAGCGTGGGTTTCCTTTCTTATCTCGGTCCTCGACCCCGCCCTTTTCCCTTTTCTCGGTCCTCGAAAGCTGTTTCCCGCTGCTTATTTATTTTCCCGGGCTTCGGCGTTGTCCTCTAATGCTTATCTCGGGGAGGTATCTGTGTGTATCTTGGGGAGGTAATTCGTGCTGTATCTCGGGGAGGTTTTCTCGGGTGTATCTCGGGGGGTATCCCCGGGCTGATCTCGGGGGGGGGTATCTCGGGGAGGTATTTCGGGGGAGGTATCTTTGGGGAGGTATCTCGTTTTCCCCTAAGTTGGGGGGCCAATTGAAAAAGTTTGGAATTACGGGGGCCCCACGTTGTGGGGCCCTTTTTGTTGTTTTTTGAATTTTTTCTGCCGCGATGGAGCCAATTGAAGAATTATAATTAATAAACACTTTTCAAATTTTTACATGTTTTTTATTTTGAAATCTGTTTTTTTAATGAGAAAATATATCATGTCGTTTTTAAAAAATTACCGCGGCCTAATTTTATGAGCCGGGAAAAAAGGGTTTTTGCTGGACGCCAAGTTAGTTCTGTCATTTTTGGACCCCAACTGCCTTTAAAGTTGCACCTCTTTTTTATATTTCCCTTGTCATGGGTAGCTTCGAGAAGGGTTTTTTTTTTGGGAAAAAAAAATACAAGAAAAAACATCTTGTTTTTTCTGGGAGGTTCCCCGAGCCGGAAAAAGACTTTAAGTTTCCCTTTTAAATCTCTTTTTGAACCTTCGAGGGAGGGAAATTTTATTTGAAATATATTATTGTCAAAATGACTTGACTAATGTCACGGGGCGTGACGTCACTGTTCAGTGGCTTTTGCCCCTTTTTAGAAGAAGAAGTGCTTTTTAAGGGGCCAAATTTTAAAATACTACATAATTTAAAATTTAAAAAAGATATGTTTATAAAATTAAGACGATATTATTGTCCCTTTCTTTTACATACTTTTTTGGGGGAAACAATTACCCTTACCCAAATATTGGGAAAAAATCTTAAAATTTTAAAATAAAGTTCGGTTCATGATGTTTTACACTTATATCCCCTCCCATTCCCAAATTTTGGGTTTTTTTTTTAAAAGGCTGAAAATGTTGGGCCGGCTAAAAATCATAGTTTTTCATTAGAAAACAAAATTTTTTTCAAAAAACAAATCAATTAGAAAAATGGGGAATTTTTTTAATTTTCATGCCCCTTTTTAAGGTTTTTATAACAAATTCTGAAAAAAAATACTGGATTGTCCAAGTTTGGTAGTTTACGAGAAAAGGTTTAGTTGTGTTTTTTGGATCTTCGTATATTTTAATCGCTGTAAACTTTATGCTGCTATATTTTCCCCGCAAGAATTAAAAATGTGGGGTTTTTGCGCGCTTTGTGTCGTGAAATAAATATGTTGCACTTTTACCGATGCCTATTGGCCTTTTACAATCTCTCATTTCCCATTTTAGTAACCCTTTTATTTTTGTGTATTATTAATATGTTTGTTTACCTTTTTCACATTAAAAATTAATATTAACTTTATTTTCCCCGATTAGAATGACTTCTCCCTAGCTCAGACAGACCCCCCCCCTTTAGTTTAGAGTTATCAAGTGCAGTGTCAACAAAAAATCCTAATATTCAATAAACATATTTTATTATCATTGGCTTATTACCCCTTCGGGTTATAGCAAATTTCGCTAATGTGTAATGGTTTGGGCGATTTTGAGATGAAATGGGGGCCTCAGTTTTAAAAAAAGGGGGATCCCAACCCCCGGGGGAGGCCCGGGACCCCACCCCAAAATTTACAAGTTGGGGTTAATACCGTCTTGCCCCGAAGTGAAGGAAGGGGGTTTTTTTTGGCATGCAAATAAAAAATTTGGGGCCGGGACCGGGATTGGAACCCCGGACCCCCAGTACAGAAGTTCGACACCTTACCCCCCAGACCACCAGGTCACCAAAAATTCTCCCCCTTGGGGAAAAACGAACCCCCCGGTTTTTATGGTAAAAAGGGGGGGGGGATTTCTTCTATCCCCGAGGAATCATGACGTGTTGATGAAAAAACGATCGAAACAAAAGGAAAAGCGTAGGGCGGTGCTTTAAATTCAATAAAAAAGGGGGGGCTAACAAGCGGCGATCACTATTGTTTTGGGGGACCCCTTTGTTTCGTCCTTTTATAAAGTCTGGGTTTAAAACCCCTGTTGAGTAAAATTTTTTAAGATACTAAATTAAAATTTAATATTCCATTTTTAATATGGGGTTTAAAATTTAAATTTCATTTTGTTAAGTTTAATCCCTATATAAAATGACAATTTGGTTCATATTTTTTCATTTAAAAATTTTTGTTCACTGTGTGTGGGTTTTTTTCCCTTTTGTAAAAAAAATTGAGCTGGTAAATAGTGACTATAGTTTAAAAATTTAAAGAGGGAAAGTATTGGTTTATGTTTGGTGTGCGGGGAAAAAAAAATTTTTATAGCCCCGTGTGACTAAAAAATGAAGGTATTTTCAAAAAGGTGATTTTCCCAAAAAACAAATTAATTTAAAAATTTCAGTCCTGTAAAGTTTTGTCGGAAAATAAAAAACATATTTCGTAAAAAAAAAATAACTTACCTGAAAAAATGTTCCTGTATTTGGTTTATTTGGCACTTGCCCTTTTTTTTTAATTAAATAACCCAAAAAACCCTTTTTTGGGCAAACACAAACAAGAGAATGAAGAGACGTGCACGCTGGGGGAAAGTTTCTGAAGTTTAAAAAAAGAACGACCACTTTCAAGTATGTGCTTTACAAGCTGGTGTTGAGGGGGTTTCAGTTTTCGCCAGCTAAGCAAACTAAAAAATAGGGTAAAAAAAAACAAAAACCCCTTGGGGTTTTTTTTTTTAAATTAAAATTAATTTGGAACCTCTCTTAAAATTTAAGGGTAATGTTCCCCTTTTTGGGCTACCAAAAATTTGGGACGCTTTTTTTTCCGTTTCAATATCAAAAAGTTTCTCTTTTTTTTTTAAAAAAAAAAAAGTTCTAAAAAAAAAATGATTGTATGGAAAACAAAACAGAAATTTTTTTGTTTTTGTCTGGAAAAGGCCAAAACATTTTTTTGGGTTGATTAAGGGGGTTTCCCCGAATGTTTTATCGAAAAAAAAAAATATTGTTGATCCTTATTTTTAAAGTAAAACCCTTTTTGGGTTTAAAATTTTCATACTTTTTTTTTTATATTTATACTCATTATAATTTAAAAAAGCCGTTAAATTTAAATAATTTTTTGAATGAAAAAAAAAAATCCCTTTTTTCCCTTTCCTTTTTCCCCTCCTGCCCAATCACCCCCAACCCACGGTCGTTTTTTTTTTTTTAATGTAATCTTTTCCAGGATTTGGATTATGGTAACCCTGGACCCGTCAGAGTTTTTGGGCCCCTTTTTTCCCCTGAATTTTGTTTAAAACAAAAAATTTCAATAAGTCATGGGCAAGCCCCCAAAAACAAACTGAAACTTTTTTTTTTTTGAAAGTTTTCTTACTACCCCTTTTGGGTTATACGCTTGTGTACTAATTACCTTTAAAGGTTTTTGGGATTATGAAAGTT